>CM053769.1:298450408-298466880 GCA_028658325.1 Potorous gilbertii | reverse complement strand
CCCTTCCCTTCCCTTCCCTTCCCTTCCCTTCCCTTCCCTTCCCTTCCCTTCCCTTCCCTTCCCTTCCCTTCCCTCCTCTCAACCATGACACTCTTGTCAACTGTCTCTATGGGTTTGCCCTGTCGGTCTCCCTGCCATGCATTTTGTCCCCCACCCTGCTGCTGCTTAGAATATCTATCTTCCTTCTCCACTCAGCTCAAATACCACCTTCTGTATTAAGCCTTCCAAAGCTGCTAATACCTTCTGCACAAGATTTTTAGGCATCTATTTTGTATAGGTCTGTATCTGTATATTCTGTATCCCCTGACAGAGTGTAAGTTCCTTGAAGACAAGCATTGATTCATTTTGTCCTTGCATCTCCATTGTCTCTTACACTGTGGCTGCTTGATCAATGTTTGTTGATGGATTCATTCATTCATTTATGTGACACTTTTCTATGGAAAATAAGAAGATAAGATATTACTTTCCTTGTCCTCAGGGACCTCACAATCTGATAGGAGAAACAAGCTTTATGCACATAAAATAGTTTAAGAGGCCAGTACAAGACTGGATATGAATAAATACAAAGTTGGACATAGCATTCTGCCCAAGATCAGGAAGAGAAGGTGGGGCTGTGTACTTTGTGTAATTCTGCCTCACTTAAATCCAATTCATACACAAGCCAAGATATCACCTGTGAGGTCATCGGTCCTGTTTGAGAATGAAGGATGAGCCACAACTACAACCACCATCACGACAATGATACAAATGGCTAATTAAGTGGGTCATCAGAAAAGGGAAGGAGCAATACGTAAAGGTTTAAGACATATGATCTTAGATTTAGAACTGGAAAGAATCTTAGAGGTCAGATCTGTCCTTGTGGACACACTGTCTCACTTCTTAGTTTATCAACTGAAATTTTAAACTCATCTATCTTGATTGTTATTTAATTTTGAGGTTTACACTAGAGATAGAGTGCCATATTCATACAAGTTCTTCTCCATTCTGCATATGGGTACCTGCTAAAATAAGCTGCCACAGAATTTGCTTCCAAAAATGCAGATGTCCTTGAGCTCTAAAAGCAGGGCACAGACAATACAATACACAGGGAAATGGGAATCAGATAGAAGAATTCTTATTCTAGGCTAGCATGATTCCACTGCCTGGTCTCAATATAGTCACCATCACTCTGTTTTCTCCTCCTCTCCACTGTCATGAACACCATCTGCCTCACGAGGAGCTTAGGAAAGAGAACATTTTGTGAAATTATTTCATGCCTGGCCCTGCTGTTGTCTCAGAGCTGGAACCTAGGTGCCTGTGTTTGAGACAGGAAGGCAGAGGAAATTTCTGAGATCAAGGAAGCAATTAGCAAGCACATACTGAGTTGCAGCTGTGTACAGAGCTTTGTATAGTATGGGAGATATAGTAGAAATCAAATCCTTTCTGTAAATAAGTTACAGTGTAGTGAAAAGGGCTCTGGAATTTGAGTCAGAAGATACAAGTTGGAGATCAATTTCCTATTGTTTGGGCTTAGTCCTATCACTTAACTTCACTGGTTTCCTAATTTGTACAATAAGAGGACTAGATTAAATTATCTGAAAAGCCCCTCTGGTTATGACATACTATGAAATGAAATGATTGGAGAACAAGGTTTTGGGAAAGGTGGTTAGTGGGAAAGCTGTTTACAATGAGATATGTGTGTGTCAGGAATATTACCTTTTCCATAGGGAAATATCTGGTGAATATGATGGATATTCAGTGGTCAGGAGTCTACTGCATGAGAGGAAGAAGCTCTCATATGTTTCTAAGGGTAAACCCCCAAACTGAGAGAAACTTCATAAACTAGAGCATTCATTTGAAGCTAGGAGCACTCAGAAGCTACTGAGTCCAACTCTTCTTGCAAATGAGGAAACTGAGGTCCAGTAAAGTTGAGCAGTTTGCCTAATTGCACAAGGTAGTAAGTGGAAGATTCAGGATTTGGGTTCAAATTCTATTTCAGACATAAATTCTCTGTATGACCCTGAGCAGGTCACTGTCTCTCAGGCTCAGTTTTCTCATCTGTAAAATGGGAGGAGGGGAGTTAGACTTGGACGCCTCTAAGTTTCCTTCTAACTCTACTTCTATGATGCTATGAGCCTTTGTCCTCTGACTCTAAATCTGTCACTCCTTTCACTGCCCTGTGCTGCCTGTAACACTGAAGAGTGATTTGCTAGCCCTCAGCAAAACTGTAATATCAGTGAAGTTTATAAGGTCTGATCAGAACTGACTGCCAGGTTTGAAACCCAAAAGATGTTAGTGAAAGAGGAGAAAGGCTAAGAATGGGAAGGTGGAGCTCCTCACTCACATCTCAACTGAAAACCCAAGCCTCTTCTTTGAGCTTTTAACTTTTTAATTTCACCCTCTTTTGTTTTCCTTAAATCTCACATCTGTTTTCTTGTAGTTATCCACAATAACCCCCTCTAGAAAACCCAAAGAAGTTCTAGGTGCTTATTCCAGAGAGAGTAAATCTTGTGTCCTTTTCCTCAGGTGAAAATCTAGGTAATAGGAACACAGGGAGAAGGAAGAAGGTGGTAGTGCCAGTAGCGTAGAGCTAATAGGCTAGCCCTGGGTCTGCAGGTGAGGGGACCCTGAGCAGGTTTGGGAGAAAGAAGCCCTTGAGAGCTTAAACACAGGCAGAAGGCTCGCGCCTCCCCTTTCCACTGCTTTCATCTTTCTAAGTCTCTTCCCCCACTCCTGTTGAAGTTCTGCCCTCTTTAGGCAATTCTCTAGGCTCTGGGCCTTCCTTATGACTCATCCAAACTTACCTGTCCATTGTTCCCTCTGTAGGCCTTGTGCTGATGTTATTAGGTGATAGTGATCAATGAATCAAAGAGGATGTTTTTTAATGATAGACAAAAAAAAATCAAGTTTGATTAGTCTTTTGTTGTTTTTTTTTTATTATCACAGATCCATGGATAGCTTCCTCCCTCCATCTACCTCCCCTTTCATTTTCAAGGAGTCTTCGTTTGGCTTAGTAATCTCTAGTTCTCTTTTCTTTTTTAAAATTAATTTATTTTTAGTTTTCAACATTCACTTCCACAAGATTTTGAGTTCCAAATTTTCTCCCCATCTCTCCCCTCCATCCACTCCAAGACAGCATGCATTCTGATTACCCCGTCCCCCAGTCTGCCCTCCCTTCTGTCACATGTCTCCCTTCTGTCACATGTCTCCCTTCTCTCATCCCCTTTCCTGCTATTTTCTTGTAGGGCTAGATAGATCTGTATACTCCATTGCTTATGTGTCTTATTTCCCAGTTGCATGTAAAAATAATTTTTTAACATTTGTTTTTAAAAGTTTGAGTTCCAACTTCTCTCCCTCCCTCCCTCCCCACCCACCCCTACTGAGAAGGCATGCAATTTGATACGTCATGCAAAACACTTCCAAGCAGTCATGATAAGGAAGACTAATTATATTTCCCTCCAACTTACCCTGCCCCCAATTATTCTATTCATTGATTCTAAAGCCCTTACTTTAAAGATGAGGAAATTGAGGGACAGAGAGTTTAAATGACTAGACCAAAGCCACACAGATAATAAAAGCTACAAGCTGAACTCATATGCAAAGACAGCCTACCTAACATTGCATTGGGAAGAATGGTGAGAGATGGAAGATTTCAAGGCCCATGGGAGGCTGGTAATGGAGTTAATTTAACATTACCAGGTAGATATTCATTACCAGTAAGAGAACTTGTGTCTTGTTTCACACATAGCTGATACCCAGATATTTAGCCTGCACAGATAGCAGCCCTTGTGGAGAGCATTGAACAACAGATTAAAAAGAGGAGAGCACTGAACTATAACAGAAGAGGATTTTAAAAGAGAGACCTCCTTTCCCCCTCTAAAGTTCAATATAAAGTTCAGGATAGATTCCCATGGCTTCCATGACCTTCAACTGCTCACCTCAAAGTCCTCAAGTACCAGCAATATGGCAGCCACACATATGCTTCAACTGCCCCTGTGACCACTCATTTAAAATACACCAACAACAAATGAACCACACACAGGCTCACAGTAGCACTTGTCTACACACAGCAGATGCCATGATGACTGTGACCACCTGGGGAAAATAACAATGAAGAAGAATTCAGCTACCCCATCTTTCAGAGTTCAGGTGTTAGCTTCATCTCATACCAGAGTGTTCATAGGCTTATAGGATAGGACAAGGCAGGACAGGATAGGATAGGATGGGAAAGGTTGTGGTTGAGGGATGGGATGGGATAGAATAGGATCATAGGATTTGAAACTTGAAGGAACTCTAGAGGCCGTATAGTCCAATTCTCTCATTGTACAGTCGAGAAAAGTGAATTTGGGCTGGGGGCAGGAAAGGGGAATGTATGCAGAGGGGTGGAATAATTTGCCCATCTTCATAACTATACAACTAAAAAGGAGTCAGAATTTGAATGCAGATCTTCTGACTCCCAAGCCAGTACTCTTTATGCTATAACACACAAACAACTGGCATTTCTATATTACTTTATCTACATCAACTCATTCAGTTAGTCAGCTATACTATGTCCCATGTACTGTACTAAGCACTGAGGGTGCAAAGAAAGACAAAAAATCTAAACAAAACAAAATATTCACAATAAGCCTTTGGGGTAGATACCTAACCACAAGGATTATCACTGATATAAGGAAATTCCCTCTACTGATACAAATAGCATCTATCCTGAAACTTAACATCTTAGTGTATCAGAGGAGGGACTTGAATCCAAGTCTTTCTGATTTGGAGGTTGAATCTCTATCCATTTAATCATGCTTCATCTGTCACTTGTGCCACACAGGTATTATTGTATGTATGTGTTTTACTGAGGAGCAGACTGAGTGTCAGAGAAATGAAGGCTTACATGGTCACGCAACTGGTAGGATGTTAACAGGAAGATTTGAAAATGAATCTTTTCTGACTCCAAGCTCTGAGCTCTTTCTACGATATCACAATGTTTTTCTAATTCCTAGACATATATAAACACACAGGCACATATCAACATTCATGCAGGAGGTATTTGGCATGGTCTTTGGTTATTCTGTGAAATGTTAGGGTAGACAGATGAGAAGCTGGCAGCTACAAATAGGAATAGTCTGGAAGGCTGAGGTGTAGGAAAATGGCTCAAATTTTGAGTAAATTCAGTTTTTCTGACTCTTGTCCAGTCCTAGACCCTTGCTTTTCTGTGTTGCCAAAGTTGTTGTGGTTGTTAAGTCATTTCAGTCATGTCTGATTCCATTTGGGGTTTTCTTGGCAAAGATATTGGAATGGTTTGCCACTTTTTTCTCTAGCTTACGTTATAGATGAAGAAACTGAGGCAAACAGGGTTAAGTTATGTGCTCAGGGTCATACAACTAGTAAGTATCAAAGGCTGGATTTGAACTCAGTCTTTTTGACTCCAAACTCTGCTCTCTATCCACTATGCCTTTTTAGGTAAACAGGTAACACTACTGGTGGACTATATTTGGTGTAGTAAATGTGTTACTAAAAAGTTGTATTTGTAAGCAGAGCCAAAATGGCAGAGTAAGAGCAGGGACTTCCCTGAGCTCTCCTCCAAAGCCCTTCAAAAACCTGTAAAAATGACTCTAAACAAATTCTATAACTACAGAACCCACAAAATGACAGAGTGAAATAAATCCCCTGCCCAAGACAACTTGAAGGGTTGAGAAAAAGGGTCTTTTGCACTTGGCAGGGAGCAGAGCTCAGTCCAGCATGGGCTGCACCAGTGCAGGTTGGCCAAAGCGGGTCTTAGGGACCGAAAAAGGCTCTGGCAGTTTTTAGACTTCTTGGCCCATGGACTCCAGGAAGGTTAGTGGGGGGAGCTTTGTGGGAACTGGGTGAGTGAGGGGCCACAGTCTGGCCAGTCTGGCTCTAGAGGTTAGTGGGGGTGGTGATGGTGGGAGGTGGTGGTGGTGGCAGCAGTGGTGGCAGTACAAGCTTCTGCCAGAGCTCTGGGTCCACAGATGGTGGGGGATTGAGGGGATGATACAAAATCCCTGAAGTCTTGGACAATATACCCGCCCCCATTGGAAGCAGAGTCCTACCTTGACACTGGGAAGATGAGTAAACATTGTAAAAGAACTATGACTACAAAATCTTACTTTGGTGACAAGGAAGATCAGGGCACACAACCAGAGGAGGAAAGTAGACTTAAAGTTCCTACATCAAAAGCCTCCAAGAAGAATATGAATTGGTTGCTCCTCCGTGGGGGAGCTCAAAAAGAATTTTGAAAATCAAGTAAGATAAGTAAAGGAAAAAATTGAGAAGAGAAATGAGAGTGATACAAGAAAATCATGAAAATCAAGTCAATAGCTTCCTAAAGGAGACCCAAAACAATATGGAAGAAAACAACACCTTAAAAATAAACTAGCCCAAATAGTAAAAGAAGTCCAAGAAACCAATGAAGAGAAGAATGCCTTAAAAAACAGACTTGGCCATATGCAAAAGGAGGTCCAAAAGCTCATTAAAGAAAATAATTCCTTACAAGTTAGAATGGAGCAAATGAAAGATAAGGACTTTATGAGAAGTCAAGAAATTATAAAACAGAACCAAAAGAATGAAAACAATAGAAGACAATGTGATATCTCATTGGTAAAACTACTGACCTGGAAAATAGATCCAGGAGAGGTAATTTAAAAAATATTGGACTACCTGAAAGCTATGATAAAAAAAAGACCCTAAACATTATCTTTCATGAAATTATCAAGGAAAACTGCCCTGATATTCTAGAACCAGAGGGCAAAATAAATATTGAAAGAATGCACCAATTACCTCTGAAGAAAAATACTGAAAGGAAAAGTCCTAAGAATATTGTAGACAAATTCCAGAGTTCCCAGGTCAAGGAGACAATATTGCAAGCAGCTAGAAAGAAACAAAATGAGTATTATGGAAATACAATTAGGATAACACAAGATCTACAATTAAGGAATTCCTCTACATTAAGGAATCAAAGGATTTGGAATATGATATTCCAGAGGTCAGAGGAGCTAGAATTAAAACCAAGAATCACCTACCCTGCAAAACCGAGAATATTTCAGGGAACAAATGAAACTACAATGAAATAGAGTACTTGTAAGCATTCTAGATGAAAAGACTAGAGCTGAATAGAAAATTTGACTTTCAAATACAAGAATCAAGAGAAGTATGAAAAGGTAAACAGGAAAGAGAAATCACAAGGGACTTACTAAAGTTGAACTATTTACATTCCTACATGGAAAGATCATATTTGTAACTCATGAGACCTTTCTCAGTATTAGAGTAGTTGAAGGAAATAGGTAGATAGATAGATAGATAGGTAGGTAGGTAGGTAGGAAGATGAAACAGGGTGAGTTGAATATAAAGGGTTAACTTCTAAAAAATAAAATTAAGGGTGAGAGAGGAATATATTGGGAGAAGGAGAGAGGGAGAGATAGAATGGGATAAATTATTCCACATAAAAGAGGAAAGAAAGAGGTTTTACAATGAAAGGGAAGAGGAGGGAGGTGAGAAGGAATAAACAAACATTACTCTCATCAGATTTGGCTTAAGGAGGGAATAATATACACAATCAATTGGATATCTTACTTTACAAGAATATTGAGAAGAAGGGAATAAGAGAGGGATGATAGAAGGGATTGTGGGAGGAGGTAGAAAAGTGGTAGGGTCAAAGGAGAAAATAGAATAATTGGGAAGTGTGATAGGATAGAGGGAAGTATAGTAAGTCTTTCACAACATGACTATTATGGAGGTGTATTGCATAACTATATATGTATAACCTGTATTAAATTGCTTGCCTTCTCAGTGGGGATGGTTGGGTAAATAAGTAGGGAGAGAATTTGTAACTCAAAGTTTTAAAAAAAACGATTGTTAAAAACTTGTTTTTACATGAAACTAAGAAATAAGATATACAGGCAATGGGGTATAGAAATCTATCTTGCCCTTCAAGAAAGTAATGGGGAAAGGGATACGAGGTATCAATGATAAAAGAGAGGGCAGTCTGGGGGAAAAGGTAATCAGAATGCATGCCATCTCAGGGTGGGGAGGAGGGAAAAGATGGGGAGAAAATTTGGAACTCAAAATCTTGTGGAAATGAATGTTGAAAACTAAAATTAAATAAATAAATAAATTTAATTCTATTAAAAAAATTATATTTGGAAAGGGCATAATCAACTGAGCCTCCCTCTCTCTTACCCGTGGAGATCTGAATCACTTTCATTGGATTATGTGAGTGGCTTGGTACTAAAGTACTTGATGATTTGGAATAACACATTCTTGTTGTCATGATAACAGCAAATGAAATGAATTGTATCCAAAAGGACTCATCCTTAAGAACCGTGATCTTAAAAGGAATGACTCTGTCTTCTGGCACCCTTCCCTCTTCCTTTCTTAAGAATGCGTAACATGGACATGGGGAGGAGGTGAGCCAAGATGGTGGAGTAGAAAGATGCACATACTCTAGCTCTTCCCCCACAGCCCATAAAATACCTGTAAAAAATGACTGTTAACAAATTCTAGAGTAGCAGAAGCCATAGAACAACAGAGTGGAGGAGATTTTCAGCCAAAGGTAACCTGAAGGGCTGACAGGAAAGATCTATCCTACGGGATGCTGAGTGGAGCAGAGCCCACATGGCACTGGGAGGAACAAGATTGGAACAAGCTTCTGGGGCAGAATACATAGCAGGGAAGGTCTCAGATCCCTCAACCCACAAGCGCCAAAGAAAGCTTCAAAAGTCAGTGACAGGACTTTCCCCGCTGGGCAAGGGGGTCCCTCCCAGTACAGACCCCAGGCAGTGGTGGCAGCAGCAACAACGAGGCAACAGTGCTGTGTGGCAGTGGCCGAGTCGGGCAGCAGTTTCCATTGTGGGAGCAGCTCAGCTTAAAGACCCTGGGGGAATTGAGCAGCTGATCTAAATCTCAGGCCTGAACACGATCCTAGGGTGAGGAGGAGCACTAGGACCCTCCTGTTGACAAAGGATTCAGAAATCAAGTAACTGGCTGGGAAAATACCCAAAAAAGGGGAAAAAAATAAGACCATAGAAGGTTACTTTCTTGGTGAATATTTATTTCCTTCCATCCTTTCGAGTGAGGAAGGGATACATACTGTCAGAGGGAGTCAAGGCTTCTGCATCCAGTACCTCCAAAATGAATATGCAATGGGCTCAGGCCATGGAAGAGCTTGAAAAGCAATTCAACAGCTTGCTAAAGTAGACCCCAAAAAAATGGTGAAGAAAATAACACCTTTAAAAATATGCTAACTCAATTGGAAAAAGAGGTCCAAAAAGTCAATGAGGAGAAGAAGGCTTTAAAAAGCAGAATCGTCCAAATAGAAAAGGAGGTTCAAAAGCTCACTGAAGAAAATAGTTCTTTAAAAATGAGAGTGCAAGCAGGGTGGGCAGGATGATGGAAGGGAGGGCAATGGGAGGAGGGAGCAATTTAAAGTCAACACACAGGGAGGGACAGGATCAAAAGAGAGAATAGAAGCAACGGGGGCAGGATAGGATGGAGGGAAATATAGGCAGTCTTACAAACATGACTATTATGGAAGTCATTTGCAAAACTACACAGATATGGTCTATATTGAATTGCCTGCCTTCCCAAGGGAATGAGTAGGGAGGAAGGAATGGGGAGAAGGTGGAACTCAAAGTTTAAGGAACAACCATTGAGTATTGTTCCTGCTACTAGGAAATAAGAAATACAGGTAATGGGGAATAGAAAGTTATCTGGCCCTATAGGACAAAAGAGAAGATGGGGTAAGGGGAGGAAGGGATGAAAGAAGAGAGGGCAGATTAGTGATATGGGTAATTAGAATGTTCAGTGTATTGGGGAGGGGGGAGGGGATAAATGGGGAGAAAATTTTGGAACCCAAAATTTTGTGAAAATGAATGTAAAAAATTAAATAAATGAATTTATTCAATAAACAAAAAAAAAGAAAAGAACTAAGTGAACAATTTAAACAATTATTATAGGAAAAAACAAGTGGGAAAGAATTCTTATCAGCACTTTGATAAACCACAAGTTTATGGCTTTTTTTTTTTTTAAATGGTTTATATGGTTTACAAGAAAAAAATGAAATAAAAAATGTCACCTCTTGAAAAAAAAATGAGAGTGGAGCTGAGGGAAGCTAATGACTATATGATAAACCAATAAATTTAAAAACATAAACAAAAGAATGAAAAAATAGAAGATAATGTGAAATAACTCATTGGAAAAACAACTGACCTGGAAAATAGATCCAGGAGAGACAATTTAAAAATTATTACACTAGGGGTGGAGGCAAGATGGCAGAGTAGAAAGACGTATATACTTGAGCTCTTCCCCCACAGCCTATAAAATGCTTATAAAGAAAGACCCTCAACAAATTCCAGAGCAGCAGAAGCCACGGAACAACAGAATGGAGGAGATTTTCAGACCAGGGTGACCTGGAAGACTGACTGGCAAGGTCTGTCACACCAGGATGTGGAGAGGAACCCAGCCCAGCCTTGGAGGACCAGAGTAGGCCTAGCAGTGAAATCCCTAGGAGCAGTGGCAGTTTGTGGATCCCTCAACCCGCAGGCTCCAAAGGCAGCTTCAAGGTCAGTGAGAGAGTGCTTTTACCTCCCTGACAAGGAAGCAGGGTTCTCCTGTAACCCTGGCTCCAGGCAGTGGCCACTGTAGCAGCTACAGTGTCAAGGCAGGCAGGGATCAGTTTTCCATTGTTGAATAAAGCCCCTGGGGGATTTGAGCTGCTGATCTGAACCTCAACCCTGCTTGGTGGCCCCACTCCTGCCTATAGCCCCTGGGGAAATTGAGCAACTGATTTGAATCTCAGTTACAAGCCAGGACAGGGAGTAAACTCCACTCCCTTGATTATACCACTTTGGAGGAACTAAGAAATTTACAGTCTCCCAGAGTATACCCTACTCTTGACAAAGGACCCAAAAGTCAAGTAACTGGTTGGGAAATGCACAAAAAAGGGAAAAAGAAATAAGGCTATAGAAGGATACTTTCTTGGTGAACAGGTATTCCCTCCCATCCTTTTAGATGAGGAAGAACAAAGTTTACCATCAGGGGTGACATAAAAGCTGAGGCTTCTGCATCTAAAACCACCACAATAAATATGCAATGATTCCAGGCCACAGAAGAGCTCAAAAAGAATTTTGAAAATCATGTAAGAGAGATGGAGGAAAAACTGGGAAGAGAAATGAGAGTGATGCAAGAAAATCATAACAAGTGAGTCAATAGCTTGCTAAAGGAGATTCCCCCAAAAAATGCTGAAGAAAATAACACCTTTAAAAATAGGCTAACTCAAGTGGAAAAAGAGGTCCAAAATGCCAATGAGGAAAAGAAGGCTTTCAAAAGCAGAATTAGCCAAATGGAAAAGGAGTTTCAAAAGCTCACTGAAGAAAATAGTTCTTTAAAAATTAGAATGGAATAGATAGAAGCTAATGACTTCATGAGAAACCAAGAAACTACAAAACAAAACCAAAAGGATGAAAAAAAGATAATGTGAAATATCTCATTGGAAAAAACAACTGACCCGGAAAAAATGATCCAGGAGAGATCTATGGGACTACCTAAAAGTCATGATAAAAAAAAAAGAGCCTAGACATCATCTTTCATGAAATTATCAAGGAAAATTGCGTTAATATTCTAGGACCAGAGGGCAAAATAAATACTGAAAGAATTTACTGGTCTCCTTCTGAAAGAGATCCGAAGAGAGAAAGTCTTAGGAATATTGTAGCCAAATTTCAGACTTCTCAGGTCAAGGAGAAAATATTGCAAGCAGCTACAAAGAAACAATTAGAGTATTGTGGAAATACAAGCAGGATAACACAAGATATAGTAGCTTCTACACTAAGAGATCAAAAGGCCTGGAATATGATACTCCAGAAGTCAACGGAAGTAGGATTAAAATCAAGAATCATTTACCCAGCAAAACTGTGCATAATACTTTAGGAGAAAAAATGATCATTTAATGAAATAGAGGACTTTCAAGCGTTCTTGATGCAAAACACCAGAACTGAATAGAAAATTTGAATTTCAAACACAAGAATCAAGAGAAGCATAAAAAGATAAACAGGAAAGAGAAATCACAAAGGACTTACTAAAGTTGAACTGTTTACATTCCTACAAGGAAAGATAATATTTGTAACTCTTGAAACTGTTCTCAGGGTCTGGGGAGTTGGAGAGATTACACACAAATACACACACACACACAAACACACACACACGCACACGCACACACACACACACACACACACACACACACATATATATATATATATATATATATATATATATATATATATATATGGAGAGACAGAGACAGAGAGCACAGAGTGAGTTGAATAGGAAGGGATCATATCTAAAAAAAAATAAAATTAAGGGGTGAGAGAAGAATAGATTGGGAGGAAAAAGGGAGAAATGGAATGGAGCAAATTATCTCTCATAGAAGAGGCAAGAAAAAACTTTTCCAATGTAGGGGAAAAGGGAGGAAGACAGAGTGAAAAAGTGAAGCTTACTCTTATCACATTTGGCTCAAGGAAAGAACAACATGCACACTCAATTTGGTATGAAAACCTATCTTACAATACAGGAAAGTAGGGGAGAAGGGGATAAGTAGGATTGGGGGGGTGATGCAAGGGAGGGAAAATGGGAGGAGGGAGCAATTAGAAGTCAGTACTCTTGGGGAGAGACAAAATTAAAAGAGAGAATAGAAGAAGTGGGGGGCAGGATAGGATGGAGGGAAATATAGTTAGTCTTACCATGACCATTATGGAAATCTTTTGCAAAACTCTACATATATAGCCAATATTGAATTGCTTGCCTTCTCAGTGGGGATGGGTGGGGAGGGAGGAAAGAAGAGAAGTTGAAACTGAAAGTTTTAGGAACAAATGTTGAGAATTGTTTTTGAGTACAAATGGGGTATAGAAATTTATCTTGCCCTACAGGACAAGAGAGAATATGGGAATAAGGGAAGGGATAGGTGTTAGAAGGGTGGGCACATTGGTGGAAAGGACAATCAGAATGCAAGGTGTTTTGGGGTGGGGGAGGGAAGAGCTGCGGAGAAAATTTGGAACTGAAAATTTTGTGCAAATGAGTGTTGAAAACTTAAAACAAACAAATAAATAAAAAGAAAAAAACTATGGGACTACCTGAGAGACATGAACAAAAAAGGAGCCTAAACATCATCTTTCATGAAATTATCAAGGAAAACTGCCCTGGTATTTTAGAACCAGATGGCAAAATAAATATTGAAAGAATCCACAATCACCTCCTGAAAGAGACCCAAAAAGAGAAACTCCTAGGAATATTGTGGCCAAATTTCACAGTTCCCAGGTCAAAGAGAAAATATTGCAAACAGCTAGAAAGAAACAATTCGAGTATTGTGGAAATACAAGCAAGATAACACAGGATCTGACAGCTTCTACATTAAGGGACTGAAGGGCTTGGAATAGGATATTCCAGAAGTCAAAGGAACTGGGATTAAAACCAAGAATCACCTTCCCAGTTAAACTGAGTATAATACTTCAAGGGAAAAAATGGTCATTCAATGATATAGAGGACTTTCAATCATTCTTGATGCAAAGACCAGAAATGAAGAGAAAATTTGACTTTCACACATAAGAATCATGAAAAGGTAAACAAGAAAGAGAAATCATAAAGGACTTTCTAAAGCTGAACTGTTTACATTCCTACATGGAAAGATAATATTTGTAACTCTTGAGACTTTTCTCAGTATTTGGGTATGTGGAGGGATTACACACACACACACACACACACACACACACACACACACACACGCATATATAGACAGAGAGCACAGGTTGAGTTGAATCAGAAGATCTACAAAAAAATAAAATTAAGGGGTGAGAGAAGAATATATTGGGAGGAGAAAGGGAGAAATAGTATGGAGCTGGCTATCACTCATGAAAGAGAGAAGAAAAATATTTTTCAATGGAGGATAAAAGGGAGAAGGTGAGAGGGGAAAAGTGAAGCTGACTCTCCACATATGGCTTAAGGAGGGAACAACATGCTCACTAAATTTTGTATGAAAATCTATCTTACACTACAGGAAAGTAGGGGGGAAGGGGACAAGTGGAGTGAGGGAGATGATAGAAGGGAGGGCAAATGGGAGGAAAGAGTAACGACAAGTAAACACTTTTGGGAAGGGACCAGGTCAAATGAGAGAATAGAATAAAGGGGAGACAGGGTAGGATGGAGGGAATATAGTTCTTCTTGTACAACATGACTATTATGGAAGTCTTTTGCAAAAAGACATACATAAATAGCCTGTATTGAATTTCTTGCCTTCTCAGTGGGGATGTGTGGGGAGGGAGGAAGGGAGATAAGTTGGAATTCAAAGCATTAGAAACAAATGTTGAGAATTGTTATTGCATATAACTGGGAAATAAGAAATACAGGTAATGGGGTATAGAAATCTATCTTGCCCTACAAGAAAAGAGAGAAGATGAGAATAATGGAAGGATGGAGTGTGATAGAAGGGAAGGCACATTGAGGGAAGGGGTAATCAGAATGCAAGGTGTTATGGCGTGGGGGAGGGGAGAGATAGGGAGAAAAATTGGAACTCAAAATTTGTGGAAATGAATGTCACAATCTAAAAATAAATTAATTAACTAATAATTTAAAAAAAAAAGAATTTGGGGGGAGGAGCGAAGATGGTGGAGTAGAAAGATTCACATATGCTAGCTCCGAACCCACAGCCCAAGGATCTCCTGTAAAAAGAACTCCCAACAAATTCTGGAACAGTGGAAGTCACACAGCAACACAGTGAAGGAGATTTCTGTTCCAGAGAGCCCTGAAAAAATGATTCCAAAGGTCTGTCGCACACCAGACGGGAGTGGAGCCCAGCCCTTCCCTGGCCACGCGGCAGAGAGAGGAACAGATCCAGGCAGGCTTCAGGGATGGAATCTCCAGCTGCCGTGGGGGTCCCTTCACCCACAGATGCACAGGTCAGTGAGAGAGACTTCTGGGCTGGCTAAGAGAGGAGTGGGGTGTCTCCATAACTCAGGGCCCCTTGGGAAGCAGCGGCAGAGGCAGCAGGCAGCCAGGACCTCCCGGAGCAGACAGGAGCTCGGCAGGAGCTCCATTACTGAAGATCTCCACATAAACCCCTTGAGGGAACTGAGCCTGGGAGGCGGCCCTGCCCCCATCTGAGCACCAGAACTTAAGCTCACATTGAATAGCAGCCGGGCCCACCATTGAAAGCCCTGAGGCTGGGGAGCAGCATTTGAATCTCAGACACCAAGCACTTGCTGGGCAGATCTAGGCGGGGATGGAGAGGAATCTCAGAAGTCAAGTAATTGGCTGGGAAAATGCCCAGGAACAAGGAAAAAAAAATAAGACCATAGAAGGTTACTATCTTGAGGAACAGATAATTTCCCCCTTCCTTTCTGATGAGGAAGAACAATGCTTACCAACAGGGAAAGAAATAGGATTCAAGGCCTCTGTATCCCAAATATCTGAAATAGATATCCAATGGGCTCAGGTCATGGAAGAGTTCAAAAAAGATTTTGAAAATCAAGTTAGACAGGTGGAGGAAAAACTGGGAAGAGACATGAGAGAGATGCAAGAAATGCATGAAAAATGGGTCAATACTTTGTAAAAAGAGACCTAATAAAATGCTGAAGAAAATAACACCTTGGAAAATAGGCTAACTCAATGGGCAAAAGAGGTTCAAAAATCCAATGAGGAGAAGAATGCTTTCCAAAGCAGAATTAGTCAAGTGGAAAAAGAGGTGCAAAAGCTCACTGAAGAAAATAGTTCTCTCAAAATGAGAATGGAACAGATGGAGGCCAATGACTTTCTGAGAAACCAAGAAATCACAAAACAAAACCAAAAGAATGACAAAATGGACGAGAATGTGAAATATCTCATGGGAAAAACAACTGACCTGGAAAATAGATCCAGGAGAGACAATTTAAAAATTATGGGATACCTGAAAGCCATGATCAAAAAAAGAGCATAGACACCATCCTTCATGAAATTATCAACGAAAACTGCCCTGATATTCTAGAAGCAGAGGGCAAAATAAGTATTCAAGGAATCCACTGATCACCGCCTGAAAGAGATCCAAAAAGAGAAACTCCTAGGAACATTGTGGCCAAATTCCAGAGTTCCCAGGTCAAGGAGAAAATATTGCAAGTAGCCAGAAAGAAACAATTCCAGTATTATGGAAATACAATCAGCTTCTACATTAAGGGATCGAAGGGCATGGAATAGGATATTCCAGAAGTCAAAGGAACTAGGTCTAAAACCAAGAATCACCTACCCAGCAAAACTGAGTATAATACTTCAAGGGTAAATATGGTCTTTCAATGAAATAGAGGACTTTCAAGCATTCTTGATGAAAAGAACAGAGCTCAAAATAAAATTAGACTTTCAAACACAAGAATGAGAAGAAGCCTGAAAAGGTAAACAGTACAGAGAAGTCATAAGGAACTTACCAAAGTTGAACTGTTTACATTCCTACATGGAAAGACAATATTTGTAAC
>CM053769.1:298434712-298449908 GCA_028658325.1 Potorous gilbertii | reverse complement strand
GGAAGGAGGGAGCAATTTGAAGTCAACACTCTTGGGGAGGGACAGGATCAAAAGAGAGAATAGAAACAATGTGGGGCAGGATAAGATAGAGGGAAATATAGTTAGTCTTACACAACATGACTATTATGGAAGTCACTTGCAAAACTACATAGATATGGCCTATATTGAATTGTCTGCCTTCCCAAAGGGAATGAATGGGGAGGGAGGGATGGGGAGAAGTTGGAACTCAAAGTTTTAGAAACAACTGTTGAGCATTGTTCTTGCTTCTAGGAAATAAGAAATACAGGTAATGGGGAATAGAGAGTTATCTGGCCCTACAGGACAAAAGAGAAGATGGGGACAAGAGAATGGAGGGATGATAGAAGACAGGGCAGATTGGTGATATGTGAAATTAGAATGCTGGATGTATTCGGGTGGGGGTAGGAGACAAATGGGGAGAAAATTTTGGAACCCAAAGTTTTGTGAAAATGAATATAAAAAGTTAAATAAATAAATTTATATTGGAAAAAAAGAAACAAACAAAAAAAGAATTCATGGAATGTAATTCTCTAAGACTGCCTGGAGGAGAGGAGAAAAGGGTACCTTTACCCTCTATATCAGGAAATAGGAGAATAAGCAAGTATATATTGTCTACTAATTTTCAGTTACCATCCTAAGTGTTTTTTACAAACATTGCATCATTTATTCCTCACTACAACCCCTGGAGGTAGCCTTTCCATTTTACAGTTGAGGAAACTGAAGCAAACAATGGTTAAGTGACTTGTCCAGAGTCACACAGGTACTAAGCATCTGAGGTCAGATTTGATCTTAGGTCTTCCTGACTTCACCAAGTTCCTCTGGTAGCAATTCTTACTTGACAATTAGATCTTATGTCATTTAGTGGAACCTGAGTCTGGACCTTGTGACCCTAGCTATGTCTTCTGCATTATATTTCTTTCTCTAAGTCACTTACGTGACTAAACAGTGGTAATGAGATAAGGTCTTTTTAGGAGTGACTGCTTCAGGAGTTCAGAAGTTCCTGGGTCCCTAAGCTGGTGCTGATTGAATGTATTGTATAAAGTATTCCTTGCATTTAAACTGTTCTGCAGAGAGCACACCTAAGATGGGCTGGCCATGTTGTTCAAATGCCAGATATACACTTACCTAAAAGATTCTTTATGGAAAACTCACACAGGGCAGGCACTCACATGGTGGTCAGAAGAAGTGATACAAGGACACTCTCAAGATCTCTCTTAAGAACTTTGGGATCGATTGTGTGACATGGGAGACCCTGGCACAGGACCACTCAGCATGGTGTGCCCACATCAGAGAAGGTGCTGTGGTCTGTGAGCAAAGCAGAATTGAAGTAACTCAAAAGAAATGTGAGACACATAAGTTTAGAAAACTCACCTCAGACAGTGAACTGTTTGTACTTGACCTGTGAAAGAACATTCCAAGCTCATAATGGTCTGATCAGTCAGTTGGGTGCATTGTATCTTGACTTGAACAATGTTTTTATTTTAGTCCTCTTTGAGAATGAAGGACAACAACCACCACTAATAGCAATGCTTCTTGAAGGAGAAGATGACCATTGATAGGAGGGTGAGCCCACCTTCTAGGCTGACTTGCCAAAAGATATGGATGTTGGGAGGGTCGTTTACACAGTGAAGAATTCTAGCTGAAGGTGAAATACTTATTCAATAGTCCTACTTGTTGCTCCATGTTTTAAGTCTCAACCTTCAGGGAAAGTATAGTAGGAGTTACAGGTTAGTGTTTATGCTTTAAGTTTTTGTCAAAGCATACTTAGAAACAACGAGGTGACTCACTGAATAGAACACTAGGCCTGGAGTTAGGAAGACTGAGTTCAAATCTGACCTCAGACACTTATTAGCTGTGTGATTCTGGGCAAGGCACTTAATGTTTCTTTGCTATTGGAGAAGGAACTGGCAAATCACTCCAGTATCTTTGCCAAGAAAACCCCATGGACAGCATGGTCCATGGGATCATGAAGAGTAGGACACAACTGAAAAACAGCAATGCATGCTTATGATTCTTTTCTGTTGTAAGAATTTTGCACAGAGAAGTTAAATAACTATCCTATACCTGATCTATCTTGTAAATTCGATGTCCTTCTATTCATTTTTTTGGGAGACCCTAGACACAAGTATGAAACAAAACTTGAGATTTTTCCCTAGTACTCTGGGGTAGGAATTTAAAGGGTCAGAGACAATGAAAAAAAGGAGCTGATCCCTCTCTTTAGAAAAGCACCCCAAAAACTGATCCCAGAAGGTCTGTTATTATAGCTGTAATACCAATTTTTTAAAGTCATAAATGATATCTTAAATGCACTTACGAAGTTAATGCTTAATGAATCAATTCCATGGCAAATCTTTTTAGAAAGTGAATAATTGCCTTTCAACATGAATAATTTTAACTTGAACAAACGTTTAATATTATTTTGTAAGTATGACCTCTCTGGTCCTCAGTTATGAAAGGAAAGAATCATTCATTTCAGCAAGAATGGAAGAATATGGGTATACAATGTTGTATATACACTGCTAGACACAGTAACTCTATCAGTTGTTTTGTTTAACTAATTTTTTCTTTTTTACAAGAGAGGGCCCATTGGATAGGGGGTGGGGATGTAGCCAAAAATAATTACAATAGAAAAATAAAGGGCATTTATACATCTTGCTTCGTAAAATAAAATTAGGGAGTTGGACTAGATGGTTTCTAACATTTAGCAGTTATCTCTGACACTGACACTCTAATTCTGAATTTTATTTCTATAGCTTGAGATATGTAGATTGACTTTGCTTAAACTGAGATACAGCAACATCACCATTCTGCCAATAGGTAATATAATTTGACATACTTTTCTCCCACCAGTATTGTGAACAGGCTGCTTTGAACCATCCATAATCTCACCTACTCTCTTGCCTGTTGTATCCAATGGCATCTATTTGTGAGCATTCAGTCATGGACTGATGTTGTTTGGGTCTTGAAACAGAATAATCCCTATTTCTTGACCACAATTTTCTTGTTTTCCCAGAGACCCTTTTAGATGTCCAATTGCTCTTGGATTGATCAATAAATCAATAACTGATTTTCCTTTGAGGCCCTGAGTTCTCTTATTAATTCTTCTTTCTGAGAAGATACAGCTCCAAATACTTTACTAATGCTTTTTGGCATTAGTAAGTTTAGCATTTAAGATGGAGGAGGAGAAGGAATCAGGTGTGAATTTTTCTTGTTAATTCTTTGTCATGTCATAGAGAATGGGTACCATGATGAAAGATGCTCTGGAATAGGGGCCTAGACATCTGACCTTCCAGATTAACTTTCTCCTCCTGTTTACTACTATCACCACCCTTGCCCTGGGCTCCATTTCCTTTGAATCAGATTTTCTTTCATCAAGTTGTCTATAATGTAAACTACAATGGTCTTTAAAGAAAGTTCTTTATCCTTACAATAAAACTGCTTAATGGCTCAGTTGGAAGCTAACTGGGGTTGAACAGAATAATAAAGTAAAAAGAGAAAGATAAGAGTTGAAAATTTCCCTTTTTTCTTGTATACCCTAAATAGCATGACCAAGTTTATAGGCCTTATGCAAACATAAAATGTTAAAGTTTTTTTTTTTGTACTTCTCACTGTATAAAGATTGAATATCTTTGGATTGAAGTAAATCTCTCCTTCCTAACTAGTTCTTGGCCACTGTGATAGGATCAGGGTTTCCCTGACACAACTTCTTTCCTCCCATGTCCAATATGGAGAGACTTTATCTGCTCTCTGGACCTGATTGGACTCAGCTTCCCTGACACATTTTCTTAAGGGTATAAAAATGTCAGCCACATCCAGGATAAAATCCTCAGACATAATGGATTTCTAAAGCCCTTTCAAGTTATCTGACCTTTTCTTGTTGACCACACATACTTCCATTTTGAGATGACGGGGAACACCAGAGAAGCTAAGTACCAACATATCCTTATTACATGAGGCAAAATAAACCTCCTTTTGAAAAAAGTGCTCCATTTTGTTACAATATTGAAAGTGAACTAAGAAGATTCTGGCATTGAAGCCACACCTCCAACAATCCCCATCTTACATTTTAGGACTTTTAGACTTTCAGCTCATCCTTCAGCAAATCTTCTTTTCCTCTTTCTGCTTTGAGATGCTGACTTTATTCAGAGGATTCTTTGTGCTAGGGGACAAGCTCACGGCCCCATGAAGCCTTCCCTCATTAACTGCATTCCATGACAATGCTTTCCTTGTCCAGCATTTCTTTATCATTTCTGTCTGCATTTTATGCTACACCATACATCCTTGTATAAATACATCCTAGTACTTAAGGATTAAGTCCTACTTCTGAGTTATCTAAATATTTCATATATGCAGAACTGTAACTACAATGGGGTCACTGGGGCTTTGTCCTGAGGCACCAAAATTTAGAGGGTGCTAACAGCATTTGTACTTCTTTGGCAGCAAAGAGACAATTGATTTTAGCACAGCAATTAGTTAAACTATAAAATTCATTGGGCAGTGACTTAGATACAGAATTGAACAGAGTAGGCTAGACTAGATTGCCTCTGGGAAGTCTCAGTGTTCTTTAGATGACCCCAATATTCACCCTGAAACAAAAGTCCATCTTTTTAATGGAACATTATTCTTTTAGGGATGTTGTATGGCCACAAGCCATAGAACACTATAGTGTTCAAAGAATTGGAGTTGAGAATCAGTCAAGCAGCAGTGGAGAGTTACATGGTAGATGTAAATAGGCTACATTTGGAAGATAATACATACACAAGGGGCATAAAAGATATTATCAAAGAAGAAAAATGAACCGCTATCAAGTAATAAGAACAAGAACTAGCTGATGGTGAACCTTTGTGTTCTATCAGTATCCATACAACATAAATAGAATACAAGGAAAGCCTTCAACATTTTGGGTGGAACAAATATGACACAGTTAGGGAAAGACAAGAATGAGAGTCATACAGGAAGGGTAGCAAGGGATTAAATTCTGCATAACTGGAGGGGGTTGATCCACATGGATGAGATCACAAATGGCTCGGGGAACCATCTTGGATAGAGTGCCCCTTCGCCAGCAGCCCTACCATGACTCATTTGCTCACTGGCCCTACCATGTGCTCTCATATTAGCAACCACCTCCCAATAGCAGCCTCTTCTGGAGTCTCTCACTTCAGTCAAATTTGTCTTAAAATTTATGGTCTATACTGCTTGTCCTATGCCCCAAAATGACTAGATGAGGCTCTGGGTGAGTGTGCATGCGTGCGCGTGTGCATGTGTGTGTGCGTGTGCATGTGTGTGTGTGTGTGTGTGTGTGTGTGTGTGTGTGTGTGTGTTGTATTCTCTTCTCCGGACTCCAGACTCTAAAACCCATGAAGGCAGGGATCATCCCTTCTTCTACTTCTTCCCCCTTTCCCCCCACTTTGTGGCATATTGTAAATGCCTCAAGAGAGAGATACTTGGGGCTCTTCAGACAGGTGCTGGGCCAGTCACTTGTTGGTTATGTGATAGAGGGGATTCCTATTTTGTATGTGCTGCACTAGAGAGTACCAAGGTCCCTTCCAACTCTCAAAACCTAATTAAGTGACTTCACAATGCTGATGCAAAGCTCAGATTGGAATAAGGTAAAACTGTCAATTGCCACCTCTCACCTCTCCAGGGCTTGAGCTTTATTCTGTGCAGGCTCCCACCTGTACCCTGCTTTGCATTAGGGTGTTTGCAAGTCCTGGGCCTTGCTTTGGAATAATGCACTCAGAAATCCCTCCTCCTCCCCACCTCAACCTTTCTCATAAATCACTAGAGAAAGATGAAATTATGAAAGCTCACAGCATCCTTCAGGCCCCTGTTGCCTCTCCATCCATCACTGTCACAGCAGCTGAAATCCCACATCCAGGTACTTTAGATTCATCTAGAATCCCCGTGATTCCTATTTCACACAGAGACCCCCAAACTAAAGGGTATTGAACAACAATGAAACATCTCATTTCTCCAGATAGGCCTTGGAACAGACCTGCCTTGTATAAAATAAGGGCCTAGGATAGAAAGAGTCCAATGTGTTTGGGGATATTTCCTTGGAGAAGAAACAGAGGCTACCGTTGGCTTGAAGAGCATCTCTACCTGATAACTGGCCTGCTGGGTGAGAAGTATAGTATTAAAACTCCTGTCTGGGTCTCACCCATTCAATAAACGCGGGTTACAGAGGAAACCTCACCAATGCCTTTTTCCTTTATATGCTGTGCACTTGCCAATACTCATATCTCTTTTTTTCAAGTTCAGGGATGAAATTACCTTTCTTCCTTGGTGGGTTAGTGATACTAATATCACCTCTCTAGAGAGAAGGCAGAAAATCGACCTCTGATGGCCCTGGGCTCTCGGGAATAGGTCTATGACATGAGCTCTTGGCTCTGGAGTGGCTTTCCCCAACACACCATTAGCCTCTAGCTAGGGTAAAAATTTTTCAGCCAAGCAGATTTCTCACACTCCAATAAATGATTGTATGGGCTGGAAGAAATGCATTGCCTGAAGACACAACCGTTATTAAGCCAATTGGAAAATAGATTTTTTTTTTCTTTTTCTGCCAGGAAAGGTGAGCACATAATACTTGCTTCTTTATTAAAACCTCTTCTGTGTTCTATGCATCCTTTCCAAACAGATGCTGAGATGAGTGGTTCAGTAAATTCAACAAATTCAATTCAAGACATTTATTAAGTACCTACTACATTTAAGACATCATGCTAAGGATAGTGTATCCAAAGGTAGAAACAAAATAGTTTCTGCCCTGAAGAAGCTTTCTTTCTTCCTTCCTTCCTTTCTTCCTTCCTTCCTTCCTTCCTTCCTTCCTTCCTTCCTTCCTTCCTTCCTCTCTCTCTCTCCCCCTTCCTTCCTTTCTCTCATTCTTTCTTTCTACCTCCCTTATTTTCCTTTTTTCCTTCCTTTTTTTTCTGAGTTATATAATGTATACAGACAAGTAAATACAATATATGGGCAAAGTAGAGGCTGGAACTGTGATTTCACTGGGATAGGGAACTCCCAAAGGAGGAACTCCTTCTGCCAGTTTGGACCAGCACTTTTTCTCTAGCTTACAATATTAAAGAGTCACCCAGAGAAGTTAAGGTTAATGGTCTGCCCAAGGTCACCCAGCTGATATGTGCCAGAGGCAAGACCTGAGCCACATGGAGGAACATGCGACTCTGAGGTCAGCTTTCTATCCTGCCTCACATACATTTATGTCACTTAAGAAATCATTTATGATTTTTTAAAATAGAGTCTGGAAAACCAGGCTTTGATAAAGCCCTTTGGGATTTAAAAGGAACTACTTGAATCTGCCTTAAACCCAAATCATTTGACTCTCACTGATTGTCCAATAATAGGTCTCAGTCCAAGTCTCACTTGGTCATTGTTGGGATTTTGATGACTATGAGTGAGTAGGAATAGCAATTGTTTCTGTTCTGGTCAGAAACTCAGGGTTTTCCCCTCCCAAACTGATTCTTTTGGGAAGTCAAACTAGAACATCTTTTGCCTCAATTCTTACCTAGCCTTTAATACTGAGTGAGTGTTGCCTTAGACAAACTGAAACCTTGGAAAGACCTTAGAGTCTCCCACTGCATCTCTAGTCATCCTGACCTATGTCTTGCCACTGGACCCTGATAAATCTGGGGGAGAGAGTAAGGCTGATGACTTTGCACAATCCTGCCTCACTTAAATCTGATTCACTTGCAGGTCAAGACATCATCCTCCCAATGCATTTGCTCTCTTTGAGAACAAAGGACAAACAACATGCAAAATAAGACAAGTGATTTCTAGGGGGAGAGAGCATGAGAAAGGGTTGCTGATTGTGGCAATGGTCCTGCATTTTCAAAGAGGACAGTCAGATCATGAGATGATGTCTTGACTTGTGCATGAATTGAATTTAAGTAAAGAAGATTTGCTGGAAGTCAGTTTCACTCTCTCCTCCAGAGTCATCGAAGTCAAATGTCAGAACAAAAGTCAAGATGTCTGGTGATGGCCTGGTAAGTGGTGGATGACCTTGGCATCTTCCATGTCTGACTGAGCACTCCATACTACCTGCTTCAACTGCTAGGGGAATCAGGAAAGGTTTCTTGTAGGAGATGTCACCTGAGCTGTGCTTAGGTGAAACCTGGGATTCAACAAAGCCATAAGCAAAGAGTATTAGCCAATGAGTGACATAGTGGACAGAACTCTCAAGAAGTTAGAGGACTTGAGTTCTAATTATGATTAGTATAAGTTATGTTTTGCATGACTTCATATGCATATGGATATCACATTGCTTGCCATCTCAATGGGTGAGGGAGGTGTTAAAAGGAGGGAGAAAATTTCCAACTCAAAATTCTTTTTGAAAATAATGTTTTAAAAAATGTAATAAAGTGGAGAAGTTTAGAATAACAACCAGTCACCTAATCTGAGCACCATTAGAAGATGCCAGGTTGTACATCACTAGCTTGAGGGTGATCAGAAGGGCTGTTTGCTGGTTACTCTAACTTTACCATTCACAAAGTTTTGGGAGCACCAAGACTTGGCCATAAGGTAAATGTTTGAAGAGTGATCTGGGTACTGAGAAAATAGAGCAGAAAATGAAGAGGAAAGGATTAATGCTTCTTCCACTCTATTCTACTCCTCTCTCAGAACCATTACAGAACTTAGGAAAACAAGTTGTACCAGACCCAACTCTCTACAGGATAGACTACAGAAGACTTGAAAGCAAGCCTGGTCCTTTGAAAGGAAAGCTAAAAAGGAGGGACAAGATTAAATGTAGTTCATTAAATAAAGATACATATTTTTTTCCTGTCAATCTAGTCTTTATATGAGTCTCCCAAATAATACCTCACAATTAATTACTAGGGATTTCATAGGGGACATAAACAATGAAGGTGCACAAACACAAATGAATTATGAATGAAAATTGATTCTGAATGGAGCAATGAGTGAAGCTTCTCAGCTGCAGGCCACACAGGGCTCTAGTTTGAATATTCAGGTGGGTGTTGAAAGAGAAAGTCTACTTCCACTTCAGAGGTAAAACTATGCCTCCCCCAAGCCATAGCACAGAAATTAATTCACATCTTTCTTTGTACATTCTCTTCTGCACAGAGTATTGAATGGTTCTATACTTCCCTTTGCAAGGAAAGGCCATATTCTTAATACCAATAGTTTTCAGGTAATCTTCTATGGCCACACATTGTAGAACAGTGTGATTTCCAAGATTCAAAAATTGCAGGTGACCTAATAGTCAATGAAGATGCCCAAAGCCAACAACTGGTGAATGTTGGAGGGAGCAATGCACGAAGATAGGCATGCTAATGCCCTGACAGTAGAGCTATTAACTGATACAAATATCCTAGAAGACGATTTGGAATTATTACTTTTTTAAAGTAATAAGTATAACCTTTGATCCAGTGAAGCCATTGCTAAATGTGGTATCACATATGTCAAAATATTTACAGCAGCACTTTTTGTACTAGCAAAGAACTATGAGGAAAGCAGGTATCCATCAATTAGAGAATGCCTGAGCAATTGTAGTCTGAGAATGTAATGGGTTATTATTGTGCTGTAAGCAAGGATTAATATAAAGAATTGTGAGAAATTTGCAAAGACCTTTAAGAACTGATGGAGTGTGAAGTAAGCAAAAGCAAGACACAAAGATTTGTATGATGGCTATGATAATGTAAAGACTTCAATTTTATTGCTATTTCTCAATCTCTTTTATCCATGTCACATTCACACCCACTCACATTGGGTGTCCCCCAAGACTCTGTCCTGGGGACTCTTCTCTTTTCTCTCTAGACCATCTCACTTGGTGATTTCATCATCTTCCATGATTTTGATGATCAACTTTAGGCAGATGATTCCTGAATCTCTACATTTAGCCAGGTTCCCCTCTGAGCTCCAATTTCACATCACCAGCTACCTATTTGGTATTTTGTTCTGGATATCCCTTACACATCTCAAATTCAACATGTCCAAAACCAAAATTATTATCTTTCCTACAAACATATCCCTTTCTGAACTCCCCTACTATTTCCTCTTGAAGGGATCATTATCCTTCCAGTCACTAAGGTTCACAATCTTACTGTCCACTTCAACTTCCTACTCTTTCTCACTTTCTCACAATCTAATCAATTGCCAAATAATACTCCCTCCACAGTAATTCTAATAGAAAATTCCCTTGTCTTCCACTTAAGCTCAAGACTCCATTGTTTCTTTCCTGCATTATTGCATTAGGCTTCTGATTGGGCACCCTTACTTATTTCTGACTCTTCTCCTCTCCAATCCATCCATCACATAGATGCCAATGAGCTTTTAATAAAGCTGGGTATGACTATATTGACCCCACCTACCTTTCATTTAATAAAATCCAGTTATTCCCTATTATCTCTAGGATCAGATGTAAACTCCTTTGTTTGACACTTAAACTTCTTCATAGCTTGCCCCTTGCTATATTTCTACGCATCATTCCCCTCCACACTGTCTGTGGTACAGGCACACTGACTTATTTACTGTTCCTTGTCCATGACTCTGTCCCACCTCCATGCATTTGTGAGGGCTGTGCCCCATGCCCATAATGTTCTCTCTTCTTACCTCTGCCTCTTAGAATCTCTCATTTCCTTCAAAACTCCGTTGAAATACAAAGTTCTACAAGAGACCTTTCTAAGTTTCTCCATCTGACAGTCCTACTGTATTTCCTACAATCTAAAAAGGATTGCTGGGCTCTTTGGTTTTGGAGAACCCATATTCCTTACCTGGGTATGGTTCCTGTTTGCTGAATCACCCATGATGTTTCTTCTTCTAAGTGGGACCCAGAACAGTCTACCCTCTACCTTCTAGAAAGGATATTGTAGCATTCTCTCCTCCAGGTCCTTATGGCTCTGTGGGAGACCATTGTCCATAAGCACCAATCTAAGTGGAACTTTTGACATGCATTTAGGAGCAGTTAGAACAAACATTTCTAAAGACTTCTGGAGTTGATAGCTTTGCAAAGCTTGCTAAATCACTCTTGAAAAGCAGTTCTTCATCTCTCATTGTACTCTAGTTACTATTGAACAGATAATGCAAGGTCATACAATAACCCTTCACTCACAAATGACTTTTGTAAGTTGGGTAATGTTATATCTCTAATAGGATGGGTAGGCCTACGAAGTAGTATCACTGACTGGAAATGGTACATTCAAAAATCTTCCTCACTCTCCTATCTAATCATGGGGTCTAGTGTCCTTCACAAACAGATTGTGACCCTACTAGAAATGGAGGCCTCCAGCCTAAGCTCTGAAACTGCTTCCTCCATTAACTCAAAAAGTCTCTTCCTTATGAGAATTTGGTTCTTGAGATTACTATTTTGCTGGCCTTCCCAAATACTCAGTCTGCTTTAAGAGAAGTATTTAGAACTAAATTTCAGCAGTCATCGATCTAATAATAGAGAATATCTTGAGGAATGCAGTTGCTGGTTAATACTTCTAGGGGACTGAGCCATGGGCTAAATGTTTGGAATGTAAAAGAGTCATTTGGCAATGCAGGTAGGAAAAGATCTTCATCTACTCATTTTTAGG
Source organism: Potorous gilbertii (assembly GCA_028658325.1). Taxonomy (NCBI): domain Eukaryota; kingdom Metazoa; phylum Chordata; class Mammalia; order Diprotodontia; family Potoroidae; genus Potorous; species Potorous gilbertii. Next base: position 298,438,347 of record CM053769.1, on the reverse strand, counting down.
TCTAACTGAGCTGTCTGATTTCTAGAGAACATAGGATTGGGCAATCAGAGATTCTCCCCTTTGGCATCAGAGTTAATGGAGGAATTCTTTCACTGAACTCTTAGCTACTTTATTATAGATGACCCTAACTTGCTATAATTACTGACCATGCCAGAGGGTGTTATCTTCCATACTGCTGGGCCAATATTCCTGGTGCTACTTCTGATCATCGTCATCTCTTTATATAGGGAGACCTGCTATGATCTTTGGTATCATCCACTATAAGGACCAAATTGTTGAGATTAGGGATTTAGTCCTTCTGAAGCAGGGAGGTGGAAGGATTTCTTGTTTTTATTCTTTTCCATATTTGGCTACTCCTCTGGGAGGTCCCCTTGTTTTTTTTTGCTTATTGATTTGGATTTGCAATTTTTTTCCTCTTCCTCCAATTCTGCTTATGCTAGACTCCTTGCATCACTGAGATTAGGGTTGTCCAGTAATACCCCCTCAGCCATTTAAATGATAGAAGGTCCTCTAGGACACTGGTATCAAACTCAAATAGAAACAGAAACAGAATCTCTGAGGGTCAGGTATTGGCTTAGAAATGGCTAACATTATCTATGTTCTATTGTATTTTATTTATTTTTTAAAATATGTTCCAACTACATTTTAATTTGGTTTAGGCCTCACTTGTGAATATTGAGGGATACAATTTGCAGACCACATGTTTAACACCTCTGTTCTTAAAGACATTTAGGACTCCTTAAGGGGGTCCTAAGGAACCCAAGGGGTGCAGTGTTATAGGACTACAGAGTTCCTCCTCTAATTATATAATAGATTGTACTTCTTTCCTTTAAACAGCAAGGGAGGCTTGAATAACTCAGGGGTCTTAAGGTCAAGTTACATCACTTTGTAAATGAAGCAGCTTCCAGGATAGGATTTCCTGACCACCCAAAAGCATTAAAAACAAACCTGCCTTTGTTCAGTTGGGGCCCTTCAGACTTGGTAGATATCCCAAAGCTTTGAACGTCACTGCACCCTATCCTGGGGTCCAGAAGTATATGGAGGTGAGGAGGGTAGCATCTTCTTGAGCTAAGTACTGTATCATTTTGTTGACCATCTTTTCTACACTCTAACTCTGTACACCTCCTTTTATTGCTTGTTGTATGTATACCGACTGTCACATTTCATTTCAATTTTGTACCCAAATTATGAAGAAATCAGCCAGAGTCAGGTCTGACCCCACAACATACCTTACCGCTATACTACATGTATCTTGTATGTACCTGTGCCTATTCGTGTTGTCTCTCCCATTATAACATAAGTTCCTTTAGGTCAGAGATTGTTTTTGGTTTTTCTGTATATCCCCATTGTACAGTGCACACATGGTGTTTGGTACATAGTAAGTGCTTAATAAATATTATTTATTCAATTGTATTGCTTGATTACATGCATTTCTTACAAGGGAGGATCATGATTTTTGGAAGGATCATTGGGAAGTGACAATGATTTAAAAATGAAAAGAGTATCAATAAAACATTTTTAGAAGAGTTCACTGCCTTTTTCATCCTGTTTTGTCTATACATTTGGCACTTAGATGCATGCTATCTTGCTCTGATTGTGTGTGTGTGTGTGTGTGTGTGTGTGTGTAGTTTCTCTTACTTAGATCATAAGCTAATCAAGGGAAGACACTCTGTGCTATGCATTTCTTTATTTTCCCCAGGTTATTGAATAGTGGCATTTAAAGGAGTAGGCATTCATTAAATGAAAGTGTGAAAAAAGTGTTGAATTTGAAGTCAGAGGACCCAGATTCAAAATTCTGTCTCTGATGATTGCTACCTGTATAATCTTGGACAAGTCCTGCCACTTTTTCTGAGGCTCAGTTTCCTCATCTTTAAAATAAGGATATTGACCTAGATGACTTCTTCTGTCCCTTTTGGTCTTAAATTAATGCATATGACTAGAAACAGAAGTGGGCTGTTCAATCAGTGGAAGTCCTAACAGATAAGTGATCTGGATCTTTCACTAGCCTCCATCAGATATTAAAAGATCACGAAGTATTCCTGTATATGAGGCAGATCCTCAATGAATAATTTATGGAAGGATTGGCTAAGAATCAGGTAGAATGAAAAGTATTGATGTCTTATGATTCAAACTGGTAACACTGGTAGAAGATGAAGCCATACGAGTGAGATCATAGATTCATCTATGTGTGAAAAAAATCATCTCTCTGAGCTTTGCAGTCACGAATCACAAATGACCATCCTCAAGGAGATGGTCTGGAACCCATCAATTCTCTGTTTTTTTCCCTTCACAAAAAATCTTTCCTAGAGTTATGTACACGGTAGGTATAGTTTGGGCTTTATTTTTTCATTTTAAAATTTGAACTTAAACAAAAAATAAATGAGCATTTCCATACACAAAGGAGAACATAAAAACAGAATTATATCTTGTAAATCTCTCTTACATAAAACTTGCTTTAAAATGCATATATGTATGTGTGTATGTGTGTATAAAAATTCAACAAGTTACTTTAAAATCTGTCCTGTTATCTGTTTCCTTTTAAACTTTCTCCTATTTTCTACATTTAAAAAATGTTTCCATGGCCTTTTTTGGGTATCATTATTTCTATCCCAACACCTCTCTCAAATCTCCTCACCCCAATTAAAAACAGAAGGAAATTTATTACAAGAAATACTTATTATAAGAAATAAGGACAGCCCATAAATTACCTGTAAAGAGGAACTCTCAACAAATTCTGGAGCAGCAGGAGCCACACAACAACAAAGTGGAGGACATCTCTGTTCCAGAGAGCCCTGAAAAACCGACACCAAAGGTCCATTGCGCACCAGTCCTGGAGCAGAGCCCAGCCCTGCCTTGGCTGTACAGCACCGAGAGGACCAGATCAGAGCAGGCTTCAGGGATGGAATCTCCAGCAGCCATGCAGGTCCATCCACCCACAGACGCACAGGTCAGTGAGAGAGACTGTCTGGCTTGACAAGAGGGGAGTGGGGTGTCTCCACAACTCAGGTCCCCTCAGGAAGCAGCAGCAGAGGCAGCAGTGGACGGGGGCTCCCAAAGCAGGCAGGACTCGGATCCATTGTTGAAGGTCTCTGCATAAACCCCATGAGGGAACTGAGTCCCATGTGGCGGCCCTGCCTCCACCTGAGCACCGGAACTTAATCTCACACTGAATAGCAGGCCTACCCCCACTGAAAGCATTGAGGCTGGGAAGCAGCATTTGAATCTCAGACCCCAAGCACTAGCTGGGCGGGTCTGGGCGGAGGTGGAGAGGAATCTCAGAAGTCAAGTAACTGGCTGGGAAAAGGCCCAGAAAAGGGAAAAAATACAAGACCACAGAAGGCTACTTTCTTGGTGACCAGATATTTCCTTCTTTCCTTTCTGATGAGGAAGAACAATGCTTACCATCAGGGAAAGACACAGAAGTCAAGGCCTCTGTATCCTAAACATCTGAAATAAATATTCAATAGGCTCAGGCCATGGAAGAACTCAAAAAGGATTTTGAAAATCAAGTTAGAGAGGTGGAGGAAAAACTGGGAAGAGAAATGAGAGAGATGCAAGAAAAGCATGAAAAGCAGGTAAATACCTTGCTAAAGGAGACCCCCCCCCAAAAAAAATACTGAAGAAAATAATGCCTT
>CM053769.1:298406552-298434212 GCA_028658325.1 Potorous gilbertii | reverse complement strand
GAGAAATTTTGGAACCCAAAAATTTTGTGAAAATGAATGTAAAAAGTTAAATAAATAAATTTATTAAAAAGAAGAAATCCTTGAACTATTATAGAAAGAAATAAACATAATCAAACTAAAGAAATCCACATTGTCTGCAATTGTTTCTGTGCCTTGAATCTATCATGTCTCTGTTGGCAGGTACATAACGTATATCATCATAATGTATATCTGGAGACATATTTGCTCACTGCTTTGATCAGAATTCTTGTCTTTCAAAGTTGCCTTTATTTTTAGCCTTGTTGCTATTACAAAAATTGTTCTCCTGGTTTCACTTTATTTCACTTTGCCTTAGTTCATAGACATCTTTGCAGGGTTCTCTAAAATCATCTCTTTCATCATTTCTTTGGTACAACAATGTTTCATTACATTCACATATTGTAATTTGATCAGTCATTCTTTAATTGATGAGCACCTTCATATTTTCCTACTCTTGTTAGAAGTCTGAGTAAAAGTGTATTTAAGAGGTATAGTGTGGGGGACAAAGCATTGTGCATGATCTTAAGAGGAGGTAGGGTGGAAATCTAGTGCCATCACTGATGATGAAATGGGTGACCTTAGCCCAGGTCCTTCCCTGACTTTAGTTTCTAGACCTACAGAATATGGAGATGGAGCTAAATTATCTTAAATGACCCTTCTGTCTCCAAAAATTAATGACAGTGTTGACCAGAGAAGAGACTATAAAATGGTCTTAGTCAGAGATTCATTTTTTTTTCTGATATAAGAGTAAAACTTACGAACAGGTATCTAGGTTATTCACTCACTTTTCTTTTTCTTTTTTTCTCATCTCTCAAGGACAATATCTTGATTCTTAACTATGAATAAAGGTGGCTCAGACTCTACCCGTTGCCCATACACCTGCCTGAGTGAGAGCTGGCTGAGTTTCCCTGTCTTGACAACAAGAGTTTTCTACCTGTGCCTTTCAGCAGGACTAGTTATGCATTTTGGCAGACTGAGTGGCTATACATTGCACTATCATAAGTCCACTCAAGGCCCACAATAATAGTTTCTCAAATGCCCTGCCTTTGAGGAAAAGCTTTCTAACAAAGTGCTCAAGTGCCTTATCCTCTTACATCAGGCACTCAGGAAAAGAGGTATTCATCGGAAAGTATTTTATGAGGGGGAGGTCAAACTTTTTGCCACCATACAGATTACTGTTCCATAAATGCTCTAGTTTCAGACTGAGTTTCTCTATTTAAAAGAATGAGGGACATGTTGTCCTCACCCAAGACTTAAAAGCATAATCATAAAGTTGGTAGTTATATCTTATCTTCAGATTCTCTTATTTTGAACTGACTCAGACTACATGCTATTGCACAGACGTTTATAAGAATGTATCCCTCTCTTATCTACATCAAGATATGGGGTAGGGATAAATAACATTTATACAGTGTTTTAAAATTCATATTTATTACCTCACTCGAGACTTATCCTGGGAGGTAGGTATTATAACACACAAACTAAGGCTGAGGGATGTGCTCATGGCCACACAGGGAGGAAGTATTGGAGTCAAGACATGATTCTACATTTAGGACTTGGTGCCTGTGACATGCTGCCTCACATCTCAGATTTTACACAAGTGTTGCACTTTTTCCAAGTAGGAGCTGAGAAATATTTGAAAAATGAGGGTAATTGGCCTTTTACATCATCATATTCCCATGTGTGGACATACAGGGGTGGAATATGGAAGACAGCTGATCATGTCTTAGAAGTGTTTCTCATAGAGTTAGAATAGTAATAGAGTGGAAGAGTCATATTATCCTGATCGAGCCAATTAAAAATCAAGAAATAATCCCCACACTCCACCTTCTCCTTAAGATGCATATAGAGAAACACAATTAAAGTCTGGGCAGCTCTAAAGATTAGTATTCTAACCTGGAAAGTCTACAGTTTTAATTAGTAATTAGGTCTTTTCTGCTAAATAGGCAAGGGCACAATGACCTTTTAAAAAATACAAGCTGACAACACCGTATCTGGGTGCTGACATAGATAATGGCTCAGACCACAGCTGCTGGAAAATGCCACAAAGTAAGCTGTGGATCAGGTCTCAGCATCCGGCCAAGGTCTTCATCCTCTTGAGTGACAAATAGACTTCTGCCCTTTCCTGATTGCCGTAGTCCAACGGGTTTCCCTTAATCAATCATTTGAGAAATAGAGGGACTCGGTCATTCTGAAAAGGTAGCACTTCCAGGTAAATTCCCTTGAGGAGAATTTTAAAACCCCCCAAATGCCTCTGCATCCTTTATTGGAGCACAACAGTCTGTAATGTCATAATCAGAATCCCACAGAGGAAGTGATAGCTCAAACTTTAGGGCCTTCCTGACCTTTTGTTTTGACAGAAGAGAAGGAATGAAGAACCAAACAACAAGACCCCTTTGTCTAATTCAAATGGTATGTGCTTTTCTCCTTGAAAACCTTCCTGTGGGCCTTATTTCCCATTGCACCAAACCTAAACACATTCGTCTGACATTCAAGGCCATCTGTAATCTGGCTCTGCCTATCAAACAACATTTCCCACTATTCATAGAAAGTGAGATTAAGGAAAGAGAATGTCAGATTGAAGAAGGAACCTCAATGAACAGACAATCCCACTCCATTTCTCACATAGAGAACCTGGAATTCCCCAAGGTCTCAGAGCTAGAAGGCTGGGATTCACAATTCAGTTGAAGAAAATGAGAGAGGTTGTGATCCAAGCAGACAAGATCACACCCAATGCTGGGCTAAGAAACCAGGCCTCCTGATTCTCTGCCCAGGCCTTATTTGGGATTTGCTATTTGCATCTCCCTAATACTGTCTTCACTGTAGTTTCTTCTCTAGCCTATAAATACACTGTCCTAATTCTTTTACCCAAATGTCTTTTTTTCCTCATTTTTTCTATCTTCCTAACCGCTACACATCTTTTGAGGCCCAGCTCAAATCTCCTTCCCTCCTTGAAACTTTCCCTGGTCAATTCTTTTTCATTTTATATTGCTACAGGTGTATAAGTCCATTGCCCTCAGCTGCAGTTTCCTTGAAGAGTAAGCCCATGTGTATTCTGGAGCCAGTTCTTAAATTTTCAATGTGACGATTTACACTTCTGAAAATCAGCAAGCTACAAACCAGGGCTCAATTTAGTGTTTTATTGATTTGGAGAGTGATGGAGAAAATGCTAATAATGAAGATTAAACCTAAAAAAGATGAAATTAAAAAACTCCTCCTCCACCCACCCACCCTTGACAGCCAGTAGTTAACCATTTATCTGCTTGCCCCTAAGTGGGATCCTTTTAAATCAGAAGCATCACATGTTTAAATCTTAGTTTTGAATTTTACTTTTATTTAACCTCCCTGGGTATGTTTTCTTACTTGAACAAAGTATGAATAATACAAAACAAAATATAAAATAATTAATACAAAATAAAGCTCAAGCATATAAATAGAATTTTAGTGGGAAAAGCATGGGGCTAGAAGTTAGGAAACTGAAAATCTAGTTGCCACTCATTTGCTTTATTCCTTGGGAAGGTCACTTAAAGGACAGACAAGGTCTCTCTGAGACTGTTTCCTAGTCTCTAAAAACAGGTTTTTGACTACCTGATCTCTGAGTTATCTTTTAGTGCAATCTATATAAAATGTGGAAAACACATACCCGTAAAAAAACATTAAAAATAAGTGACAAGAATCAGATCATTGGGGAAAAGCGGGAAAAAATGTTGGGATACTTCAGTTCTAACCCCCAAAATGCATGATTTTTTTCCTCATCTTTTTTGAAGGTAAAAAAAAAAGAGTGGAGTTCTTTCATAGCGTTCTATTGTCACCCGCAGCTTCTGGTATAGATAGTGCTGAACACAAAGCTACGGGTAATATTTAAATATTGGTGCTTAATATGGTCAAAGAACGGAGAGGGAAGTCAAGCTTCTGTGGCTACTGTGATCAGCCCAAGGAGCACGCTTTGATAAGGACAATGAGCATCATGTTGCCTAACTCTCTAATATTTGGTGATCTAGCCAAGCTCACCTTCTCAAAAAAAGAGAGGGGAATAAGCATTTATTAAGCACCTACTGTGTTCCAGGCACTGCGCTCAGCATGTTACACGCATCACCTGATTTTATCCTCACGGGTGTTATTACTATCACCCCCATTTTACAAATGGAGAAACTGAGGCACGGAGAGGTTAAGTGACTTGCCCAGACTCGCACAGTTAATAAGGTTCTGAGGCTGGATTTGAACTCAGGTTTTTCTGACTCCAGGTACATCACTCTATCCACTGGGTCATCTAGCTGCCCCTTAGCTTCTTCCAATTCATTTCACCATAGGAAAGAATGTTCCGAATCACTAATAAGAGAAATGAAAACCAGAACAGCTCTGAGGCACACCCAGAAAATTGGCAAAGATGAAATAAAAAGCCAGATGAGTGTGGCCTGGATCCAGGGCCCTGATAAAATGCCTACTGAATCTGTTTTATGAAGTTCGTATTAGTACATACATGCATATATATATATATATATATATATATATATATATATACATACATACATATATATATATATATATAGAGAGAGAGAGAGAGAGAGAGAGACTCTATAAGTACATATATATGATTTACGACAGACAAAATGACAATAGCAATAGTAACAATGATGAATGGCAGACAACCTGGCATAGTGTATGAGTCAGCCTCAGAACCAGGATGATCTGTGTTGAAGTTTTACCTCTGAGACATACTGACTGGGTGACCTTACTCAAGTCATTTAACATCTCAGTGCCCTAAGCAACACTCTAGGATTCTACCTTTCAGGGAAGGTGCCATCTTGCACTGGGAGTTTCCTCACCTGAGTGTTCCCCATATTGATGTAATCACTGGTCCCATCTCTAGCCCTATACATATATTGGGGCTGCTGGCCAGAAATATTTTACTAATAGAGGTACATGATCAAAAACATTTGGAGTCTACAATCCAGCTAAACTGAAAGCTCGTTATTATTCTTTGATAGGAGAAATGGCTGTCTACATAGGGGATGGTGAGGAATATATTTAGATAGGAGCATAGGTATTATAAAAAAGATTTTGATGAAAATTTTTAACATTAGAATGTATCTTAATACACTTCAAGTTTAGGGGAGTTTCTCATGTCTACCCTCAATTTAATCATTCACCTTACTTGTGCATGTGCAAAATACATGTGGTAAAAGTAAACCTACCATTAATTAGGAGTCTGATCCCAGACCACAGTGAATGAGCTTAGATTTAGAAATGAAAGGAACCTCCAGTGTTTCAGAGTCCAGCTCTCTCATTTTACAGATAAGGACATAGGGACCTCAAAGGGGGAAGTGATTTGCCAAGGTTGTACAGCTTCTAGGTGACACCACCCCCAATCCCAGCCAGGTTACAGTAAACAGACATTGATGTTGGAAAGACTGAAGGTAAAGAAGGAGACAGGGCTGACAGAGGATGAAATGGATAGATAGTGTCATGGAAGCAATGAACATGAGCTTGGACAGATTTTGGGATATAATGGAGTATGGAGGGGCCTTGCTTCCTCTGGTCCATGGGGTCACAAAGAGTTGGATATGACTGAACAATATCATAGAAAATATCTTTATTTAGGCATGGATATAACCTTGTATCATAGAACAGCAAGGATTTCTTAAAGGCTAAAGCAGAGAAAGAAAAAACTCCTTTGATTTGATTCTGGGTAAAATAGACAAAGATTTATGGGAATCTGACCATTTTGTCTGGAAGGGATCCTTGGAATCTTTTATTTCTAGCTCTTTGGTGTCTGAGCTATTGAAATTTCAAGATGGTGTAGCCATAGTAATGTCAAGCTGAATTAGATCTTCAATCATCTAGTTTGACCCATTTCATTCTATTATTAATGTTTAGTTAAAAACTTAAACTCTGAATAGTGATACAACTAATCTTACTTGGTAACTATTGACATTTAAATTAATTTTACTGTACAAAGTCACTTTGTTCGGTCCCTCCCTCTAGATGCTCATCAAGGTTCCAAAGATCTGGACCAGATTTAGAACCAGAAGAACTTAGAGTTCTAATCCATATCTTTCTTCTCTAAATCTAAAGTTTTTCCATGGTGCCACATTGACTCTCTCATATGAGATTTATTTACAGAAAGAAGCCATCTTACTGTTGTCAGGGGTCTTTCAATTGCTTGATGATTATAGAAAACCAGTGGCACTTCTATTATATATTCATGTTATTTACTCATGTCTTGTGGATTCTTTCCTCAAGGGTCCTTATCAAGTGAGATAGCTACTGATCTTCCCAGGTATGTTGATCAGATCTCTGCTTGGAGGCAGGGGATGGATGAAATTACCTCCAGAGGACTCTTCCAGCCCAATGGTTTTATAATGAAGTAGGAGTTTTACTTTCTGATCTAGCTTCATAAAGTTTAATTGGGCTTTTTAAAGGCCACAAAGACAAATAAATGCACTTGAATAAACTCATCTTGTAGCTTTTTCTGAATGCCAATGTGCTCATTAACATTCCCTTATATTAAGAGCGAGTCCTGTTCCTCCAGAGGCCAATGGTGCATGCGTGCATACACACACACACACACACACACACACACACACACACACACACACGGCCTGGCTTATGACATGATCTTTTTTTTACAGTCTATCATGGAGCGCATCTCATACTCAAGAAAATTCTATCCTCAAGGTGAATAATTGGCCTTTCAAGGTCCAATATTTGTGTCAAAATGAAATATGCTGAAGTTTCAGAAGTGGCAAAATACATGGACTAAAAAATGTGACTTGGATCAGCCTAATGAGGGAGATTCAACAGTGTGTGAAACACAAAATACGGATATACAAATGTGCAAATGGTGGCACCTGGTAGCACATCACAGCAGGTTATAAATACTAATAGCACAAGGGAGCCAGCAATTAGAATGGAAGAGAATTCAGATCTCTCCCCAGATTCACTAAATAAAGGCAGGAGAAATACAAAGCATGCCATACATCTCTGGTTGACAGTTAATTGCTTGTTAAGGAGTATGAATGTCTTCTTATTGAATGAACTGCAGACCCGGGTCAGTGAGAGGAGGTTCAGATCGGCATTAGAGTTGCTCAGAGGGTGGCCAGGTACTGGCAAGGTGGCCTATGGGATAACTGCATGGGATGGGGGTGGCAAAGGTACTTAGAAACTTAATCTTGGAATAGCTATGCTTTGGGATGAGGTAAACTGAGCAAGATCTGCCACATCCTAAGCTTCTCAACACCAGGAATCATGGGAATTTGCCAGACCTACTTTGAGAAGATTGTCCTTTCCCTGCCCCACTTGGAAGTAATTGCTATCTTTGTCTCTGTTTCTATATCTTTGTCTATCTCTGTCTCTCTCTTTCTGCCTCTGTCTCTCTCTGTCTCTGTCTCTCTGCCTGTCTCTCTCTGTTTTTCTTCCCCTCCAAACATTCTGTTTCACCTCTCCTCTGTTTTCATCATATTCCAAATCAAAATATAGCTAATTATTTTATAGGTTTTAACTTTTATTGGATTGTAATGGAAAGAATTTAGCTATGAGAATTAGGAGGGCAGGGCTTTAATCCTACTTCTCATACTATCTGACCATGAGTAAGTTGTTGTTTCTCCAAGTCTCCATTTTTTCATTTGTAAAATGAGTAATACATATACTATGTACCTCACAGGGTTTTTCTGAAGGAGGTGTTTTGTAAACTTGAAAATGCTTTATAAATGTGAATTAACAGCACTATGCAAGGCACAACACCAGGCACTGGGGATATGTGATACATGTTTATTAATCACTTGATTAACTGAATGGGATCCCAGTAGACATGGTCTGGTATAGTGGAAAGAACACTGAACTTGGAGTCACAGAAGCTGAGTCTGAATCCCAGCTTTGTCATTTACTGCCTGTGGGACTTTGGATAAGTCATTGTCTTAGTCTCCTTGTCTGTAGAATAAGGGGATTGGACTAGTTGACCTGTAAGGTCCTTTTCAGCTCTAGAGTTATGACACTATAACTTCTGAAGAAAGCTGATGTAAAGGGAAAAGAGTCTAACCTGAGGGAGTGCCCTCCAGTATTAGTGGTTGAAAGGAGATGGAGATGCACTTCCATAAATGGGATTTAGTAGACAAGGTCACACTCAACACAGGTGATTCCAAGAGCCATAAGTAGGACAGAGGCCATCAGAGCTTCACTGGGGGCTGAAAGTTAGAGAGGATTCTTAAAAGCACTTTAAGTCTTCAGTAGAATACAAACAACCAAGTTTATTGTCTGATTCATAAGATTAATTGGTTAACATCTCAGGGAAGGGAGAAGAGAGAGAATTTAGAACTCAAAGTTTTAAAAAATGAATGTTAAAAAATTGTTTTTATGTGCAATTAGGAAAAAGTAAAATATCAATTTTTTAAAAAGAATAATTGGTAAAGACAGGAGGCTACCAGGTGGAAGCTTCTTCTATTTCCAATCTAGCCCTACCTTGAGGGGTGGCCTCCTGCAACAGCAATCTCACAATACCTTAGGGTCTTTACTGTCTCCAACTGAATTGAGGGTCTGATTCATGCTACTTGTTCCAGGTGGATTAGTGCAGCTTGGGTTGTTTCCGAGCATGCTGTGATAGTTTAACAGGGCACTTGTCGTCTAAAAGTGGACCTTCTCCTTTCCAATGTCCCCACAAGTCACCTGTATTAGGTTAACAGCATACTTTTTCTTTGTAAAGTGAATGTCTTTCATTCTGGGGAGTTTCCATATATATGGAAATTGATATTTCCCTACTTTGGCAGATCTCTCTCTCTCTCTCTCTCTCTCTCTCTCTCTCTCTCTCTCTCTCTCTCCTTGTCTCTCTCTGTGTCTCTGTCTCTCCGCCTCTCTGTCTCTGTCTCTCACTGTCTGTCTCTCTCTATCTCTCTCTTTCTCTGTCTCTGTCTGTCTCTCTCTGTGTCTTTCTCAGTCTCTCCCTGTCTCTCTCTCTCAGTCTCTCTCTCTCTTCCTCCTCTTTTCTTCCTCTTCCCACTCTCCTCCTCCTCCTCCTTCTTCTTCTCTCTGTGTGGATATCCTTTCTATCACTGCAACTCACAACCCTCCCATCCCATCTTATGTGTGATGTATTTTGTCCACATCTGTCCATAAATCCTCCAATGAGCATCCCAAAGAGTGAAATCCATGATGTTCCTTCCAGAAGAGTGAGGGACAATGACAGAGAGAATAAATTAGTTTGGGTCACAGCTATAAGGGACCTCAGAGACCATCTAGTCCAATGACCTCATTTTACAGATGAAAAAACAAAGGCTTATGACGGCTAGTGATTTGCCCAAGGTCGCATAAGTAGTAAACATCTGAACATATGTCCTCTGATTCCAGAGTAAGTGCTCTTTCTATGACAACATAGCTGGAATAAGAAAATTTGAATGTGCATTGCCAGACTTACATGGATACCAGACTTTCCTCCTTAACCTCCACCAAAAACAAATGGTCAAAAAAGAGAACAGTTCCCAAGGAAATGGCAGTTTGGTCTACCGAAAAGATACTAGGGTTGAGAATTGGGATAGGTGTTTAATCATTCCAGTCTTCCCACTAAGTCACTGTATGACCTTGAATAGGAGGTCACTCTTCCTCTGTAGGTCTTAGTTTCCTTAATCAAAGATAATAACCTCTTCCCTGCCTACCTCATGGAATACTTAAGGATCAGTTGAGGTAATAGCACATAAGATCATAAAATTTAGAGTTTGAAGGAAGCTTAAAGACATATAGTATCTGTATACTATATGAACTATAAAGAATAGTTCAAAATCTTCTCATTTGGTTAGCATTTTTATTGATTATCTTTTTTGTTTTTACACCACTTTTATTTTCAAATATATAATTATCCTCTGCCTCCTTCATGTGTCTTATATACATATATCTTGTATATAAGGAAACAAGGCAAGAGAATTGAAATGATGAGCCTAAGGTGACGCTGGAAAACAGCAGCAGCAAAATTAGACCCAGATCCAATACTATGGAGCAAGCACTAGCTTTCGAATCTGAGGAACTTGTGTTCAAATCCCCTGCCTCTCTCTGTCTCTTCCCACCAGTATCACTTAACCACTCTGGCTTCAGTTTCATCAATTATAAAATTAGAGGTAGTCTCTAAGGTCCTTTCTGCTGCAAACCTATGGTCTTATGATTCTTTGCTTCCAAAACCATCCATGTTCCCACTATGTCACAATGCTCCTCCTGTCACAGGGATAGACAGCAATGCCATTCTCAGCTCTACCCATAGCAAACTTGAAATGTCTATGGTCTTAACCTACAGTGATTAGGACCCATACTCTGTAACCCAGATCTTGAACTAATGTTGTCTTGGGCTCTTGTCGATCATTGCTTCATGTATTGGAGTCCTGATTGCTCAGTGGGGTTCCAAGTCTCATCTTTGAGGCCATGCTTTGAGTAGGAACTCTGGCCATTACAGATCTCAGAATCCATCACAAGTTACTGTCTATAAAGCCTACTTCACACAATCTAGCACTGTATCCTCCTAGGATAGCTTGGATGACTTTCCAATTTTTCCATGACTGAGCCCTGATTTTCCAAATAGATGATGCCCTCTCTAAGGATGGGAGCTGGGTCCTTTCCCTTCTGTCCTATAGTTAGTCACATCATAGATTTTCAGTAAATATTCAGTAACTTAAAGGAAGAAGATAAGAAAAAACAAAAAGAGAGAAGAAGCAAAAAGGACTTAGGCAGGTATATTAAATTAATTCAACAAGTACTGATTAAATGCATAATATGTGTCAGGGACTGTGAATGCAAGAAGAAAAAGAAAAAAGAAACATTCCCTGCTCCCAAGAAGGGGAAGGGAAGAAGCATTTATTAAGCTTCACTACAAGCCAGATAACTCTGCCGAGCACTTTACAAATATTACTTTATTGCCCTGGGAGGTCAATGCTATTACTATCCCCATGTTACAATGGAAGAAACTGAGGCAGTTAGATAAGGAAGCCCAGGGTCACACTGCTAATAAGTATCTGAAACCAAATTTGCAATCAAGTCTTCCTGAGTCCAAGCCTGAAGGTCTATTCTCTGTGCCACCTAGCTGCCTCTGATGTATCAGGTTGTGAAGGCCTTAGGAAACAGAAGACTGGCTTTATTCTGAATGGTCCATGGAAAGCCAATGGAAGTTTTGGGAGGTGAGGGAGAAGGAGAAATGTGGGCAGGCGGGACATGGAGGTGATAAAATGCCTGGTTCAGCAAAGCTATCTGTGATTGTTGGTATTTACAAGGGGTTAGAAGAGAAAAAGTCCTGTTGACCCTCATTCCCACTAGGTCTCACAGTTTTCAAAGAATTATTTTTATCTGACTTGTTTCACGCTTCCCCCCAAGCCCTGCTTAATTTTAGAAAATCGTTTGATTCCTTTTCCTTTTCTCAACACATCTATACTCTGCTAGAAAGTCCCATGCTCAAGGCTGCCCAAAATAAAGTCGTTATTTCTTTACTCCCTCCATGTTCCCAGCCCTGGCCAGATCTCCTCCTAAAATAAAAGACACAATTCACTTTTACAACTTTTGAAAAGCGTATTTGAGGACAGAAGTGAGATCTGGTAAAGGTAGGTCCTGACAGCTTTTAGAAAAAGAAAAAAATATAAAGGTCCCCATGTCACCTGCTCCATCCCCCTCAGGCCTCCTCCCTTCCTCCTTCCCTTCACTTACCTAGCCTACATTCAATTTGGCTTCTATTCACTTTCCCCTGGCCAAACAGCAACTTCAGCAAATCCTGTATTTTCCCACTATTTTATCATTTGATTAATCAAGGAACAAAAACCCCAAGAGGGGAGAGACAAATCTATTTTTCTATTGCTTCTTTCCCAGCCAGTGTTTTAATTTTCGATGGTGCAAAATTCGGTTCCATGTGGTCTTAGAAGAGATATGATCAAGGCGATCTTTTATGATAACACTCTTTGGAGATTAGTTCTCAAAGGTATTTTTATAAAAAGCAATTGTTTTCTAGTTAGTGAACAAGAACCCTCTGACTAAATCCCAAAGAAATATTATAGGAAAACATTTTGTGGCCCCATATTTATTCATCATTTCCTTTTCAAATAGACCTGTTGTACAAAGCAAATTATGTATTTCTTAATTATGGATGAGACCAACCCTTTTCTGGGCCTGCACACCACTGCAGAAGCCTTCTGTTCTCCTCTTCTTCACAGTTAATAAAGATTTTCACAATTGACATTTTTAAAATATACATTCGCTGATGTTATACAAGACCAAATAGGAGCTGGTTCAGCCTAATGACTTGGAAAGTGTGCCATGTACTTAAACATTTCAGCTTGTTAATTGTAACAAATCTGATGCTCCACTTGCTGTAATGATATGAAATTAAGAAAAAAATCCCACTTAGCCCTCCAGCAGCTACAATCAGTGGGGAAGGAAAGTCTTTTGGAGTCCCTAGAGAAGATTCAGGTCAACCACACACTTAATTTTTTCTGATTGTTTCATATATTTCCTTTTCTTTGGAAAGGAGAGCAATGAGGAGGTCCTCCTTTTAGCCCTCTGAAGGGATTCTATGTGAGAAGGCATAATCATTTACATAGAGGAATAAAATGACAGTACTGGCTTCTACACTAATCACTTTTATAGAGACCTTGGAACTGCATGGTCATAGCAAAGGCAACAACATTGACCAGGTGGCAATACACAGAGACTTGGAACCTGAGAAGAAAGAACATCCGGGGAGCCAAAAGACTCTCAGATGCCATAGCACCACTTCATTTTCTCAGGATCTTTGAGCTGGATTTATAGAAGAATCCCCTATCCCCTCTTGCTATAAATTTAAAGCTATTTGCTTAATTGCATCCTCTGGGAAGGTAAAGAAGAGCTATCCATCAATTTCCTTTCTTAAATAAATGTTCACAGAAGCAAGGATTTGTATTAAATCTCCTTTTTTCCCCACTCTCAACTTCACTTAGCTAGTCTCAGGTTCTTCCACCTTTGCTCAGAAGCTTCACTGTTTTCCCTCTCTGGACCAGGAACTCAGAACACCGAGGTAAGAAAGTCAACATCCTGGTGTTTCTGTTATCCATTGAGTCAGCTAGCTTCTCACTCATCTATAGCCAGCTACTGCACTCCCCAGCCAGCTCCACTCCAGGAACCCTTATGACCCAGGGTAAGTGGGTGTGGGAAAGCTCATCAAACACATGACCAAGTAAGTGACAGTGAGTAGAGAGGATTCTGTTCATACACCAAAAACTCTACAATCAAGCATTTCTTCTGTTGATCTTTTTTTTTTCAGGGTTCTATTCTTAAAAATTTTCTTTTAAATGTTGCCTTCCCAGATCCATAATTTTACTGATATAGAGCAAGTCTGGTATGGAAACATTCTCCTTCAATGTAGATCAACAACTTATTTATACATTAGCATCTTAAGAGAATTGCACAAGGCACTCCCTCAATGGACCTCTCTCTGACCACTGGTAGTCTGCTTAGACTCACTTCTTGATGGACAACCTACTCCTAACCCTTATACAACCAGAGGCAGGTAGGTGGAGCAGGGAAAAGAGCACTGGAACTGGAATCAGGAAGACCTCAGTTCAAGTCTAGCCTGACACTTGCTAGTTGTGTGACCCTGGACAATTCACTTGTCCTCTGTCTCGGTTTCCTCAACCCTAAAATAGGGCTAATCAAAGCACCTACCTCACACACAGATTTATTGTGAGGATCAGATGAAATAATATTTTTAAAGTGTGTGGTGCACAGTAAGTACTTAATAAATACTTGTTCTCTTCCTTTAAACAGTCCTTTTTTTTTTTAGTAATTCTGAGCCTCTACCAAGGTAAAAACTGTTTCCCTTTTGTCTGTTCATAATATTTTATCATTTCATATTTACCTATGCCTTATGATCCCTCATTCTGTCCTTTAACTTCACTGTGACCTCCATTGCCCCCATTTCTCATTTCTTCCTTATTTCATCCCTTCCATCACCCCTTCACTGGCTATAGTCTAGTCCAATTTTATCTTGACCCATTGGTAAACCACTTCAGCTCCATATTATCTTCTCTCCCTGAATCCCTTTTCCCTTGTCAGACCTTGCTAAACACCAACCCTGGATTACTCTTGCCATCTGCCTCCTTTACTCCTTTTCATATGTTACTGAAGTGGAGCTAGAAAACAATCACAAAATTGTGCTGATTTGGTCCAATAGAAATTCATGTTATTTAATCTCAACAAGGACTTGACTGACATAGGACAAGTGTTTCTATTCCCTAATCAATTCACTATCCAACTATCCACATGCCTATTCTTCTTAATCCTCCCACTCCCTCCACAATCCTCTTTTCTGAGAACCTCTTCCCCTTTCACTTGACCAAAAAATTTAGGTCATTCATGGAGAGCTACTTCTCCCTTGCTTGTTTCGTGTCATTCAGATATCTTTCTACACTATTTCCTCTTCCATGAAGATGTGTCTTTCTCCTTACCAAGGACACCCCATCTACAGGTACTCTTGATCCTATACCTTCCTGTATTTTCCATCAATTTGCTTCTGCTCTTTTTTCCACTAGCCTTTATCATCAGTCTCTACTTCTTTACTGATGCCTGAAAATGTGTTTATGTCTTTCCCATCCTTAAAAAATAATCCTTACTTGATCCTACCATCTCTACTGGCCATCTCCTATATCTTTCCTACCCTTCTTTTTTCTCTTTCTGCAGTATTGGACAAAGTCAATCACTCTTTTCTTCTAGATACATTTTCCTCTTTAGGTTTTTGTGACACTGCTGTCTACCTGTTCTCTTCTGCCTTTTCTGACCTCCTTTGCTAATTCTCCATTTATTTCCCATCTCCTATCCATGGGCGTCCTCAGCCTTCTTCTTTTTTCCAGATCTATGATCTCATTTGGCTATCTCAGGAATTCCCATGAGTTCACTTATCATTACTAAGTAGATGATTCCCAGATTAATATATATTCACCTTTAGTATCTCTCCCATGCTACAGTCCTATATCACCCACTACCTTTTGGACATATTGAACTGGATGTTCAATAAACATCTTAAAACTCAACATGCCCAAAACAAAAATAATTCTCATTCCTCCAAAGCCTTTCCCATTTCCCAATTTCCCTATTACTGTTGAAGACACTGCCACCTTCCTAGTCAAAACCTTAGTGTAATCTTCAACCACTCCCTCTAATTCACACCACATAGAAATCTATTGCCAATATTTTTTTTTAATTCTCCCTTCAGATCATCTCACATGTATGTTTCTTATCTCTCTACTCACACAGCCACAACCATAGTTCTGGCCTTCATTGCTTCACCTGCAATATTTCAGCAGTTTCTTGGTCAGTCTCCCTATCCCATGTCTATCTCTACTCCAATCCATTTTCCATACAACTGTAAATGTGATTTTCTTAAAGTTTTGGTCTGATTCGATCTCCCCAGTACTCAATCAACTCTAGCTGCTCCCCCTTACCTCCAAGATAAGACAAACCTCTCTGTTGGGCATTTACAGTTTTCATAGAATGTCCACTTCATAGTTTTCCATTCTTAAACTTTACTCCTTCTCACATTCTATGATTCAACCACATGGCCTATTTGCTGTTCCTAGAGCAGAATACTCCATTTCATGACTATGTGCCTTTGTACTGACTGTCCCCCATGACTGAAATGCCTTCTTTCCTCATCTTCTCTTAATTATTCCTACTTTCTTCAAGTCTCAGCTCAAATCTCATGCTCCATAAGAAGCTGTTCCTGGTCCACACCACCCTTATGTTGTTAGTACCTTTCCCCTAAGATTACACTACATCTTCTCTACATATATCTTGCATATAACTAGTTATTTGTATAATTTCTCCCCCCACTGGAATATAAATTCCTTGAAAGCAAGGTTTATTCTGTTTTAACTTTTTTTTGGTAGCCATTTGCATAGTTATATAAGCTTTCATGTGTTAGAAATAGGCTTCAATCCATATCTCTCTACTCTCTGATCAGCCCTTTATCCATTTTGAAATACTGACAGTCTTTTAATTTGCCATTAATAATTTACATTTGAACACAATAACTTCCCCAGGAAAAGCATTCTCCATTTCACACAGTTCACCTGTGACCAAAACCACACACTAGACCTTTTTGCCCAAGACATCCCATATTTCTCTAAAAACCTTTCCCCATCCCTAACTCCAAGCAACACTTCTCCATAGACTGGGGTATAATTTTACCTTGTGAAATACTGAGGTGAGATTTGACTCATCTTTTTTTATTATTAATTTTATTTTTTTCACTTAGCAAGCATTTATTTTCTCTCCCATTCATCCATCCCCATTGGGAAAAAAATTGAAATAGAAAAGGAAAATCTTTATAACAAACATGAATAGTCAAGCAAAACAAATTCCCACATTGACCATATCCAAAAATGTATGTCTTATTCTACATCTTGAGGATAACACCTCTCTACTGGGAATTGAGTAATATATTTCATCACTGGTCTTTTGACCATGATTGGTCATTGCATTGATCAATGTTCTTGAGTTTTCCAAAGTTGCTTGTCTTTACAATGTTGTTGTTATTGCATAAATTGCATAATTTATTGTATTGTATAAATTTTATTTTAAATCCTAAAGTATATCTTAAAGCACTACACTTTAATTCTGATCATTTCAGTCTGTATCTGTTTCATATAAGTCTTCCCAGGTTTCTCTGAAACTTACTCTTTCGTCAGTGCTAAGGGCGCAATAATATCTCATTATATTCCTATACCGTACCATGTTTATCCATCACCCTTGGTATTCCCTTAGCCCACCCTTATTCTGAGCTCTTACATTCTTTGCCTGACAAAACAAGCTCATGAATGGTACTGCCTAAAGATGGGTAAGATGGCTTTTCTTAGTTCTTTCTGATTCTGATTGTAGAGGGGACTATGGTTTGGGAAAAGAAAATAAACAGAAAAGGTTCTTATGGATGGTAATGATGAGAATGATAAAAATAAGAGACAAAACCATAACTCATAAACAACATGGACATAGACAACATTACTCATAAGCAACATTGATAAAAAACATTTAAGAACAATATTTTAGTATATTTTGCTACAATAAACATTCATAATAGCCAAGATAACTGAAATGAGAACTTTTCAAATTATAGACTTGAGAAAGAAATCAACATTATACAGCAGAAGAAGATATATATCACCCCTGTTTTCCTGAGTATCTTTTATTTTTTATTAGATTATCTTTCATAAATACTTTATCAGTTACATAGTTATTTTACTCCTCTGTGTAACAGTCTACAGAATATTAGATATGTGTGTTCATCCTTTGTTGCTGAAGAAGACCACGCCATCACAGAAATGATGACATGAATTGCACTTGACTTTGTTTTGAGTGAGGGAGGGATGTGCACGTCACCAGCCTGACTTCTCCTCCAGAGTCATCTATTCATCAGGATGACTGGAGATGACCCAGGATGAGGCAATTGGGGTTAAGTGACTTGCCCAAGGTCACACAGCTAGTGAGTGTCAAGTGTCTGAGGTGAGATTTGAACTCAGGTCCTCCTGACTCCTGCCCTGGTGCTCTATCCACTGCACTACCTAGGTGCCCCTGACAGAACATTAAATATAAATGAAAAGAAGAGTATCAGGATAGTTGCTTGTCTCAGGATCATTGCCATCTGAAATCTGTTGGCAAAAAATGAGGTCATTATTCCAACTTATCATCATCATCACCACCATGTTTAGATGGCGCCTGATCATTTTTATATCTATTACTTCATTTAGTCTTCACAAAAGCCTTCTGAGATAGTCAGGGCAGGAATTACTGTCCCCACTTTACAGATGAAAAACCTGAGTCCCAGAAAGGTCAATTGGTTTTCCCGAAGTCACATAGAAAGTTAATTACAATCTAGGATTTGAACCTGGGGTTTTTGACTCCTAATCAGGTACTCTTGCCTATGTATTATACTGTACTATACTGTAATAGTACGCAGCTCATTCCTATGATCCAGTTCACTCATACCCTCCTTCCCATCTTTTTCTCCCAGGAGCATTATTTTGGGAAAATACTTTCTAGGTGGAAAAGTCACCACCCCCATTTTTGATAGGGGGTGATCTTGTTCTGATAGAGAAGTCATCAAAGAGGAACAGAATTCAGGTTTAATTCCAGCAAAAATGGCAAATAGAATGACATCATCCACAATGTCAAAACCCAATCAACTTAGCCCCTACCAAAGTTCTGGACTTGGAGTCAGAGAGTGTATTCAAATCCCCTTTCTTTCTCTCCCTAACCTTGGGAAAGTCATTTTGCCCCTCTGATCCATGGTTTCCTTATCTATAAAATGGGGATGACAATCCTTGGGCTGACTTTCTAACAGTCTTGTAAGGAATATCAAAAGAAGTCACTTACGTGGAGCATTTAACAAAATTCAAAGCACCACCATTAATGTCAATAATCTCACTATCATCATCACTACTAGTATTTTTAAAGTGCCTTCTATGTACCCAATACCGTGGTGTGTGCTTTAGAAATGCTATCTCATTTAATCCTCACAGAAACCCTGATAGGTAAGTGACATGATTGTCCAAATTTTACAGTTGAGGAAACTGAGGCAAATAGAAGATGACTTAACCAAGGACATACAGCTAGTAAATGCCCACAGATGGATTTGAACTCAGTTCTTTCTGACTCTAGGCACAGTGCTCTATCCACCAAAATACTTACCTGCCTCTAACATTTTTCCATCAATCTCATGGTCATCATTTCCTCTTCCTCTTCCTTCTTCTTCTGTAAAATGATGATAAAATACTTGCCCAATTCATCTTAAATGAATTATGAAAAAAACCTTATGAGATACCATGGTCTCTCCATGAAGTTCTTATCTTATTTATCCATGTAGATACAAGTTCCTCCAGTGATATAAATTATAACTCAACTATGCTGCTTTATAAAAAAATTGTCAAAAGCTTCCCCATGAATTTTCCACAGGCGGTGGCTGGAATTGGATGGTGGTGGTGGTGGACAGATTCTACTCAACATCCTGGAGGCCTTCTCTTAGTCCTCTTGACATTGTGTGAACAGTCATGGAACACACATGGTTTCTCTGACTAGCCCTCTTTCTTGTCAAGTGGCTGACTTACCTCCTTTTCCCATCGTGATGTTTCTCATATACACTTTTTGACTGCAAATGTTTTGCAGGACAATCCATCTAGGTGGTACAGTGCATAAAGTGCTGGACCTGGAATCAGAAAGATTCATCTTCATGGGATCAAATCTGGCTTCACATGCTAATTAGCTATGTGATCCTGAGCAAGTCTGTTAATTCTGTTTGCCTTAGTTTCTTCATTTGTGAAATGAGTCAGAGAAGGAAATGGCAAACAACTCTAGCATTCTGGCAAGAATGGAGTCTTGAAGAGTCAGACATAACCGAAGTGATTAATAACAGCAAAAACAATCCAATCCACTGTGTACTTCTGCATTGTCCTTTGGGTGATCTGCAACTTTAATTCTTCAGGGACTGTGGTATTCCATGATATGTAACCATAGATTATCACCTAAAGTACATACACACACATACACACACATTCTTCTTCACATATACATAAACATAAATACATACCTATATTATGAAATACATGTGTACGTGCGTGTGTATATACATTTTTCTCTCTGTGTATATGCTTTAGGTGATACTCTGCTTACAAGTCATGGAATATATATTATATATGTATGCATGTCTATATTTGCATATATGCATGGACAGTCTTTTCATGCATATATGTATCAATACATATGTGTACACATATAACAAATGCATACATACATACATACCTGCGTGTCTTAATTGCAATGAGCTGAAGCGAAAATGCTTTGTGAATCTTAAAGAGGTCTAGAAAGGTGAAATGAGCTATTGAGAGCTCTATATTGCATGGGAATTGGGCCACACTCCTAACTATTTGTAAGATGTGCTTTCACTTCTAGAAAAGTTCTGCCTTGTTTTCCAAAGGGTTAAAATAGTACTTAGTGAGGCTAACAAGACTGTAATGATATTATATTTCTTGGTACAGTTGCCTAATGCCTTAAACCTCAGGAAATCCACTTTTAATAATCAAGTGACGTGAAAGCAACACACAGTATCTGTCTTATTAAGTGGAAATTAAGTCCCTTGTTGGAAACATTTAAATTGTGTCAGAGCTCCTGGCAATTGTGTGCGTCATCATCGGGACTTGTATCTATGCAGACTTTGCAGGCCTGGATCCTTTGCCCCAAAGATGGCCTTATTTTGTAGACTGAGAATCGACAGGAAGTCCTTAATATTTCAGATGACCTTTCAGTGGCTGGAAAAGGCCCATTGCCTTTCTCCAGGCCATGCTTGCATTGACTAGAGGTGGCATGGGAAGACTCGTTTATCATTCAATTTACGGTGTCAGCAGGGCCATTATTTAAATGACCAGCCACAAGTGTAATCAATCTTTAATGAAATGATAATTGCACTTTCCCAGAAAAGAGCTCTCTAGCTCTCCTGGAGCATTTCTTGGGCATTAATAATGAATGGAAATGGTGCTCTACCAGCAAGGAGCCATGTTGTATAGGTTGGAGATTTCAAGACAACTGAGTCTAAAAATACCAAAAGAATACAGGAAATAAGAAATTGGTTTTTCTTTCCTTTTTTTTGGTAGTGACAAAGTGAGGGCACCAGGGAAACACCCAATTACAAGCCAGCAGAGGGGGCTCCATGCAACATGAGGAGAACTGCCAAGTTGTGTATTAGTTTATAGTCAAATTTATAGTCAACTATACTCTTATCAATGATTGTGTTTAGAAAGAGGAGGCATACTTACAACCTGAGCTAATGGATGAGGCCCTGTTTTCTCTTGACAGAGTCAAGAGAGAAATGGACCATGGCCTGTTGAATAGCAAAAGGTGGTTATAAAAAGCAATTTAACAGAAAGGGTACTGGGTATGTTGAGGCTGATTCCTCATGGGATTCTTAGGGGAATAACAAGTTGAAAGACAAGGATAGGGAGAAAGACCCTGGTTGACTATTTTTTTTTTACTTCTCTTTCTCTAAATAGGTAAATACCAGTTTTTATTCCAATGAGTCATTGTGGCGTGATGACCCTTAATTCCCAGATGCTGTCAGCAGGGCACAAAGTACAGGGTTTATACCAAGATGAAATGATTTTGAATAGTGGACAGTGATGAAATGTCCTGGGAATAACCCAGATTCCTGCAGAGAAGCTTACTGTCAATGGTAGCCACTTCTTTTTTAATATTTTGTTCAAATCAGCTCTTGAAACTATCCACTGAAGAGTGATCTGCCCCAGTGTTGTGGTGGGGAGGAGGAGAAGGGGAAAGGGAGGGATCAAGGAGAGAATGGAGTACTTCCACTGTTGGAATCACAGAATTTTTAGAATATTAAATTCAGCAGACATTTATTAATATTGAAGAAAAGACCACTTAAGCTCAGTAGCTCACACTTGGTGGATGAATAAATGAAAGTACTTTCCTGCTCTGCAGAAAGATAAGAGTTCTCAGTTCTAATACTTACTAGCTATGTAACTGTGGCAAGTCACTAAACCTCTCTATGCCTCAGTTTCCTTATCTGTAAAATGGAAATGATATTCGTACTACTATCCCACAAAATAATTGTGTGTGGAGGGGGAATGGTTTATAAATGTTTAACTGTTTATATAGATAAGCTTTTATTAGTATCCTTCGATCTTTTAATTGACCATCAGAAAGGGAGGAACCCCTGCAAAATTTGATCTAGATCCTTAATTTCTGGCCACAGGATCATTTTCAGCTCTGAAATTCTCTAATGATCCCAAAAATACGGGACCTAAAGCTTTAAAGCAACAGAAAAATCATGGATGTGAGGCCAAGAGGGAACAGGCCCATTAATGTTGAATGGTATTTGCACTTTCTGAAAGTTTCTCTGAGGCCAAAAGCTTCATTTCATTATAGTGAAAGAAGAAAAGACCCCATGATGAGCCTGCCCTTCAAGAGAGGTGATTAGGTCTGTCTGTACAGTGGAGCAGCCAGCCCAGCAAAGGGATCCTGGATGTACCTGGGGAATATTCTATGCAATATTCTTAGATGGCACACTTCAAAATGAGGCCCATGACAAATGAGTCAACTTGCAGATTGAATGATTACCTCCTGGAGAGCTGCTTGCTCATTAAGTATCAGCTAACAGGTATCCTGGAGTTAGCCTGCCCCAATGAGCATGATCCTCCTGCTGGGATCCAAGTAGAGGAGGTTTGCAGTAATTGCCAAAAACTGTTCCACCAGGCAAAAAGGACCCCACTGATGGCGGCTTACATCACTGACCCTGGATACCTGGAGCACAGAGAAAGGGTGGGCCCAGGCTTCCAATGAGTTTCTCTGTGACTGAGTTACTGACAATTGACTTAGGAAACTCAAACTTGTAAATCTATGATTTAATTACTTAATTTATCACTCTCCTCATAACTCTCTGATGAGCATGAAGGAGGCTACAAAATAAATATAAGAAATTTATATCACATATATACACACATATATATATGTGTATGTATACATTCATATATGTGTGTATATTATATATGTTGTTGAGCTGTTTCAGTTGTGTCTGACTTCATGACTGCATTTGGGGTTTTCCTGGCAAGGACACAAAGTGGTTTGCCATCTCCTTCTCCATTTCATTTTATAGAGGAAGAACTGAGGCAAACAGGGTTAAGTGACTTGCCCAGGATCACACAGCTAGTAAATGTTTAAGGCCGGATTTGAATTCAGGAACATGAGTGTTCCTGATTCTAAACCCAGTACTCTATACACTGTGTAACCTAGCTGCCCAGATAGACACAGACATAGACGAAAAAATACACATACACATAGATACGTCTTCCTGCTCTTAATGACATTATAATCTAGGAAGATGAGAATAAGATATTGTAAATATGTAAATGATAAGGCAAGGCAGGAGCTAATTAAGTTATAAAATATGTGTTATGGACAAGTTCAGATAAAGAGGAATTGGTTAGGGCAGGAGGAGTAAAGGAAGACTTCATAAATGTGAGATTTGGGCTGATCCCTGAAAGATAGATCTGATTTAAAGCAGACCTGCACAACTTGGCAGTAGGTAGGGACCGAAATTCAAATAGGCTAAACTTCTTTGGCCTACAGATAAGTAAGACTAGAGACAGACGGATGAAGGTTGGTTGCCTCTGGTAATGTGACAAACAGGAGAGAATGAGCAGTAGCAGCCCTACATTTTTCTATTTTTCACCGGTTGCTCAAAATTCTTTGATGGGTTGCAAATGGCCTAAGGGCCATATGTAGTGCTAGCCTGATTTAGAGAGACTTGACAAAGACAAAGACATTCTAAGTGAGAGGGAGGAATAAGACTTGAAGAGTAAAATAACCATAGTACCCTCAGGAGAGGAAAAAAAGACATAAAGTTGGACAAGTTGACTGGGGGCATAGTGTAAAGGGCCTCGAGTGCCAGCTTGAGATATCCAGGTTTTGTCTTTTTCCTCTCACCAGTCTGCCTCTCTCCTTTCATGTGAAAGATTTGGGATCTGTGCTTTGCCTTCTCATTTCCTCATTAACCCAATTATCTGAACTGAGAATTATGTTCCTAAATAAACCTAAAGAGACAAGGTGCTTAGTGCTGAATAGTTAACACCAAAGGTTATCTTAACACCAGGGAATTTGAGCATGGGGAGGGGGAGACAGGAAGATCAATGAATGAGAGAAAAGCAGAATTTCTGCTTTAAAATGACAAAAGGAAAAATAAAATCTTGAAAAAATGGTTCAGCTTGTAACCTAAATTTAACAGATACCTTTGAGGGTGTTATTTGTGGTGAGGAAGCTTAGCCATGTACCTTGATAGATCACAAGGTCAGTATGAGAAATTAAAGTCACCTTGCACTACTTTTGTAGTATAGCCTTTTTTGAGTTTCAGGTTTACAGATATGATTGCAAATCATTTTCCCAAACATGGCCAATATGGACATATTTGAGTAAAGCTACCTTATAATGACAATGAGCTTCCCAATCAGTGGATGTCTTCCACTCACTAGAGGTTGGGTAATTATCATCTGTCAGGGATGCTGTAGTAGAGATTCCCATGTGAGGATCAGATGCTCAGCTCAACGATGTCTAATTTTCCTTCCATCCCTGAGATTCTGGGACTAAAATGGGTTAAATTCAGAGATGTGCTGATAAATATTTAATGATTGACTTGGGGGGAGGGGTGGTGAGGGTCAGGAGAAGTACAGGAATGTAACCATGATCTGCATTATTGACATTTCCTTTATAACTTTCTTAAGTCTAATTAACAAAACAATAAACCAAGCTCTGGTTTGCAGCATTTGTCCAAGGTGCAAATGCTTACACTGAAAATTTAACAGTTGGCCTTCCACTGCCTGGCTCTAGCTCAGCCCTAGCATGATTTAGTTGTTCAGGCCCCCTCTGTATCCTACTCATTGTGACTGCTCTTTTGTTGCTAGGATGACCACTATAAGTTATCTTCGGTATTAATCCTCTAACTCAACATCTGTTTCCTTGGTACTTAGTCAACTGTCATTTAGTATCACTTTGTTTGATGACTCCTCTGAGCCAATCCAGCTCATAGCTGCAGGCCTCCAGTGCTGGAAGCTTCATTTCAGTGGTGACTCCATCTTTTAAGGACACAGAAAAGATCAGTCATTAATGAAGATTTTTCTAAGCTCATGATTTGGTATAGTCTGTATTTTCCCCAAATGACTATTTTTCTGCATTAATTTTAGCCAAGATTTCATAATTTCCTTGATCCCTTGATTTATTTACTTCTTTTCTTTGATCTTTTGAATAAATTTCAGAATGAGGCATTAATGCAGTTTAAGCCCTTCGGCCCCAGTTTGATGTTCTGTCTAATTTGTGCCTGTCCTCGCACAGATTTTTTTCTATTACTAGGTTATGTATTTCCCCACTGGATTATAAACTCCATATACATGGACAAGGACTATGTCTTATCATTTTTTTCTACCTCAGCACCTAAGACAATGTTCAACATACAGTAGATATTTCATAAATATTTGTTGAATTAAATATAAGTACTTCTTATGTTCGATAACCATCAGTGGCTTTCTATTGCTAATAATCCATTCAGTTTTGGAATTCTTCCCTGATACTCAGCTATCCTGTTTGGTGAGTGAGCACAAATTTGCCCAGCCTACTATACCTAAAGCTAGCCCCAGATAATGCTTCATATGACCTCAGAAACCAGTCTTCTAGAGTATCTTGACACCTGCCCTTTGGTTGATCAGATAATCTCCCACACACATCCCTCTCTATTTTTCACCTCTTGCTTTAAGAACAGTAATTAAATTGATGCTACCATTGCTATCATTGCAGCTAGATGTGTAAGCAGATAGAGCACTAGCCCTGGAATCAGGAAGACCTGGGTTCAAATCCAGCCTCAGATACTTACTAGCCATGTGACCCTGGGAAGATCACTAAACCCTGTTTGCCTCAGTTTCCTCATCTATAAAATGAGTTAGAGAAGGAAATGACAAACCACTCCAGTATCTTTGCTAAGAAAACCCCAAATAGGATCACAGAGAACTGGATTCAACTGAACAACAAACAATAACTGTGAAATTGCTACTAAGAAAAAGATACTGAGGTGGCCTAGCCATACCAGATCTAAAATTGTATGATAAAACAACAATCATCAAAACTACTTGGTTATGGCTAGGAAACAGAGTGGTAGATAAGTGAAATATGTTAGGTACACAAGACCCAGTAGTCAATGACAATAGTAATCTACTATTTGATAAACTCAAAGACTCCAGTTTCTGGGATAAGAACTCATAATTTAACAAAAACTGTTGGGAAAGCTGGAAAATATTATGGCAGAAACTAGGCATAGACCAACATTTTACACTATTTACCAAGATACGGTCAAAATAGGTTATGATTTAGACATAAAGGGTGAGACTATATGCAAATTAGGAGAGCAAGGCAACTATTGTTGGCCTGTCAGATCTATGCAGAAAGGAAGAATTTACGACTAACAAGAGATAAAGAATATTGTAAGAGGAACCAAGATGGTAGAGTAGAAAGATACACATAAGCTAGCTCCCAACCCACAGCCCATAAAACATCTGTAAGGAGAAGCTCTCAATGAATTCTGGAGCAGCAGAAGCTGCACAACAATGGAATGGAGGAGATTTCTCTTCCAGAGAGCCCTGAAAAACCAACACCAAAGGTTTGTTATGCACCAGACCTGGAGTGAAGCCCAGCCCTGCCTTGGCCACACAGCACTGATGGGACCAGATCCAAGCGGGCTTCAGGGATGAGGTCTCTAGCAGCCGTGCAGGTTCCTCCACCCACAGGCTCCAGAGGTCAATGAGAGGGCCTTTTCAGCTTGCTGGGAGGGGAGTGGGGTGTCTCCATAACTCAGGCCCCCTTCGGAGGCAGCATCGGAGGCAGAAGCAGACAGGGGCTCCCAAAGCAGGCAGGAGCTTGGATCCATTGTTGAAGGTCTCTGCATAAACCTCCTGAGGGAACTGAACTCTGTGTGAAAGCCCTGCCCCGAACTGAGCCCCTGAACTTAATCTCACACTGAATAGCAGCCCCAACCTTGCTGAAAGCCCTGAGGCTGGGAAGCAGTATTTGAATCTCAGCCCCCAAGCACTAGCTGGATGGAACTGGAGGCAAGGTGGATGTGGTGAGGAAACTCAGAAGTCAAGGAACTAGATGGAAAAATGCCCAGAAAAGGGGAAAAAAAAATAAGACCATAGAAGGTTACTTTCTTGGTGAACAGATATTTCCTCCCTTCCTTTCTGATGAGGAAGAACAATGATTACTATCAGGGAAAGACATAGAAGTCAAGATTTCTGTATCCCAAACATCCAAAATAAATATTCAATTATCTCAGACCATGGAAGAACTCAAATGAAATAGAGGACTTTTAAGCATTCTTGATGAAAAGACCAGAACTGAAAAGAAAATTTAACTTTCAAACACAAGAATGAAGAGAAACATGAAAAGGTAAACAGGAAAGAGAAGTCATAAGGGACTTACTAAAGTTGAACTGTTTACATTCCTATATAGAAAGACAATATTTGTAACTCTTGAAACTTTTCAGTGTCTGGGTAGTTGGTGGGATTACACACACACACATGCACGCACACACACAGAGTCAGAGAACACAGAGTGAATTGAATAGGATGGGATTACATCTTTAAAAAATGAAGTTAAGGCAAAGGTAACCCGGACACGGGAGAGGAGTCCTGCCCGGCTGAGCGCTCCCCTCCCCCGCCCCAGCCACAAGGCACTGAGAGGAGCGAGCAGAGCCCAGCAGGCGGCAGGGACCTGAATCTCCGGGCGGCCGAGAAGGTCCCTCCACACACAGACGCACAGGTCAGCGAGGGAGACAGGCTGAGAGGGGAGCGGGGGATCTCCGGGACTCGGACCCCCTGGGAAGCGGCCGCTGCGGCAGAGGCTGAGGCAGCTCGGCCAGAGACTCCCAGAGCAGGCAGGAGCTCCACCCCAGCTCCACTACAAAGGATCTCTGTAAAAACCCCCTGAGGGAACTGAGCCTGGGAGGCGGCCCTGCCCCCACCTGAGAACCCGCAGATAAGCCTGCCGCCAAAAGCCCTGAGGCTGGGGAACAGCATTTGAATCTCAGACCCCAAGCACTGGCTAGGCGGATTTAGGCCAGGG
>CM053769.1:298379898-298399326 GCA_028658325.1 Potorous gilbertii | reverse complement strand
GACAGAACTTAAAAGTGACCAATATGGCACTTTTGGATGGCTTTGGCTGGAAACAACTCATACACTTGGGTTCTCTTGCCCAGAGAAGAATGTTGAAAGGACTCCAATGAATTAGACTAGTTAACATTTTCCTTGACCTCTGAACTGCTGTTCTCATAAAGCTCCAAACTAAGGGAATGGCACCTTGGAAGTAGTATAGACTCATCATAAATATCCTTTCTTCAAAAGACTTCAAAACAGAACTCATCTCTCCTTCTCAACCCTCCCCCCTCCTACCTTCCTGATTACTGTAGAGGGAACACTGTCTTCCCAGTCCCTTAGGCTCACAACCTATGAGTCATTTTCTGTTCATCGTCTCCCTCACACATACTGCCTCCCCCCACCTCAAATCCAATCTATTGCCAAAGTCTATTGATTTTCACCTTTGCAACATTCCTTAAATATGCCATCCTTCCCTCCATAGACACTGCCAAAACTCTAATGCAGGTCCTCATTACCTTATTACTGGATTATTACAATAGCCTCTCTGTCCATTTCAACTTTCTCCCCACTTCAATTCATTTTCCAGTCAACCACCAAAATGTGATTTTTTAAAACACAGATCTGGCCATGACCAACCCCCTACTCAATAAACTCCAGTGATTCACTATTGTTTTCAGGAGCAAATACAAAATGCTGTGTTTGTCATTCAAGTCCTCCATAACCTAACCCCTTCCTACCTTTCCAGTCTTCTTGCACCTTACTCCTTGCCATATACTCTTCCATTTTAGCAACACTGGCCTCTTTGTTGTTCCATGGTCTATACACTCCATCTCCCAGTTCTAGACATTTTTTTCTGGCCACTCCCATGCCTGGAATGGTCTTCTTCCTCCTCTCTGCCTCCAAACTTCCCTAGCTTCATTCAAGCCCCAACTAAAATCCCATATTCTGCAGGAATTCTCTAATCTCTCCTAATTCTAGTGCCTTTCCCTTTGTCAATTATTTGCTATTTATCCTGTATATAACTTGCTTTGAATACATATGCTTGCATGTTGTCTTCCCCATTAGATTGTACATTCCTTGAGGGCAGAGATTGTCTTAGCCTCTTTTTGTATCCCCAGTATGAAGCACAGTGCCTGGCCCTAGCATGTGCTTAGTAAATGTCAATTGATAGAATGAATGATTCCCTAGGAATCCAGCCTTTCATGAAATTTGCTAGGGTTCAATGACTTCCTCAAAATTTCTTGTCTTTTTCTATAGAAAAAAAAGTTGGAAGTTGCTTACCCTAGGCCAAAAAGCAAACAATGAATTTCTCAAAGCAGCTCGATCAGGCTAGTGGGAATGATGTAGATTAAGAGTGCAGACTCAACAGACAAGATCATGGGAACTTGACCACTCCCAGAAACAAAATGAACTAAGCTTTCCAAACTAATACATAGATAATATGAGAATGAATTGGGTTTGAGCTTGAACAAGAGTTGTTAAATTTCTGTTCATTTTCATGTTCATGCCCCACTGGGCCCAAAGCTGCTAGACAGAAATGGATTCAGAAACACAAGAAAACCATTGGAAGGATTAGCCTTCTCTGGGGGTTGCTGAGCTGACCAGATGCAAAAATTCACCAAACTAGCCCATTCTCCTAAGTGGCAGTTTGTCAGGTTAAATCCATCCATCAAAAAGCATTTATTAAGTGTTCACTATTGGATTAGACACTTTACAAAGCGTTGGGTATACAAAGAAAGGGGGAAAAACCAATTTCTGCCCTCAAGGAGCTTATATCTGAGGGGAGAAGACTATTTCAGTTGAACTAAATCCAATGTCTCAGTCAGAAGAGAACAGCTTAATTTTTGGGAGAGGCAAAACCTGTGGAAATTCTTCTTTGCCAGAAATCGACCCCATATCAAGCACACTGTATTCATTGGATCTACATGTATATTGTCACTTCATGTACAAAAACCTGATTACTCCCAAAGGTATAGGGTGATTTTTCCTGCCCCTTACCTGCATTGTGAAGCATTCGATGTCCTTAACATTCTTGCCCCAGCTGACCACACCTAAGTCATCTCTCAGTTGTGTTCTATATTTACTCTCCTTTCTAATCAGGAAAGTATCCTCTTCACCTCTTTCTTTGCTCTCTCCTGATTTCTTATTTTGGGCTCCCATCAAAAATGTCCTTTTGGACTTAAGAACATTGATCAATGCCATCATTCTAGGTGACTGATGATGAAGTGTGTTACTCATCTCCTGACAAAGAGGAGATGGATTCAGAGTAAAGACATAGATGCTGTTTGACAGGGTACAGAATTAAATTATGTTGTTTGAATATGCTTATTAGTTACAAGGGTTTTGTTTTTCCTTTTTTTTTCAAAGAGGGAGAGCAGGAAGAAAGGTTGAGAAAATGAATACTGGTTAATTGAAAAAATAATAAGAATATCCTTTCTACTTTTCTTCTGCTTAGCTTTTAATCTCTCTGAGATTAAAATCTCAGAGGTTAAACCTTCTATAAATGAAGTAGTTGGACCAGATTTCTCAGGCCCATTCTGCTTTTAAATCTTATAATCTCATATCTTCCCATGTTGCCCATGTACAGTTCATAGATCACTGAAGACGCTTTTTCTAAACATCTGTCTTCTGAGTTTTTGTTAGCATTTATTTTCTGTGCCATGTATTTATTGCTTACACACACACGGCAAGACCATGTGTGTAAGAACACAAGGCAACATGTAATAAAACTTATCTCCTAGAGAACCCAGAGCACCAGTCTTATTTGTTCTATATTCACCGCACTACCTAACTATGCACACAGGAGGTGTTGAGCAGATATTTATTAAACTAATGGCTAGATGGATAGATGGCCTATTTTTTAGAAATGTTCATAATTAATCTCATTCAAGTCATTGACTCAATCAAATAACAAGCATTTACTAAGCACCTACTTTGAACTAGGCACCATGGTAGGTGCTGGAAATATTATATCTTTCCTTCCCTAGTTACTTTTTTGGTGATAGTTAGCAATCCTAAATATGACAGCCAGTTTTTCTTATGGATTTTGGAATAATGGTGGTAGGAAGAGGATGTTCTGAAGTATCATGACTGATTCTTCTGTCTCCCTGACAGCAGTCCTGTCCAAATTCACATCTTTGACAGATGACAACAGAATACCTGAGGCCAATTCCCCTCCAGACTACAAATTTAGGTAGTACCTCCACTGACCTCATTAAGGCACTCCAAGATGGCTTCACATTCCCCTGGTGATGGTGAACCCATAATGGCCTTTGGAAGTTTCTCCTGAGATTTTGCCACCATTAACTTTGTGCTCTGCATTCTGATCCTGATTGACAGATCTCTCAGAATGCAAAAGAGTCGTTCCTTGGGTTCATCCTGGCATCTCTAATGGCAACAATTCAATCTTTCCCATTACAGATGACCATCAGGGTGTATAATAAGTGAAATAAATGCAGTCCATCTCTGGGTACAGCTGCCTATTATCCCAGGTATTTGAGCTAGAAGAACCTTACCTGAATGCTTGCATTTTCTTTCCTTTATGTTATAGAAACGTAGGTAAAGGGTGCTTTAAAGGAGAATACTAGGCACATAGCGTATGGGATTCATTTTGAGGATTTAACAAAGGAAACATAGAAATGATAAGAGGATCCAGTTATTGATGGACAAGAACCATGTTGCCCATCAAGATCCTGTTCTTTATCTAACTCAATGACATTCTCCATCTCCAGGAGAGGCCTGATTTGACCTCAGTGCAGGGGTGCTCTAGAACCAACTGTTAAATTTTCAAGGTGAATAGTACAGCTTAGAAATCAGCAAATGCCACAAATAAGGGCTTGGTTTATTATTTGTTGCTTTTCTAGACTTAAGAAAGTAACGAAAGGAAAGGAAGGAAATCAAAATAAGGAAGAGAAATTAGAGGGAAAGTAGATTAAGAGAGGGACTAGTCAAGAAGAACACATTCTAAAGACATATGAAGATACTTGTGGCTCTTTTTGAGGTGGCAAAGAGAAACTGCTTGGAGAGTAGAGGAACAAGTTACAGAATATAAATGTATTGGATGCTATTGTGCAAACTCCTAATAGCGTATTGATTAACATACTACCCACGGGATGGGCTCAGACACAGAATAAGACAATTTTCTTTTAAACATAATCAATGAGGAAAGTTGTTTTGATTGACTGACTATGCATGTTTGTAGTGGGTTTGTTTGTTCTCAGTTTGGGGAGGGATTGAGGTTAGAGAATAAGAAGGTGGATTTTGACTGCTTAAATTAAATATTTTAAAGAATAAAATAAATAAAAACTGATTAAAAAGTGATGGAGATAATGTTAATAGTGGGATTAAATTTTAAAGGTGTGTTCAGGGTACATTTTTTTGAGAGCCAATCAATCATTCAACACTTACCAGCACATTCCTGTCTCTGGATTTAATCACAAAAATCCAGAGGTGAAAGGCCATTCTCATCCATGGACCTTTCCACGGGTTACTAGCTTTGTTGTAAAAACATCATAGCTCAAAGAGCCAAAGTGATGGGATCTGCTTCCAGAGTTGGTGGCTTCCCTTTCTCTGGAGGTCTCCCCAAAATAATTTGATGGCTCCTTAGTTGTCAGGCACATTGTAGAGATTATTGCTGTTTGGGTATTAATCAGACTATGTCATTTGTGGCCCCTTCCAACTTTCAGAAGCTGAGGTTATACTGCCCAAAAGCCCTTTGTCCAGATGTGGTCCATGACATACCTGAGGCTGGGGTTTCTTAACTTTTTGTTTGTTCGTTTCATGGACTCCTTTGTCAGTCTGGTGAATAGACTTCTCAGAATAATATTTTTAAATGCGTAAAGAAAACCACATAGGATTATAAAGAAAACCAGTTCTCAAAATAAAAATGTAATTTTTTCCCATATAAGTTCCTAGACACCTTGAAATCTATGCAAGTGTCTATAGGTCTCAGGCTAAGAAACCCTAGCCTAGGGAATTCTATGCTAAACTATGGCATATTCAGAAATCAGTGAAAGATTGGGTTGGGTCAAGGAGGTACAGCAGACCAAATTTTCTTTTGGGAATTTATATTTGGAAAGTGTGTGAGTCTACCTCTGATATGAAGCTTTGTTTATTAAGAGTAAAACAGTGGAAAGGGTTGGTATCTTGAGTGAATATTAAATTGCAGATATATCCAGCCCTATGGATATAATAGGCAGCTTCCTATGGATAATAAAGACCCTTTTATTGACCAAGTAATCTGCCTGATTCTTTCTCTTAGCCCTCATTAGAGACTGTGTTACAGTAAGCCCTCATTAACCCTATTTATTTGGTATTGGTAATCATTTAGACATGTGCTGTCTTAGAGTTTACATTCAGAATATTTATGAGATGTTTTTGTGAAGCAAACTAATCTAATGAACAAGGTAGGGAAAAGGAAGCAGAGGAGGGATTAACTATATGAAAACTAGGTACTGCTAAGGTGATTTTAAGTGGTTTGACTATAGTTGACCCAGTAAGTCCATATAGCAATAAGTGATTATTATTTAATTATTAAAATAGGTTATTTAGTAGACAATATCTTATAAGTTGAACCATAAATATCAATTCTTGCCCAAGTACCACAAAAAGTAACCTCAAGACAAATTCAGTTGGAGGAGGAAGGTCGCCTTGGGGAGAGACTTCTTGAAACATAGGTTAATAGGTATAATCATAGGTTCAGAGCTAAAAGGGACCTAAGAGGTCATCTAATCTAACTCTCTAATTTGAAAGATGCAGAAACTAACCTAACTTAAGAAGTTGCTGTAATTTCTGTGCTCAAAACTGGGGGTGACAGTGTAACAAAAGTTAAGGGTCAGTTCTTATTCCAAGAAAGTCTAAACACCTAATATGGGACACAAATACCTTGATCCCAATATCTGAGAAATGAATAAGGAAATCCAAGACTTTCAGTGTCATCTATACCCTTACTCCAACTCTACTCATTTCTGGTAATAAGTATTGAGGAAGAGAAAAAAGTAGGGGATCCAATCCCCATGTATCAGAGGGGTACCTGAAAAGTAGGGCTGATGTTACAACTTACATGGCCTATTTTTTTTTTGGTCTTTGTATTAAGTACTTATTTTAGTGCCTGGCACATAGTGGGCACTTGTTGAATTTGGGTGATATTTTCATACATGTTCAATCCCTCGAACCAAAATATCTGTAAGAATGGGAAGTATCTTGTTCATTTTTGTATCACTTTAACTCTCCATAACAAAGTCTTGGATATATTGGACACTTGATAAAGACTTGCTGATAAAGTTGAGTTACAATGGAAAGGGTATTTCAAGTGAGTACCTTGAAAATATATTTCTCCTTTGACTGTCTCATTTTTGTATCAGTATCCTTAGCACCTAACACGGTGTTTTTAGATATCCCTCTTAAACATGGAAATTGCATGCCCCAACTCCTTCTCTTCCTCAGTACCAATCAGTCCAGGCCAGCTAGGTAGTGCAGTGGATAAAGCACTAGTGCAGGAGTCAGGAGAACCTGAGTTGAAATCTCACCTCAGTCACTTGACACCCACTAGCTGTGTGACCTTGGGCAAGTCACTTAACCCCAATTGCCTCATCCTGGGTCATCTCCAGTCATCCTGATGAATATCTAGTCACTTAACTCAGATGGCTCTGGAGGACAAGTGAGACTGGTGATCTGCACAGCCCTCCCTTACTCAAAACAAAGTCAAGTGCAGGTCATGCCATTATTTATCTGATGGCATGGTCTTCTTTGGCAATGAAGTACAAACATACACCAATCAGTCCAACCCACAGAATGGGCTGAGTTGGAGTAAGGTCATATATCACACCAAAGGTCTTGGATTTCCTCCTCTACTTCTCAGATACTGAAATCAAGGTACTTGTGTTATGTATTCTAACGTACAGTAGGTGCTTAATAAATGTATGTTAATTAATTTCCTCCTGACATACCAAATGAAATTTCTCACATTATGAATGAATGTCAAATGTTCTCTATGTGGTACTGAGCTGAAATGTTATGAGGAGTTCTGGTATTTGGTGTGTGTCTCTTTCCTGTCTTCCCACCCACCACCCCTCCAGCTAAATGAATTAAAAATTTAAAAAAAAATTTGAGCATGCAATATATGGTGGTAAGAATTCCTGTCTACTTCCTAAATGAAGATCCATTCCCCTACCTCTTCTTACCTGCTTGATTCAGAAAAATCTAAATCTTAAATGTTCACTAGAGGGTTATCTTAATAAATAAAGCTCTTCCTGCAAGGTCTGTTTGTTCAGTTGCCTTTGTTCAAATTGCCGCTGACAGAGTTTATCAATTATTTGGATCTACATACCTAGATCGGAAAACATGACAGTGATTACTGTATCTGAGGAGAACACGAGTTGACAGTCAGACTTGTGGATGCTCCTGATGATTGGAATTGCAGGCCTAATCCGCCAGATGTATGACTCAAGCACTATCAGGCAAGAGCCTTCTTAAATATGTCACCCGTTGGACAAAAAGCGGGGAGAGGACAAATTGCCACCTGAGGTTTCTGTCTCAAATATTAGACACAGAACCATTCATCTCATCTCACAGGGAGATTGTTTCAACCACTCTGATTCATTTATTTTAAACTGTAGTTTGCCAAATGCTTTAGGCAGTGCCTCAGAGATGAAATGCACAGTGTCAGCCTGCCCTCAGCTGACAAAACTCTTCAGGAGACAGGACATATTTATGTCTGTAGATTTAAATCTGGAAGGAAACTTAGATCTATCTGCAAACCAACAAGCATTTATTAAATACCTATTATGCAGTTGGAAGGGACCTAAGATATCATCTGGTCCAGCCCTCTTATTTAAAATGTATTTATTTTTTACTCTGAGTATAACAAACACCAAACTGAATAAACATTTGCATATACAAAGGAGAAGAGAAAAAGAAGATGGTCCATAAAACTGCAGGTCCCTATTATGGCTTGCTTTTCTTTTTAAGTATGTAATAGAGTCAATCTTAAACTTTCAGTGTTATCTTCTTTGCCTGGTCTTCTTTCTGTTCTTTTTCCCTCCATAAAAAAACCCCACCCCTCTTTTCTTGCTACCCTATTTCTATTCCCTCTTACTTCAACATGTCTTATATTGAACTCACTTTTGGGATACAGAGGCCTTGACTCCTATGTCTTTCCCTGATGGTAAGCATTGTTCTTCCTCATCAGAAAGGAAGGGCAGAAACATCTGTTCAACAAGAAAGTAACTTTCTATGGTCTTATATTTTTTCCCTTTTCTGGGCATTTTCCAGCCAGTTACTTGACTTCTGAGATTCCTCTCCACCCCCGCCCAGATCCGTCCAGCTAGTGCTTGGGGTCTGAGATTCAAATGCTGCTCCCCAGCCTCAGGTCTTTCAGAGGCAGGCCTGGCTGCTATTCAATGGGAGCTTAAGTTCTGGTGCTCAGGTGGGGGCAGGGCCACCTCCCAGGCTCAATTCCCTCAGGGGGTTTATGCAGAGACCTTCAGTAATGGAGCTCCTGCAGAGCTCCTGCCTGCTCTGGGAGCCTCTGGCCACTCACTGCCTCTGTTGCTGCCTCCTGAGGGGGCCTGAGTTACGGAGACACTCCGCTCCCCTCTTGGCCAGCCCAGAAGTCTCTCTCACTGACCTGTGCATCTATGGGTGGAGGGACCTTTATGGCCACCAGAGATTCCGTCCCTGAAGCCTGCCCAGATCTGCTCCTCTCTTTGCTGCGTGGCCAGAGAAGAGCTGGGCTCCACTCCCGCCTGGTGTGCCATGGACCTTTGGGATTGGTTTTTCAGGACTCTCTGGAATGGAAATCTCCTTCACTGTGTTGTTGCATGGCTTCCACTGCTCCAGAATTTGTTGGGAGTTCTTTTTAGAGGAAATCCATGGGTTGTAGGTTCGGAGCTAGCATATGTGAATCTTTCTACTCTGCCATCTTGCCTCCTCCCCGCTATTGAACTCACTTTTGACCAGTTGAACTCTCCCTCTTCCAAACTTACCTGTCTGATGTGGGAAGTAGCATCCTTCATTCATAGCCCCAACATTGATCTTGAATCACTTGCCAAGTCTTGTCAATTCTCCCTCCATAACTTTTTTTTCCAGATCCATCTTCCTCCCTCTACCCACAGGAGAGCCACCAACCTCATTCAGAGAACTGTTATCTCTTTCCTGTTACCTCCTAAATGAACTCTACTTACAGCCTCTCACCTTTCCAATCCATTCCCAGTGTAACTTCCAAAATAATCTTCTGAAAGCACAAGTCTGACCATTTTACTTGCCTGGTAAAATACTTCTAGTAACTATCCTTGTCCCTAGAACAAAAATTTTAAACTCTCCAGCTTGGCATTTAAACCCTTTAGTCTTTTCCAGTATTATGCATTCTTTGCTTTCATATCCTGTGCATTTCAGCCAAACTGATCTACCTGTGAGTCTTTGAACTTGGCTTTCCATCTCATATCTATACACCTTTGCAAACACTGTCTCCTATCCCTGGAATATACTCTGGAATGACCTCTGTCTCTTCAAATGCTTGGCTTCCTTCAAGGCTCAGTTCATGTGCCATCTCCTCTGGGAAGTCTTTTTTGATACTACATGTTATTAACACTCTCCCCTTCCTCATATTAGTTTACATTTTACCTGTTTTGATGTCATATCCTTCAATAGAATGTAAACTTTGAGAACAAGAACTGATTTGTTTTTGTCTTTTCTTACACAAACCTATTACAGTGCCTTGCACATAATATAGGTACTTAATAAATGCTAGTCAGGTTGGATCAGATTGAGTCAATATTATTGCATTATTAAGAAACAACTGAACTATACAAAACAGAATTTAATGAAATAAAAAATTGTGTAAAGATTTACAAGAAGTTCGTCAGGGGTTCAGGGAAGGGGAGATCTGAGTTTAGTCATGGAAGCTCCATGGAGCTGTATCTTTTAAAGGGTGTGAGTGTGTGATGCAGTATCCTTCAGATCCATTTGGGGAGAACCACACCATCCCTCTCTGCTGCTGGCTCATTTCTTTATTAATTTTCTTGATTCAAAGGCAATCTAGTAGGTAAATTCTAGAATATTTTCAGCAATGACCAATATTTCAGAAATTCTCTTTTTAATTCATTTAGCCCCAACCTCAGAATAAAACTGGGAAAAATCTCTTTCTCCACGGGCTAACTTCCCCTCTTACAATTTCAAACCACAAAGTTATAGACTGAGACAAAATCATTTTTAGTGGTCATATGATTTGTTAGCAATATCAGACAACATACAATACAGATAAGCATTCAAACAATTCTCTGTCTTTGCTAAATAGGGCTCTTCTAATCCATTAAGATACATGCTAAAGTTGTTCCATTGATAGTGAGGTCGTGTGCTTTGCTGACCTATTTATATTTTTCACATTGTCTTTCTCGTATTCAAGCGCTGCCAGAATTAGGTGGGAGGTTCATGTGTAAGATGGACATGTGTAAGATAGACATGTATTATATGGAGAATGTGCTATTATGAACATAGTACATATAGGTACTTAAACCACATATAATGAAACCCCAATCAATGGCTTCATTACAACCCTGTATTCCATCCAGCTGAATTAACTGGACCAAACTTGGAGGTCATTGACACTGACGTCAATTGAAGGAATTGTTAGAGGATTAGAATGAGAGTAATCATGGGAAGGGAATTTGACCTCAAGAACCAAATTTGATAT
The DNA here is from genome assembly GCA_028658325.1 of Potorous gilbertii. NCBI lineage: Eukaryota > Metazoa > Chordata > Mammalia > Diprotodontia > Potoroidae > Potorous > Potorous gilbertii. The sequence goes on along the minus strand of CM053769.1, from coordinate 298,388,654 downwards.
TTCACAAAGTGTCAACCTTGGCCTTCCTGATTGCAGCTGCCTGAAAAGATAATTATAGTGGCTGCCATCAAAACCCAATAGCAACATATGCTTCCTAAAGGGAAAAGAAATCCAAATAGCTCTTCCAACCTTAGAGGCTTCCAACAGGTAGCGTGTTGGGAATAGACATCTTAGGATCATAAATTTGGAACTGGAAAGTCATCTAGTCCAACTCTCTCCTATTACAGATATGAAAACTGAAGTCCAGAGAGGTAAAAGGGTCTGATGTCACACACCAGGAATAAGTGACAGAGCCAGGATGAAAGTCTGATTGTATGATTGTGATTAATGATGATTATCTGATTGTAAATTCAACTCTCTGGACACTTCTTTGTGCACATCATACTTTACAGGGAGTCCACCCAAAGTGACTATATGCGGATTATATGAAGAAGGACTGTATTATAGGCAGCAGAAAGGGTCCTTGTGGATGCACAAAGTTGGAAATATACCCATTGAATACACACTCAATAAGCTTCAACAGTTCTCTCTCACTCCTAGGATTAAATTAAATTAAAAAGATCTTCTATTTGGCATTCCGTTCCCTTCCTAACTCACTTCTCTCAGCCCCACATGCATACTTCCCTGGTCTTCTTATGCCTTACAACACCTTTCATACTCTGTGTTCCAGTAATGCTAGGCTCCTTCTTGTTCCATATGTAAGATACTCCATCCCTGCACTACCTGCATTCTGTGCCCTGGCTGTCTCCTTGGAATTCTCTCCCTCTTCATTTGCACCTCCTGGATTTCCTGGCTTCTTTCAAGTCCCAGCTGAGATCCCACCTCCGACAAAGAGAGTTTCCTGATACCCTTTAATGCTAGTGCCTTCCCTCTGTTGACCATCTTTCATTCGTATATTTTGTTTGTACATAGTTTTTCTTATGTTGTCTCCTCTACTAGTCTGTGAGTTTCTCAAGGGTAGGGACTTTCTTTTACCTTCTTTGTATCCCCAGTGCTTAGCACAGTGACTGGCACACAGTAGATACGTAACAAATTGTTTATTGACTGATTGAATAAATATGCACATACACACATACCTTTACAATGTAAGTCTGTAACTTCCACTGACAGGACAAGTAGTTGGGGACCAGAATTGAACAACTGAGCAGAAGGAAAAGAAAGGCCTGGATTATGTGGGGAAGTAGCAAAGTTCTCTCGATAGTCTGCAAACATCAACCTTACACCGAGGCTCATCTTGTTAGTCATTATTCCGCCAGTGATTTCACAGAACTACAAGTCATGGATCACCGCAGTTTGTTAAAGAGCTGAAATTGAGGATGACCCAAAGGACATCAGAGAGATGCACGGTGGTCCTGGAGCAGGGCGGGCATGTACTGGCTATAGCACACTAAAAACCAGGAAGCATGAAAGAGGAATAGTGCAAAGGATATCATCAAAGAAGTGTATGAATGAAAACAAGCAGGCTCAATTATGTAGCTCATTAGGGGGTAGGCAGTAAATAGAGCACCGGCCCTGGAGTCAGGAAGACCTGAGTTCAAATCTGTCCTCAGACACTAGCTGTGTGACCCTAAGCAAGTCACTTAGCCCCGGTTTGCCTCAGTTTCCTGATCTGTAAAATGAGTGTACTTAGCTGCCAGAGTTGTTGTGAGGCCCACATGAGACAATAATTGTAAAGCCTTAGCACAGTACCTGGCACACGAGAAGCAGGATGAAAAGTTTAGCTATTATTGCTGTTATTGGGCAGCCAGGTGGCCCAGTGGATAGAGCGCCTGGTCTGAGGAAGACATCTTTCTGAGTTCAAATCCAGCCTCAGACATTGACATGACCCTAGGCAAGTCACTTAACCCTATTTGCCTCAGTTTCCTCATCTTTTGTAAAATGAGACTGAGAAGGGAATGGCAAACTCCTCCAGTATCTCTGCCAAGGAAACCCCCAAAAAGGGGTCATGAAGAATCAGATACTACTGAAACAATTAATTTTTGCTGTTATTGTTTGGATTCAAATGCTGCCTCAGGCAATTCTAATTCTGTGACTCTAGGTAGATCATTTAACCTTTCTGAGCCTCAATTATAAAATGCAAGGGTTAGGTTTAATGGCTTCTAAGGTTGCTTCCATATATATCCATCATATATCTATGATCCTGTGTAGTGAGAGCAAGAGATAGCCAGTAGACGGTTCATCTAGAACCGTTGTTATCCTCTCAATATTAAAAGAACTTAAAGAAGTCACCCAGCACATTGGACCTTCCTGTGGTAAATTTATGGGAAGACATTGAAGAGTTGCATGAGATGGACAGGTGTGTGCGGTGAAGTTGTTCTTTGCGTTAATTAGGGAAAGTCTCACAGAGATGAGAGCCTTGATCAGGTGGAATATTGGAGTGCACTGTATATACTAAATGTTTAATAAATATTTCTTTAATAAGTGAACTTAGAAGGCAATGCTTTTGACTGGCAATCAGTAGGGCCCAAACTTGCTAAGATATGCTCAGTTTTAAAAGGAATGTTGTAATTAGAAGCTTTGCCCCCCTCTTCACCTCCCAATACAAATAAACACACAAATCCTGCCATTTTCTATACAGTAGAGTTATAGTAGCGATGAATGACCCAGATCTTTCAGGGAGGTATTCCCCCCACCCCAAACAGCCCATAAAACAACTTTGCAACATGCTTGGGCTACATTAAACAATGTAGCTAACAATTCACTTTACTACTGTTAAATCAACTTTAATCGTTTTGTCTTGGCCTTCTCTCTTAACTTTATTGCAGTAAAGTCGAAAGAGAAAAAAATGGAGCTGCTGACATTTGCAAAATGCATCTCAAACAGTATTAGATGGTGTTAATTAAAATGACTCCTAGTGCAGTGAACTAAGAGGAATCAATCACTGTTTCAGCAAATTAAACTCCCTTACTTTCCTTAGTGGCCTCATATTTTGTATTTTCAGGATAAAGTTTGCACAGGTTTCAAATTCTCCTCCCAGGGTCCCATTTGTGGTTATTCTGAGTACATGATTGACTTGATCTGAAAGCTGATGTTCAGAATCATCATCCAACTGAATATTAAGGAAGTGTGATTCCTCCTCACAAGGGCTTCATTCTGGGTGAATGAATTGTCTGCTAACTGCTTTACAGATGTTCCCTCAAGCTACATACCCCTAAGTGAAGTGATGATTTTTGGATTCAGAGCCAACTTCTGTACTTTGGACAATAAGGGTAAGTGGGTGGGGTTGGGAAGACAGATAGCTGGCTCAGTGGATAGAGTGCTAGGCCTGAAGTCAGGAAGACTCATCTTTCTGAGTTCAAATCCAGCCTTAGGCACTTACTAACTATGTGATCCTGGGTAAATCCCTTAACCCTGTTTGCTCAGCTGGAGAAGGAAATGGCAAACCACTCTAGTATCTCTTCCAAGAAAACCCCAGATGGTATCACAGAAAGTCTGACATGGCTGAAATGACTCGTCAATAAGAATGGAAGAAGGGGTGGAACATAAACTCAGCTGGGGCAAAGAAGTATGGTACAGGATATCATAAGGTTTCTAGGATGCTAAAAGAGAGAACATTTACCTGGAATGAGGCCACCACCACTGCAGCTACAGAAGGTGAAGGAAAGAGTGCCCTTCCACAGCCCTCTAGATTTAACATTCTGGGATAACACCAATGTGGCCTTACTCTACTTATTAGAGCTGTTTGGGTTCAGCTCTAATTCACACTCTACATCATAAGACCTACAGTAGTTCCGTGTTTTTTTTTCCACCTAAACTGAATACAAAGCAGAGACTTCTCACTCTCTCAAATACATTTAACAACACTTAATGCGAACTTCCACACATGATGGCTCACATTAGCACATTTGTTTCACATTCAATTCAATTTTTAAAAGGTTAAGTAAGTGCTTACTATGTGCAAACCACTGTGCTAAGCCTGGGATGGAAAGATTAAAATGACAGCACCTGGCTTCAAGGTATTTCCATTCTACTGTGGATACAGAGCTTGATATAACCAGAACAAGTATAAGTAAAACACAAGGCAAATGGCTGTATGAGACGAAACACTTTGGGGGTATTTGAGAGAATGTTTTCACCTGGGGATGGGGTGGAGGCAGAAGAAAATTTCAGGAACTTGAGCTCAGCCTTCAAGAAGGAGAAAGATGTAAGAGAAGGCGATGAAGAAGAATTATATTCTATGTTTGGGGAGGAGCCCTCATGGATGAAGAAGGGAGAAGACAGTATATTAAGATGGGAGGGTAGTTCTACAATTTGGCTGAAGTATCACAATTTGGAAGGGAGTAGTGAGAAATTCAGTTGGAAAGGTAAAGGATATTGGAAAAGTTGAGAGTCAGATTGTTTGGCTAAGCAGGGATGGGGAACCTTTGGCCTTGAGGTCACATATGACCCTCTAGGTCCTCAAATGCAGTCAGGGACACACTTCAGTAAGTCATATTCTATTCTGTAGGTATTAATTACTTAAGTCTTTGAACAGTAAACTGACAATCCGACCTGTTCATTAGGATGATTATGTTGACAACTGTGTGAAAGAGAGATTGAAAAAACTGAAGACTGGAGGCAGGGAGATCAGTTAATAGGCCACTGAGAGGTTTTAAAGGCCTGATCTAGGATGATGGCTTATTGATTAGAAGGAAGAGGACTTTTGCTTTCTGTTTTATATTATAGTTTTTAATATAGTAGGCGACTGATCAATAGAGTCTCAGGCCATGGAGTATGTCTACTATGCTCTACCTGGTATCAATCTACAGGACTCCACACACTCTCTCCAAAAGTCGGTTTACCAATCTACCCTGTGGGTTGATACCAGGTAGAGTATATTGTGCATGTTCTAAAAACTTGTTGGTCTAAGGGAGTAATTCTTGGTTTAGGTATAAGAGGTCCTGGGTTCTACTCCTAGATGGATATATAAAGCTCTCCATATAAAGCACATATGGGGCCTGGAATTACTCACCCAACTTCTCCCTGCCCTGAACCATCAAATTCACTTTTGATTGTGACATAGTCAATGGATGAGTCGCTCCCTTATTTAAGGATAGAGTGTCTTGGCTCCTAGATTGATTTAATGCTGCACCGGGTGAAGCAGATTGGTCCTCAGGATTAGATTCTCAATGACCTTGGCAACTATAACTATTGGCAAATGTTGTTATGTACTCCCATTACAGGACCTCTGGCGCTTATTCTAATCTTTTAAAAGTTCACAAGTCATCATTTGTTGTTGTTCTTTCACTCCATCATGTCCAACTCTTCATGACCCCATGGAGCACAGCACGTCAGGCTCTTCTATCCTTCACTGTCTCTTGAAGTCTGTCCAAGCTCATGTTCATTGTTTCCATGACACTATTGATCTATGTCATCTTCTGCCATCCCATTCTACTTTTGCCTTCAATCTTTCCCAACATCAGAGTCTTTTTCAATGAATCTCATCTTTTCATTTTGTGGCAAAAGTATTTCAACTTCAGCTTCAGTCCTTCCAATGAATAATCTGAATTAATTTATTTAATTATTGACTGATTTGATTTCTTCCTGTCTAATGGACTCTCAAAAGTCTACACCAGCACCACAATTCAAAGTGTCAATTCTGCATTCAGCTTTTCCTATAGTCCAACTCTCACAACCATACATCACTACTGGGGAAAAAACAAACAAACATAGTTTTGACTATATATGGACTTTTGTTGGTATGGTGATGATGTCTGGTTTTTTAGTATATTGCCCAGATTTGCCTTAGTTTTCCTTGCAAGGAGAAAGTGTCTTTTAATTTCATTACTGCAGTCACTGTCTGCAGTGATCTTTGAGCCCAAGAGTATAAAATCTGATATTGCTCCTTTATCTTCTCTCTATTTTCCAGGTACAGCTATGGGACCAGTTGCCATGATCTTAGTTTTTGTTTTTAATGTTAAACTTCAAACTAGTTTTTACTTCTCTTTTACCCTCATCAAAAGGCTTCTTAAGAATTCTTTCTTTTCTACCTTCAGAGTGTTATCGTCTGAGTGTCTGAGATTGTTGATATTTCTCCTGGCAACCTTAATTCTGGCTTTTGATTTGTCCAGCCTGGCATTTTGCATGATGTACTCTGCATATAAATTAAATATTTAAGGTGACAATATACTGCTTTGTCTTACTCCTTTCCCAGTCTTAATTTTCACGTTCCATTCTAGCTGTTGCTTCCAGTCCACATGCAGGTTCCTCTGGGGACAAGTAAGATGATTTGGTACTCTCCTCTCTTTGAGGACTTGTTACATTTTGTTGTGATCCATAGAGTCAAAGGCTTCAGTGCAGACAAGGAAACAGAAGTAGAAGTTTTTTTTTTTCTGGAACTTCCTTGCTTTCTCCATAATTCAGCAAATGTTACCAGTTTGGTCTCTAGTTCCTCTGCCTCTTCTAAAAGCAACCTGAACTTCTGGTGACACTCAGTTCACATATTACTGAAGCCTAGCTAGCAGAATCCCCTCCTGGACCACTGCCCTGTTGCAGCAAAGAAGCATAGCTCAATAAAACTGTTTTGTCAAAGTTACCCAAGATGAACAGGCCACTGTGGAGAGTTCTGACAAAAGATGAGCCCGTAGAGAGGGAAAGGACAAACCACTCAAGTATCTTTGCAAGAAAATCCTGTGGACAGTATTAAAATGATAAAAAGTCATAATCTGATCCATTACATCTCTGAATCTTTTCAACCTAAGATTAGGAAAATAAAAGCAAAGCATAAACTGAAGAAATAGAGTTGACCATGCATTTACTACCACATGGTGACCCAGGTAGGCACCTGGCTGCACTACTCTGGGACTTCTTTGACTGACTTTTCCACCATGCCCCAGGAAGCTTATTAGTGGGAGAACCCCGTCATGCTGCAAGATCCTATCCTATCTTATCCTTGGTCCTCTACCTCCCCACTATCTTCTGCCTCCCTGATTGGAGGGTGGAGCCTTGGACTCCAAAACCTCCATTTCAGAAGGGATCTCAATGCAAACATCGCCTTGTTTTTCACCTAGATGGACTATTGAGTACCATCCTCTTCCTTTTCAGCCTTTTGTATATTGTCTTCCCCCATTAGATTATAAACTCCACAGGAGCAGGGACTGTCTTTCTTTTTCTTTTTGTATTTGTATTCCCCCTTCTTAGCACAATGCCTGGCACATGGTAGGTACTTAAATGTTTATTGACTAAGGACTATTGAGGTGGGGAGATAAGGCAGCTGATACAATTTCCTGCTCTACCCAAAGGTCTAAAGTTGCTCTTGCCATGCTTGACACCAGAGAAAAGGAAGATTTTATCTGTTCGTGCTTTTCACATGCACACTCAGTTCCAGTTCAGCAGTCAGGTAAGAAGTTTTTCACCACTATGTGTTAAGCCCACAAGAAATAGTCACAGAATGCCTGTGCATGCTCTAGTTTGAAGAAGGAAAAAATTATCTGTCCATCATATGCTTCTGGAAATAGGTTCCTTGAGCTTTCTTGTGGACTGATACCAAGAAGAGCATACTGCTCGTACCCTAAGAACTGATTGCTAGTCCCCTGTTATATTGTATATATCTTATTTTTCTTAATAAAAATAGCTAGCATTTCAAGTTTTTCCAAGCTCTTTGCAAATATTATCCAAGTTTATCATCACAAACAACACTGAAAGGTAGGTACTATTATAATTCCTACATTTCAGATGGGGAAACTGAGATAGGGCTTAAGAGACTTGCCCAGGGTCACTCAGCAGAATTTGAATCTAGGTCTTCATAACTCTAGGTCCAACATATTATCCACTTCACCACCTAGGTACCTTTCTTACTAGCCAGTGAGCTTTTTGGAAACTTTTTCATCTTTTAATCCCCAGGATGGAACATAATGCCTTACATATATTCTATCCCAATAAACCTTTATTGAATGAATAACTCAGCAGCTTTTAACTGAAAAAAAAGTGAGAATGGGTAGGATTTGGGTAAATGAAGCATAAAAAGGAAGGATTCTTATTAGAGAAGAATGAAAAGATCAAAGACATAATTCTAGGAATGGAGAGAGTCGGTCTTGTGGGAGAATCGGGTATGATGAATAGACAAAGCGATCTGGATTTGAAGGTCTGTGTCTGAATGGAGCAATGATAAAACCAGCAAATATTCCAAATTAATTTGTTCATTTAAACTAATTTTAAAAAATAACCAGTAAGTTTCCTTATAGAAAGATCACCAGTAGGTCGACATGGAGAGTAAGAGAAAAGTTAAATGTAAACATCAAGAAATCTTTAAGCAATAACTCTAGGGCTACTTTCCCATCTCCTATCCATATTGGTTAACCGGACTTCCAAAGGGAGGCTGCTGTTCAAGATTCAAAGGATAGTCTTAAGGTGCTGAAGTTTTTAGAGTCACTTGTGAACCCCTACCATGGTGTCCACTATTGATTATCAGTCATTATTAATGAACTTTTATAAAAGTTATTTATTAGTCTATATGTGTATATATTGTCTCTCTTTGTCTCTTTGTCTATGCTTTCTTCTCTTCTCTCTCTCTCTCTCTCTCTCTCTCTCTCTCTCTCTCTCTCTCTCTCTCTCTCTCTCCCTCTCTCCCCCTCTCTGCGTGCCTCTGTTTCTTGTTGCCTAAAAAAATGGGGTGGGAAAGTAGGTTTGACAAAGATAGATGTTACAGAAACATCCCTCCAAACCTGAGATATATTCTCCCCTTGCCTACACAATGTTCCTGGGGTTAGTGGGATCTAACTTTAATAAAATTGTATTAAAGCATCCATGTGCAGATGCTGTTCAGTCACAGCTACCCT
>CM053769.1:298306237-298379798 GCA_028658325.1 Potorous gilbertii | reverse complement strand
GAGAGAGAGAGAGAGAGAGAGAGAGAGAGAGAGAGAGAGAGAGAGAGAGAGAGAGAGAGAGAGAGAGAGAGAGAGAGAGAGAGAGAGAGAGAGAGAGAGAGAGAGCTTTCTTTCCTGTGTCTTTCTCTTTTGGATTTAACCACTACTCAAATGATACCTGTCTGCAATTCACATTTTTGAATTGTTGTGTTGTACACAGTCCCAGAGGTACGTCTGATTCTTTCAGTCAATCATAAGATATTTCCTGGGTAGCTTATCTGTCTTTATATAATGATCAAACTGCTTTATTCCTCTCCAATTGATTAGGGACTTGTTTACCCTTTTGACTGACTGATTGACTCCATCCAGCTGAGCCTGGGACTTCTCTGATTGCATTAATTAGGACTGGGGGCAGAAACCCCTGGCCATACATAGAGACGGTGTGCTGGAAAATTGTTAGAAACAGAACAAGTAAAAAAAGAGAGGGATCTTATATATAAATAGGAAATTGGGGATTTGCAGATCATATTGGGTAAAGACAGCAAACTGCTAATTTGACAAATTCTGTTTTTCATCTGTGAGCAGGCCTGCAAACATTCCCACTCACTCCTAAATCTCCTCTGGGAATTAACTAAATGCCACCCCATATGGACTCAATTCACTCCCTTAGAAGGCTGCTCATGGCATGGTATGGCTGAGTGGATAGATTGCCAATTTAAAGTAGGAGATACATTTTTGTCAAACATCAGTAACACTATGAGGGGGGAAAGGCATTTCCCATGAGTAGTTTTCTGTCTGGCAACTGACTGAATAATTTGCAATTTCAAAGCTTTAGTACAAGGTTTATTTTGATTAAATAACCATCAACTAGAGTTTATAAAGTACACATTCAAGGAAAAGTATTTTTAAGAGAAGAACTTCCTACTCGTTAAAATGGGAAAACAGCATTTATAGTTTGGCTCATATGTCAGCCCATCTCTCCCATATAGTCAATTAAATCCCTGTTCCAAATACCTCAGTGTTTGTGGTCTTTCCTTTGTGTTAGTGAGAAAGGTGAGATATTAAATTTTTATGAGCAATCTGATTATAAATTGTTTTCCTAGTCACTTACATAGCTTGTAAATAAAATATGAGAGTATTTAATCAGATATAAACCATTTGCACTATATGCAAAATATATAGCATGTGAAAAATTCAATATAAGATATTGACTTTCTCAGTGATGTGACAGAGTATCATTCTAATACACTCTTTGCTAATGACTTATGAAAAACCAATTTTTTTCTAACATTTTTGACTTGTTTGTTTTTTGAGCCTGGGTCTCCCTATCTTGCCTAGATTGGAAGTGTGATGTCTATTCACAAGTCCAGTCCCAAAACTAATTGGACACAGAAGCTCTGACCCCACTGCTCCATCATCAACTTGGGCCAATTTACCTCTCCTTCAGTATCATGCTGGCCCCTCCCCATCCCCATGCTGAGGGCTCATCATACTGGTTCTGGATTTAGTGTCCATACCCAAGGATTTGAATCTTATTGCAGTTCAGAAGACCCAGTTCCAGCAATCCACCAGTTCCAGCCTCCCCTGGTCTCAGGAATTACAAGCATTAGCCACCAGCATGTCTGACTAATAGTTATAGTAAGGTTGAACCTTAAAACTGTAGTTTAGGCAATAGTTAAGAGCCAGTATTTTCAGTAATTTGAGGACTTGTAACCCATCTATGACATAGAATATGGAGTCTTCTAGGGAAGGGGCTTCTTTTATATTCCTTTGTATCTCCCATGCTCAGCACATAGTAGGCTCTTAATAAAGGTCTTTTGACTAAATGGTTGATATTGAATAAGCTTCAGAGAAGTTTTTATTCTTAGAAATATAGAAAGGACCTCAGAAACCATTTTATAGAAGAAACAAGGCCCAAAGGATGATTTGCTCATGTTTTCACGGTGGTCTTCCTAACTCCAGACCCAAAACTCTCTATGCTATACCTTAACTCCTCCCCACTAATTAGTAATTGCCATTAACAACTGAAGTGGAACTTATTTTCTTCCTTTCCCTTCCACCTGTACCTGCTCTCAAACAGCTCTTCTTCCGGCCTTTCCTATTCGTGTTAACGGTGCTACCATATTCTCACTCACCTCTTTGACTCCTTCCTCACCACCATTGCCCTGGGTCCCCACTCTCTATTATATCCAGGTCCCTCTTTATCACTGCTACTATATTAGTTCAAGTCTCATTCCTTTTATTTAGACTTATTAATAATGTTCTAACCAGCCTTTTTGTCTCCAGTCTCTGCCTGCTCTAATCTCTCCTATTTTTGATGCCAAAGTGATATTCCTATGTGCACTTTGGTCATGATATTTCTTAGAAACCTTCAGTGCTTTTTCAATGCCTGCAGCATAGAGTCTAAATTTCTTAGTTTGGCATTCAAATTCTTCTAAAGTCCAGCCCCAAATTATGTTATCAGTCTTCTTTGAGTTAGGGGGCAAGGTATGGTGGACTTGGAGGCAGAGGACCTAGGACTGACTCCCAGCTCTGCCACACTCCACTAACATGACCAAATGATTAACTTCTCTGCCCTTAGTTTCCTATTCAGTAAAGTCAAAGATCTCTTAAGTCCTTTCTAGTTCTGGAATGAACCATGAAAGCTCCAATGTTGTGTTGAGGAACTTCCTTTTGTCAGGACATTCTGAAGATTTACCCCAGATTTATTGGCCTCTAAGAACTCAATTTAAGGAGTATGGTATAGTGAAAAGAGTTGTAGATTTGGAGTCAGAGACCCTAGGTTCAAATCCCAGCTCCGCCTGTGTGACCTGAAGCAATTCACAACCTCTCTGAATCTGTGGACCAGGTGCAGCATTTATCAAGGAAGGATTTGAACTCAGTGACTTGTAATGTCCTTTCCAGCTTTAAATGAGTGATCCTGTGATCAGGTAATGGTTCAAAAAGTATTGTTTGAGTGACTAATTGTGTATTAGGTGACACTGAACATAGCATGAAGACATCTGCCTCCATTAGCTTGGCTTTGTCAGACAACAACTAAACCATTAGCTGCAAAGCCCACAGCAAGGAACTCGTTGTAGTTTGGACTTTGTGAGTTTAAAGTATCCTAGGAAACAGTTACAGGTTTGGCAGAGATCACTGGCTACATCAGCAACCACAACTGACAAGGACAGAGGCTAGGGGGGGAAGCAATCTAAGCTCAGCAAATGAATTGCTTCTTTAAGCTTATATATCAAATGATATAATTGTGACTCCTTTGGGATCTATTTTTGACATTGGTGAACATGAAATTGGGAGAATATGGCCCAAAGACTAAAACTGACTATTAGATTTTGCTAATTAATGAGCTAAGAATTTTTTTGGTTATTATTTTGAAAATAAACTTATTTTTATTAATTTTTAGTGTTTTTTTAAATCTTGAGTTCTTAATTCTCTCCTTCCCTTCAGTCCCTCTCCCTCTCATGGAGAAAGCAAACAATATGACATCAATTATACATGTAAAATCATGCAAAACATTTCCATATTAGTCATATTGCAAATAAAGTAAAAAATGTACTTCTATTTGTACTCAGAGATCATTAGTTCTCTCTCTGGAGGTAGATAGCATTTTTCGTCACGAGTCCTTTGGAATGATCTTGGATCATTGTAATGTAGCTAAGCGTTTCATAACCAATCATCATTACAATATATCTGTTACTGCATATAACGATCTAGTTTTGTTTACTTCATTCTGCATCAGTTCGTATAAGTCTTCACAGGTTTTTCTGAAACCATCCTGATCCTCATTTCTTACAGCACAATATTAAGAATAGTTTTTAATAGTAGCTGGCATTTATATAATGCTTTAAGGTTTGCAAAGTAGGTTTTATATACATATTCACATATATATATATATATGTATATGTATATAGCGTGTGTGTGTGTATATGTATGTATTCTCACAACAACCCCAAAAGTTCGGTGCTATTTCTATCTCCATTTCACACATGAAGAAACTGAGTCAGACAGAGATTAAATGATTTGTCCAAGGTCACATAGCTAGTAAGTACCTAAGGCTTAATTTAAACTCATATTTTCCTGACACTAGGTCCAGGGCTCTATCCACTGCAGCCACAACTTTTAAAAAATATGTAACACGGTTTTATTTTAAAATGTAAAAATCATTTTTAACTCTCCAGCGGACCAGATTCTGCTGGTGGACTGGAGTTCAGCAATCTCTGCCCTAGGCAAAACCGTACTGAAGTTAGCACTGTAAGCTAACATCTACAGTACTAGAACTCTCCCTGGTAAGATCTGACTCCAAATCAAAGAATCATAGAGTTGGAATGAATTGCAGGGGTCATTCAATCTAATCCATACCTTATCAATAATTCTTTCTACAACATGTTTGACAAGTGGTCATACAAACTTCAACTCTGAAGACCTCTAGTCACAGTTCATTACCTTCCAGTGTAGTCCATTTCAAATAGCTCTAAGTCCTAGGATTTCCATTCCATAGAAATGAACATATTTTCTCTCTCTCTCTCTCTCTCTCTCTCTCTCTCTCTCTCTCTCTCTCTCTCTCTCTCCCCCTCTCCCTCTGTCTCTCTCTACCTCTGTCTCTGGCTCTCTCTCTACCTCTGTCTCTGGCTCTCTCTCTACCTCTGTCTCTGGCTCTCTCTCTCTCTCTCTCTCTCTCTCTTTCTCTCTCTCTCTTTCTCTCTCTCTCTCTCTCTCTCTCTCTCTCTCTCTCTTTCTCCCTCCCCATCTTTTATCTTTAGCTCCATGGCCAAAGAATAAGTTGAATTCCTTTTTCACATGGTATCTCCTTCAAATATGGGAAAATAGCCATCCTATTCCCTTTCTCACCTCTCCTCTCCACACCCTGAGCTCCTAGTTCCTTCAACTAGTGATCACATGGTCTAATCTCCAGTGTGCACTCTCTTCTAGTGTCCTCCCCAATTTCTCACCCTCCTTCCTAAAATGCATTACCTACAAGTGAAAGCAAAACTCTGACCAGGAAAGAGAACGGTGGGATCAACTGTTCTTGATAAACATTTATATACCTATTAATCTATGAATGCAGTCCTATGATTTGATTTGATTTTTTTATTGTTACATTTTTTGGCAGTCTCATTTTACTGTTAACATTTAACTTGCATTCCACTAAGAGCTCCAGATCATTTTCATAGGAACTGGCCTCTAGGCATAACCTCTCATGTCTGTTATTTCCTAGCCTCTAATACAACTTTATATTTTAAAATGTAAATTTAAACATCTTCTGCTCCCTGTGTCCCATCTTTCATTTCTGGAGTATAGTTTTCATTTTTACCAACATAGCCATCTCCTATGTCTGAGATCAAGGGGTTTCAGTTTCAACCTCCCTATTCCCAGGACTTCACTGCTCTCTCTGCTGAGATACAAGTAGTGGGCAATAAGTTTAGTATTAAGGGAACTACTCACCCTAAAAATTTTTAAAAAACAACTACAGTTTTGACTTGTTGCACACTAAAAACATTTGCATCAACAGGGTTCAAGGCTTCTGAACAAGGCAGAATTAACAACCTCAGGAAAAGTCTTTAGAAATGAGTTTCTCTATGCAAGCCATATGAAATTATGATTTTCGTTATGGTTGTTTTTTATTCCCTCTCTGGAAGATATTGCACTAATAAAGATACTGAAGGCAAGAAAAAGGGCTCATTTGCTGTAGTAGGGTGAGAGATATGGAACTTAAAAGTATCTACTGGCCTTGTCCATTGGTATGTGTTATTATATATATATATATATATATATATATATATATATATATATATATATATATATATATATAACATATATCATATTGTTATTATATATAATATATCTAAGAATAAGTTGAAAATGGGCCAGAAACACACTCATTGTGCCCTGGTGCCATGCCAAGTAACTGTCACCAAGGAAGCTCTTTCCTCCCACCCCTGCCAGCCACTATCACTGCCAAAGGGCATGCAAGAGATCAGTGAAACTGTCAGATTAAAAATAAAATAAAATAAAAACTCCAAGACAGCGTTACCAGAAATGGTGTAAAGAGAAAAGACAGAAAAGGAATAGAATTTTTTGGATTGCTTGAATACCAAGGTCTCTGCAAATGTAGTGTAGGTAGTAGAGGAAAATATAACCAAAGTAATACAGAGGGAATCCAAAGATCAATCTTGATACTACTGCTGTGACCTTGACCTTGACCTGTGACCTGTGACCTGGGCAAGACACTATTCTGCATAAACCTCAGTTTCCCCAGGTATAAAATGATCAATGTATAAAATGATTGGGTTTAATGATGCTTCAGGTCTCTTCCAGCTGTAACATTTGGTGAGTCCAGGCCATCAAGGTTATTTCTACACTGGATAGGAAATTGAACTAGGAGTCCTGCGTGATCTCCCTGACTCTTAGATTCACTGATTTTAATTACAAAATGGAGAGAATCTTCAGAGAATTTTAGGGACTGGATGGAAAAGTATTTTGGAAGACGTAAAGCACAGCCTAGGATATTATTCGACCTCTTCTCTCCATTTGGGTAGCCACCAGCCTAAGTTAGGTCTTTGTCACCTCTTATAATAATAACTAAAAATAATTTATATAAGATTTTAAGGTTTGCAAAGCACTTTACAAACTTTTCATTTGATCCTCACAACAGCCATGAGACACTGGAGCTATTGATAGCTTCTAATTAGCCTCTTTACTTCCAGGTTCTCTCCTCTTTAATGTTTTCCACAAAGTTGATTAATTTTCCTAAGTCACAGATCTAACCATGTCACTCCCCTACTAAAAATCCTTCCTTCAGTGACTCCCTATTTGTCTAAGACTAAAATACAAACTCCTGAGCCTGACATTTAAGGCCCTCTACAGTCTTATTCCATTCCACTTTTCAAGGCTTATTTTGTACCACTCTGTCCACAAGCTCCATGTTCCATTGAATTTGGACTATTTACTGTTCTCCAAATGACATTGCATCTCCTACTTCTGAGTCCTTCTCATTTACTGCCAGGGAACATTCCCTGGAGAATTTAGCTCTTTCAGCTCTAGAATTCCTATCCTATTCTTTCCCCTTTCCTGATTGGTTTTAAGTAGTTCATTGTACCTAGACTGACCTGGGCTGGCTCCAGTCCTGCTTCACTTTATTCTCCAGCCAACCATCTTCCCATCAGCCACTTTGGCACCATGTGAGCACCCTCTGCCCCAACTCCTTTTCAGTTCTGGAATGATAGTTAGCACTTTGATGTTTCCTGGAAAGTGTATATCAATATCAATATCCCTGCAACTTCCCAGTGAAAGATCTCTAATCGTCATTACCCTACATGTGTGACTTTTCCCTATTAGAGTGAAAGGGCAGAGACTCTTTGATTTTATACTTTTATCTCTAATATGATGTTTGTCAAAGAGTAAGCACCTAATGAACACTCTTTCTTCCTTCCTTTTTAATTCTTTTTCTTTCATTATTCTTCTCTTCCTTTTCTTCCTCTTCCTCCTCATTCTCCTTCTCTTTCTTTTGTTTGCTATTTCCTATGCCTGGAACACTTAACCTCATTACTGATTTTCAGAATTCCTGTACTTCTTCAAGATTTTGTTCACTCAGATGCCCTCTTTTATGGGAAGCCTTTCTCAATCATCCCCATTTGTTAATTCTCTCTTCCTCTTCAAATGATCTTGTATCTCTTCTCTGTGTACATATTACATCCCCCCAACGGAATATATGCTCCTTGTGGTCAATGATCATTTGTCTTTGCCTCTAGAGGCTAAATCCTCAATGGCTACCATAGGTGTTTTTCACACAGTACAACAATAAACATTTAAGCTCTTACTATGTTCTAATGGCACAGAGTTTGAAAATTGAAAGAACCCCAGTGACCATTTAACCCAACATATACATTAATGAGAGTCCTCTACACAATATACCTGACAACAGGTTATACAGTCTTTGCTTAGAAACTTTCAGTGAAAGAGGATTCCCTCACTCCCCAGGCTGCTTATTCCACTTTTGGACACCTCTAATTATTAGAAAGTTTGTCTTTTCATCAAATTTATATTTGCCTCCTGCTCCAGTCCAGTAAAATTCATGGTTTCAGTGCACTAAAATACACAGTCTGTGAGGGCAAGAATTATTTCATTTTCGTTTTTTGTACCACAATACCTAGCACTGAGTATAGGTGTTTAACAAATACTAGTTGAGTGAATACCACCAAGTTCTAGGATCATAAGTTTAGAGCTAGAGAAAATCTTAAAAGTCATAAAGTCTAGTCCCTTCATTTTATGAGGAAACTGAGGCAAGAGGGATTAAGTGGCTTGTCCAGGATCACAAAACCATGTTCCCAGGAAAATCACAGATCTGACCATGTCACTTATCTACTCAATAAATTCTACTGATTCCTTACGACCTCTAGAACCAAAAGCAAAGTCCTCTGACACTTAAAACCCTTCATCTCTGGACTCCAATCTGCTTTCCAGACTTATTTATTAGGTGGCTCAGTGGATAGAGTGCCTGGCCTGGAACTGAAAAGACAAATCCAGACTCAGGCACTTAATAGTTGTGTTGGCTTGACAAGTTGCTTAACTTCTGTTTGCCTCAATTACCTTATCTGTAAATGGGGATAATAAGAGTACCTACCTCCCAGGGTCATTGTAAAGATCAAAGGAAGTAATCATTGTGTAACCATTATGTGCCTGGCACATAACGGGTACCTAATACATTCTTATTTCCTTCTCCCTTCCTTATTGTATAGTATTCTCCTTCAAGAGGAATTCCAGCTAAACTGGCCTTTTTATTGTTCCTCTCACATTTGGCATTCCTTCTCCTCTCTCCCTATTTTTGAATAGGCTGTCCCCCATACCTAGAATAACTCCCTTCTCCACCTCCACCTCTAGAAACCCCTTCCCAAGTAGAATATAAATTCCTTAAGGCAAGAACCACTTCTTTGTGTGTGACTTACGTGTTCTTAGTGCCTAGAATAGTGTCAGGCATATCGTAAGAATTTGAATGCTTGTTGAGTGACTATTGGATTGAGGCAGTTTCATTTTTTTCTTCATGTCATCTTGCCTAACAAGAGCTTTAGTAGATGAGTGCCATACGACTAGGTACTTAATAAACAAGTTGTTGAATTAAATTAAATCATTAGCTCCTGACAACCAGGTTTTCTAATGAGTGACATAAATAATAAGGTGATTGAACACATTTTTATCTGCTTGTCATCTCTCCCTTCCTCAGTAAGTGGACCTGGCTGCTTGAGAACCCTCCACCCCAACTGCCCCTTAAACACAGGCTTTGTATTTGCTCTGGTACATAGATGCTTCATATTCCAAGATCTGCTAGCTCCTAAGGATCCTTTTGTCCAGATGGAGATTTGCAAAAAACAAGTAGAAATCCTACCTGTCTCCAGTTTGCCTGTTTTTCTTCCCTGTCCCCCCCATCAGCAAGAGACAGAATTGTACGTGAGCATGAGTAGAGAGAAGATGTTCTAATTGTCTGAGTTCTAAGTGTCTAAGTTCTAAGCATCTCTCCGGTACATAGGATTCTTCTTTTCAAAGCCCCAGGTGTCAGGAATGATTTCAGTTTGAGCAGAGGTCCTGCTGCCACAACCCTGACCATCTGATAGGCACAGGCAGTAGGAGGGAAATAAATTGAGCTAAAATCCATACTAATGAAGCCTGAAGACCACGATTCCATGGCTGCTGTGGCCTTTTCAAATATTTATTCCTTCTCACTGCCATTCTTCACTTTCCAAAGGGGCCGATTTCTTAAAATGGGTGCCTGATTTAATGCTAATAATGGCAAATATCTACACTGTGGCAAGCACTGACTTTAATTAAAATGACAAAGAAAAGGAGCTACAGGGATGAATTACTGAAGAAAAACATTATGTTTTCCTACAGCTGGTTTAATTTTTTTTTTTAAATGAAGAAAGGGAACACATCAGGTATATGGTATATACCTTCCTCACTAAACCCTGAGGTCTGGAAATTACCCTGAGTTTCTGACATTTAATATCAATGGGAGCCGGCAATTTCAGGCACTTGCCTCAGCGTTTGAAGTTAGATTTGCTACTAAGAACTGGTTCGGATCAGTGTGTTTCCATGAATTAGCACAATCTTCATTATCTCCTTTCTCCTTCTCTTTTTTCTGGTTCCAATAAAAAACAACAAAGATCCAATTGTAAAAGTTTTCTGCAATTTTGCTTACCTCAATCAACATTGTCTCTGTCCTCTGTATCTTTCTGTCTCTGTCTCCTTCCCAATTTGGCCAATGTGGTCAGTTTGGCACCAGCACTCAACATTGCTATGTCTCTATTTGTGTTTCTATCTGTCTATGTCCTTGATCTTTTATTTCCTCTATCTCTCTTTCCTTCTCTTCTTCTTACAGGACTGTATAACCATTTTATAAGCATGATTTTCTTATTGCCTTTCTTGATTTCTCATCTATATCCCCCCACACATCTCCATCTCTACCTTTGTGTCTTTGTCAGTCATTTCTTATGTTTCTCCCTATTCCTTTCACTTGCCTTTATCCCTATTTCTCTATTTTTGTTAATCACTTTCTTTCTATTGGTCTCTCCTCTCTCTCTCTCTCTCTCTCTCTCTCTCTCTCTCTCTCTCTCTCTCTCTCCCTCTCTCCCTCTCTCTCTCTCTCTCTCTCTCTCTATCTCTATCTCTATCTCTCTCTCATCTCATCTCATAAAGGCCAGAATTTAATTTTAGGTTCTTGGCTATCTTCCTTTCCTCCACTTGTCTCATTAAATTCCAGTGGAAACTGGCCCAAAGATCACTATGAATCTAGAAACTTTAAATTCATTGGAGAAATAAGGTAGGGTTTGGGGAGTAGGTGGAGGCAAGTGAGACATATCTTGGCTTTGTGAAAGATATACATGATGAGAGAGCAGAGCCAAGATGGCAGATATAGAGACACATATCCTCTAGCACTTCCCTCACAGCCCACAAAATACCTGTAAAAAATGACTCTCAACAAATTCCAGAGCAGCAGAAGCCACAGAACAATAGAGTGAAAGAGATTTCCAGTCAAAGGTAAATTGGAAGGCTGACAGGAAAGGTCTATCCCACAGGACACTGAGCAGAGTAGAGCCCAGCCCTGGCTACTTGGCATGGGGAGGAACAGAACTGGAACAGGCCTGTAGGGCAGAATCCCCAGCAGGGAATGTCCCAGATCCCTCAACTCACAAGTGACAAAGAAAGCTTCAAAGGTCAGTGTGGGCAAGCTTTCCCAGCTGGGTGAGAGGGGAGTGGGGTCCCCCCAGCACTGGCTCCAGATGGTGGAAGAGACAGGAGGAAGCAGCAATAGTAGTAGTGGGCGGTGGGCAGGTATGGTGGCCACAGAAGCAGCCTGGGTCCACTGTCCAACCAGCTCAGCTTAAAACTTTTGGAGGAATTGAGCAAGGGATCTGAACCTCAGCCCTGAGCATGGTCCTGGGGTGAGCAAGAGCACAAGGACCCTCCTCTTAACAAATGACTCAGAAGTCAAGTTACTGGCTGGGAAAATGCCCCAAAAAGGGAAAAAGAAATGACCATAGAAGGTTACTTTCCTGGTGAAGAGGTATCTACTTCCATTTTTTTGGATGAGGAAGAACAATGCATACTATCAGAGGAAGTCAGTGCTTCTGTCTCCAGGACCTCCAAAATGAATATGAAATGGGCTCAGGCCATAGAAGATCTTGAAAAGCATGTCCACAGCTTGCTAAAGGAGAACCAAAAAAAAAATGCTGAAATAAATAACATCTTTAAAAATAGGCTAACTCAACTGGAAAAAGAGGTCCAAAAACCCAAGGAGGAGAAGAAGACTTTAAAAAGTAGACTTAGCCAAATGGAAAAGGAGGTTCAAAAGCTCACTGAAGAAAATGGTTCTTTAAAAATGAGAGTGGAGTTCAGGGAAGCTAATGACTATATGATAAACCAAGAAGTTACAAAACAAAATCAAAGAATTGAAAAAATAGAAGATAATGTGAAACATCTCATTGTAAAAACAACTGACCTGGAAAACAGATCCAGGAGAGACAATTTTAAAACTATGGGACTACCTGAAAGCCATGATCAAAAAAAGAGCCTAGACATTATCTTTCATGAAATTATCAAGGAAAACTGCCCTGATATTCTAGAACCAAAAGGCAAAATAAATATTGAAAGAATCCATCAATTACCTCTTGAAAGAGACCCAAAAAGAGAAATTCCTAGGAATATTGTGGCCAAATTTCAGAGTTCCCAGGTCAAGGTGAAAATATTTCAAGCAGCTAGAAAGAAACAATTAGAGTATTGTGGAAATATGATCAGGATAACACAGGATCTGGCAGCTTCTACATTAAGGGATTGAAGGGCTTGGAATAGAATATTCCAGAAGTCAAAGAAACTGGGATTAAAACAAAGAATCACCTACCCAGCAAAACTGAGCATAATACTTCAAGGGAAAAAAAATGGTCATTCAATGATATCAAGGACTTTCAAGCATTTATCATGAAAAGACCAGAACTGAATAGAAAAGCATGAATAGAGAAGCAGGAAAAGCTAAGCAGGAAAGAGAAATCATAAAGGACTTTGTAAAGCTGAACTGTTTACATTCCTACATGGAAAGCTAATATTTGTAATTCTTGAAACTTTTCTCAGTATTTGGGTACGTGGAGGGATTATACACACACACACACACACACACACACACACTTTCACACACATATAGACAGAGAATACAAGTTGAGTTGAATCAGGAGAGATGATATCCATAAAAAAATAAAATTAAATTAAGTGATGAGAGAAGAAAGGGAATGGGGCAGACTATCACTCATAAAAGAGATAAGAAAAATCTTTTTCAATGGAGGACAAAAGGGAAGATGTGAGAGGGGAAAAGTGGAGCTTACTCTCTTCACATATAGCTTAAGGAGGGAATAACATATTCACTAAATTTGGTATGAAAATCTATCCTACACTACAGGAAAGTAGGGGAGAAGGGGACAAATAGAGTGAGAGGGATGATGGAAGGGAGGGCAAATTGGAGAAGGGAGTAACCAGAAATAAACACTTTTGGGAAGGGACAAGGTCAAATGAGAGAATACAATAAAAGGGGGGAACAGGGTAGGGTGGAGGGCAATGTAGTTAGTCTTACACAACATGAATATTATGGAAATCTTTTGCAAAACTACATATATCTATATCTATATATATCTATATCTATATATCTATATCTATATCTATCTATCTATATATATATATATATATATATATATATATATATATATATATAGCCTGTATTGAATTGTTTGCCTTCTCAGTGGGAATGGGTGGGGAGGGAGGGAGAGAAATTGGAATTCAAAGTATTAGAAATGAATGTTGAGAATTGTTATTGCATATAACTGGGAAATAAGAATTACAGGTAATGGGGTATAGAAATTTATCTTGCCCTACAAGAAAAGAGAGATGATGGGGATGAGGGAAGGATAGGGTGTGATAGAAGGGAGGGCACTTTGAGGCAAGGGGTAATCAGAATGCAAGGTGTTATGGGGTGGGGGAGGGGAGAGATGGAGAGAAAAATTGGAACTCAACATTTTGTGGAAATGAATGTCAAAATCTAAAAATAAATAAATAAAACTATTAAAATAACAAAATAATAAAAAAAGAAAGATGACTTCAGGGTAAGCTGAAGTCATCATTGCTCTCTGACATTCCGAAGATCAGCCCCCATCTGCAGCAAATCACAGAAGGTCAGGGTAGGAAAGAAATTCAGTGACCTCTAGTCCAACCCACAGCTGCACCAAAATCTCCTTTACAGATGACAAGAGGTCAACTAACCTTTGCCCCCCCAGAGAAGGGCAACCCCCCACCTCCTGAAGCAGCTCATTCTACTTTTGAATAGCTTTACTCCTTAGGAAACTTTTCTCTAATTGAAGCCTAAATTTGCCTCTCTTAAGCAAACAGGCTAGATTTATCTTCTGGGGCTGAACGGAACAACCCCAGTCCCTCTTTTCCATGGAAGCCTTTCTAGTATTTAAAGCAGCAGGTAGAATGATCAGGCTGAATCTTATCTCTTCTCCAGGATAAACATCTTCAGTTCCTTGGACCACAGCTTATGTGGCATGGAAAAATCCTTCAGCATTCTGATTGTCTTCCTCTAGCTATTCCACTGCTTAGCGATGCCCTTCCTCAAACAGAGTGCTCAGAACTAAACATAAGTAATCTAGATGTGATCTGACATGTGGGACTATGACCTTGATGTTCCTGTAAATCAAGACTTCTTTTCATTAAGCTTCTTGTCCAGGAGTTTTCCTCTAGCTCTGCAAAATCGTATGTTAACAGGAATGTTCTGCAGCTCACTAAAACAAGTTCTTGAGAGCAAATTGTTGAATTTTCAGTGTGGGTATTTACAGTTCAGAAATCAGCAGTTGCTATAAATTAGGGATTGATTTATTGCTTTGTGGATTGTCTAGACTTAAGAAAATGATGGATAAAACTTTGGAGAAGTTTAAACTTAAGTGTGTTTTGAATACTTTTTGGAAAGCTGGTTGTTAAATATTTATATCCCTAGGTTCTAGTATTTTTGAAAGGTCTGGTTCTAAGGATAAAAAAAATAAAATTTAAGTGTTTCTTTGGGCAATACCTAAGGGGAATTGTAGTCACTGTATTGATGGATTTTCAACATTTGCCACAGGTCTAACTTAAAGCACATGGCTGAATGAGATCATAACCTCTGTAACACCAAAGGGCCAGGTCTTCTATTCTAGTACTCTCTCAGTGGTAACTAGCACAGAGCTATGCATGCAACAGATGTCCCACTAATGCATTTTGATTAATTAGTTGGTATCTTAATGCAGCTTAAGTGAAGTTTGGGATTCCAAAATATTGTACAAGGAGAATACCTCAAAGCATAATACAACACAACCCAGGAACTAGCAGAAAGTAATACAGAAAGCTTTTATTCAGGGTAGATACCCATAGGCTAAGGGGCAGGATGAAAACACGTCAGTTTCCAATGGGATGGCTGGTAGAAGATGGTATCTCAAATTGGTATACCCAAGTAGGATTTTATAGGGTCCATTTCTGAATCAAGCAGGGCCAGTTATTTGGATTGGGGAGGGAGTGGAAAGCCTGAACCTGAAGTGCCAATAAAGGTTTAAGGACTGATTCTGATTAATCATGGGGGAAAAACCAGGGGAATTGGCAGGCTACTTGATATTCAAACTCCCCTCTAGCAGGAAAGTGGGGTTAACTGAAATCTTTACTTTGACCAAATTACTCAAGGGTTTGGGGCTTCCTTATTTAGCAAGGTAGAAACTCCTTGGGGTCTTCCAAATGACATGTGAGTGAACTGGATGGATGTGAATCATTGGATACATACTAACTTAGGTTGGAATCACTCAAGGATCAACGGATAGGTACAAGTCAGATTTAAACAGGCTACAACTTATTAGCAGCCAAGAATGGTAGAAACAAAGGAACACAAAGATGAGAGAGAGTTGACTGACTAGAAGCAGAGGTGTTCTGGTCAAGAAGTCAGAGTTCACTAATAGATAGTATATATAGCATTCTTACACAGACCTCTCTCACGCAAAACAAAGTCAGGGGCAAATCACATCATCATTTCTCGGATGGCATGGTCTTCTTTGGAAACAAAGAACAAACACAACCCTGTGAGTAGACTCAGCTCCTCCTCTCCTGTCTGTCTCCCCCTCCCCTTCCTTCTCCTCTCCAAAGGAAGATAAATTTGGATGACCAAAAGATGCCCAGTTGACTTGGGTTTTACTGGCAACCTTCCCTTCCATTCCTTTCCCTTCCCTTCCCTTCCCCTTAAACCTACTGCACTGTGAAGCACAGATACCATGGGGCTGCTGCCCCCTGTCTAAAGGCTCTCTTGTGGACCCTCCTGACTTAAGAGTGATTATCAATACTAACTGTTGCTATTTCCCTCCCAGTCTTCTTTCTTTCTTTTCTTTGTCTCATTAAAGGGGCCATGCCCTGGCTACCTCTCAAACAGACCTATTCAATGAGTGGGTATTACCTCACCCTAAGTGAGTTCCTGCATAAACCTTGGCCTAAAGGGGCCAAGGTCTCCCAGAGCATCCTGGATAATCTTCAGCCATTCTGATGACTATATGGTGATTCAGATGGCCCTGGAGGAGAAGTGAAGCTGGTGATCTTGCACAGCCCTCCCTCACTCAAAACAAAGTCAAGCGCAAGTCATGTCATTTGTCTGATGGCATGGTCTTCTTCGGCAATGAAGGATGAACAGAACCCTGAACAGAGATGAAGTATCCAAGTAAAACCAATAGAACTAGAGGAAGACTCAAAGTATGTTAGGTGGATCCCTCTGGAGGACTTGTGGGAGAACATAAACAAGGCAAGAGTTATCCAGGTGAGTATGAGATAGATTTTGATCCATACCTTTAGAAAAAGTATCCACATTGATGCAATCATTGAGTCATAAAAGCACTGATATATGTGGGTAACAATGATGGAAAAGGCAAGTATCTATCTTTACTCATTCCTTATGTCTCATACCTCTTGGGTATGTTATCTGAGACACATTGATGCAAGCACTGAACTTTCAGGGACCAAAAACAATATCAAAGTTAATCTCTTGCAATCGTATCATTTTGGCTACTTATGTATGCACTCAGAGCTTCCATAGGGAAATTTCAGAATATAGCTTAAGTGTAGCTCATGTCTAGTTGTCCAAAGAAGTAGATAAAAGTATGTCTAGCTCCTCTGTAAGACCTCAACCTGATAAAGTTAATCAGGTACAGCATGGTTTTTATTGTACCCAGAGGCCAAAAGGCTCATAAAAGACTGACAGTGGATCTTAAACAATCAATATAATTCTCCTCTGATGAGTCCTACCTTTCCCTCAGCTCTATGTAGCCTCTTACCTTCATAGTGCCACTCTGTGGTTTGGATTATACTTGGAATGGAAATGAACTTGGGTCTTTGAGCCTGGAGGCTTTCATGCACCCCTAGGGTAAAAGTGGGATGTACATACAGATGAATGAGAGGAGTGAGAGGTTCTAGCAAGTCCATGTTCATTTCCTTTCTGAGAAGATTCTAAACCACAGACTTCGACTCCACTCAAAGAAAAAAATCCCCCGCTCCTTCCAGATCTTCACTGTCCTACTAACTCATGGTAACAACAGAATGAAAAGTTTATGCCTTTTGTCTCTTTGGCTCAGTACCTTACTGCTCCTCCAGTTTCAGGGCCATGAATATTCTTTTTCCCAAGAGGCTGGCCTGTCACAGGTACTCCTTCTCTTTCTAGAAGATTGGACCATAGAACTCTAGAATTTGGGATTGTTAGAAAAACAACCTCATAGCTAATACTGCTCATAACTTCCTCCTCTATCCATTAAATTGTGTGTGTGCATTCATCCTTCATTGCTGAAGAAGACTATGCTATCAGAGAAATGATGATATAACTTGCATTTTACTTTGTTTTGAGTGAGGAAGGGCTGTGCAGGTCACCAACCTCATTTCTCCTCCAAAGCCATCTGAATCCTATGACCAGATATTCATCAGGAGGACTGGAGATGACCCAGGATGGGGCAATTGGGGTTAAGTGACTTGCCCAAGGTCACATAGTTAGTGAGTATCAAGGGTATGAGGTGAAATTTGAACTCAGGTCCTCCTGACTCCTGCACTGGTGCTCTATCCACTGCACCACCTAGCTGCCCCATCCATTGAACTGGTCAACCCAAGTCAACCAATTCATCTCTGATGGAACCATAATAGATGCCCTTCCCCATCCCCATCCTCTTGACATACTTTTACTAGGCATAACCACATCTTCTGTAGCAGAGGTTCCAAACCAAAGGTACAGATCCATAGATAGTTTTTAGGGAGTCCACGAACTTAGATGGGAGAAAACAAAATCTTTATTTTCACTAGCCTTTAAATGATACTTACCTTTCCTTCAATTATGAATGTAGGCAATAAACCACAATGATACTAATATTACCTATGATTTTGTCACCAACAGAAATCACAGCTATTTTAATAGCACATTTCAGTTGTTACAAATACCTCAAAAATAATTTATATTCATCAATATTTTGAAATTACCATAATTACTAGATCTACCATTAGATATATTACTACATTAATTTTTTTTTAATATTTCAAAAACAGTATTTATTTCCTTTATACTCATATGTTTTATTTTATGTATTTTAAAAATATTATTCTAAGAAGTGATCTCTAGGCTTCAGCAGACTTCCAGAGGAGATCAACACTTAGTATGGTGCCTGGCTTGTATTAGGTGCTTATTAAATACTTATTGACTATCACATGAAAAAAGTTAAGATCCCCTACTCTATAAGAAGATACAAAGTGGAAAAAAGATTACAACTCTGTAAGATCATCAAATAATAGAATCATAGATTTAGAGCTAGAAAGGGCCTTAAAGGCCATTACATCCAACTTCCAAATTTTACAGATGAGGAAACTGAGACACAAGGAGTTTCTTGGGAAACTCCCTTGATCAAATTTGTCCAGGTACCAATCATTTCTGAACTTCTCAAGGAATGGGAATCAGGAGAACAAATTACCAATCCATCAATTAATAAGCATTGAGTTATTGTGTAACTATTATGTAGTTAGTATATATTTAGTACCTAGTATGTACTTAGTATTGTACCAAGCAGCAAGATATATGCACATGTGTATGTGTGTGCATACACACACACGCACACACCTACACACACACACACAGTAGATGACCAATGTCTCTAGATCACAGAGTATATGGTAACGAGGAAAGAATAAGAAGACTGAGAAGGTAGGAAGGGGTCAGGTTATGAAGGTTTCCAAAAGCCAGCTGGAGGATTTAAGATTTTATTTTGTCAATAATAAGGATCTATGGAGTTTATTGAGTAGAAGAAGTACAATCAGACTTTGGAAAAGCACTTGGCAGTTAAATGGAGGATGGATTAGAGTGGGAAGAGATTTGCGGTAAAGAGATCAGTTAGAAAGCTGTGGCAGCCATCCAGGTGTGAGGTGATAAAGTCCTTCTTCCAGTTGGTGGCTGTATGAGTGAAGAAAAAGAGATACACACATGTAGTGCCAATGTGATATTCACAGCACCTACGGCAGCTGTGAATTAGCCAGCACAGTTCTAAATGGCAAAATATAACAGATTCTCCACATGGAAGGTAAAACCAAAACATTTATTCAAACATCAGAAAGCTAAATCCCAACACCAGAAAACCAAATCTATCATAGTAACAAAGAAATCCAACAAAGTAACTGAGGAGTCTATACACATTATCAGACCTTCCAAAAACAAGTTCCCCTAAGCAAAATGTCCCCTCTGACTCACAGCCAGTTGCCTGTTTTCTCTGTCCTTCCCAGCTCTGACTATTCTGACCAGCTTCCCCTCAGTTTTGCTCCAGTTCTGCCTCTTCTTGTACTACCTTTCCTGCTGTAACCCTTCCTGCTCCACCCTTTCAGCAAGCTCTTCCTACCACAGGCATCATGTGACTCAATTTCATGTGACTTAGGCTTCCATGTGACTTAGGCAGGTCACATAGGCCTATTAATGGATGGGAAAGATTTTCCCACTCCATTAAAAATACATGAATTCCATTAAAAATACATTAATAATACAAGAGATGTAAAGGCATAAATGACAAGAATCAGCAATAGATTGGATATCTGAGGTGCATTTGAGTGAAGAGTCAACAATGACACAGGTTTTGGAGCCAGGGTGACTGGGATGATGATGGTTCTCTTGAGGGCAAAATGAACGTTGGAATGATGGGTAGGGTTTAAGGGAGATTGTGGAAGTGAATTCTGCTTCAGACAACTTGAGCTAGAGATGACCAAGGGAAATTGGGTTCAAGATATCCAAAAGGCACTTGGGTGATATGAACCTAGACATTAGTATTAAGATTAAGGCTGGAAAGATAGACCTGAGGATTATCAGCATGGAGATGGTAACTGAATCCATGGGAGTTGATAAGATCATCTAATGAAATAATATGGAGGGAGAAGAGAGAGTAGCACAGGACAGAGTTTTGGGATCAAATTAGGTTAATTAAGCAACCAACCTAAACGAAGGTAGGAGAAATGATAGGTAGGAAAAAGACCAGGAGAGATCAAGGTCAGAAAAACCTAGAGGAAAGAGACTATTAAGGAAGACAGGTTGAAAAATGTCAACATTTGCAGAGAAGTCAAGGAGGATGAAGACTGAGTAAAGGCCAGTAGATCTGGCAATTAAGAGACCAATGGTAACTTTGGAGGCAGCAAATTCAGTTGAATAGTAAGGCCAGAGGCAGTACTGCAGATGATTTAGAACTGAATAAGGGGAGAAGAAATGGAGGCAGCCAATATAGATGACTTCTTAAGAAGTTTAGTTATGAAGAGGAAGAAATTTGTGGGTTAATAACCAGAGGACGTGATCAGATCAAGTTAGGGTTTTTTAAAGATGGAAGAAATGTTGATATGTTTGTGAGTAACCAAGAAGCAACCAAAAAGAGAAAGAGAATGAAGATTAGTGAATTGGGATAAGAAAGGGTTGTCTTCTGGAGGCTAGAATGAGATCAAGGATACAGGAAGAGGAGGTTTGCCTTGGCAAAGTCAAGAATCGCTTTATCATGTGAAACTACTATGGACTGAGCAGAGTTCTAAACCCAGCTCTGTTCCTAACTTGAAGTGTGATCTTGGGAAAGTTACTTTTCCTCCTTGACCTATTTTGCTCATCTACAAAATGGTGGTAATAATTCATGCCCTATTTCCCCAACAGAATAATTGTGAGGACTTAATGAGAAAACAAATTCAAAAGAGCTCTGAAAAGTATAACCATTCTTTACCAATGTGAGATGTTGTTACTAAGTCAATTTATTACCTGAGCTGTCCCTTTCAACTTTATACACATATCACCAATTATGCTGAAAAAGGATTCAAAAGAATTGAACATTTCAAGTCCATAAAGTCATTATACATTTGTCTTCATAATTTTGCCTTTTTGTAGGTTACCTCCTAGAGTAGAAAATGTATGTCTCTGAAAAAGAGACCTGCATTTTGAAAATTCATGAGGATTTATTTATTACTTAAGATAGAGGATTTCTTCAAGATTTTTTTGGTTTTAAATCCAGCCAAAGCTAATCCAAATTCAGGATGAACATAATTCTTGAAATATCTCATGATCTTGGGCAAAGTCACTTAACTTCTTTGGGCCTCAATTTCTTCATCTATAAAAATTAGGGCAAAAGAGGCTCCTTCCAACTCTAATCATATTTATGATTTTCCTATTTACAAAGCTCCCCTCCATCTCCTTGTAATTCTGACTTTGCTAAAAGCCTGAGAGAACAAATCCCTCTTATGTATTGTGTTGTGTTTTTTTTTCTTATCGGATCTATGAACTCCAAAAAAAGGGGACAGTTTCTTCCAACAATGTCTCCTGAATTACTTGGTTAATCCATACAAGTCAACAAAACCTAGATAACTGAGAAGTTACATTATTGAAGTTTAAATAATAATGGGTTGTCCTTTGTATATGAATATAGATAGCATTGATGACTTACTATGCGCTCTAGCAAAGGGTAAGGACTGATCCAATCATGCACACTTTTTAAAAAATTAAAATCAATTTTTTCAATCAACAAAAACTGACTTTCTCTCCCTCTTAACTTCCACACATCTGACAATAAAAGCAAAGTCCTTGTGGCATATATAGTCAGGCAAAACAAATGTTCCTATTGACCACATCCAACAGATCTGCACACACAGAGGAATACATGATATACATACACAAAATATATATGTGTATGCATATATACATATATATGTCTAATTCTGCACTGTCTTTCATCTCTTACCAGAGTTTCCAAGTCATTCAAAGCTGTTTGTCTTTACCCTATGATAGTAACTGTATAAATGATTTTCCTGGTTCTGTTCACTTCATTCTGTATCAGTTCATAAAAATCTTCTCAGATTTCTCTTAAACAACGCCTTCTATCATTCGTTACACATAATAATACTCTATCATATTTATATACCATAACTTGTTTAATCATACCCCAATTGATTTGATTTCCATATTTCTTTTCTACCACAAAAAAGCTATAAATATTTTTGAACATGCATAGTTTGTTTTGTTTACTATTGATTTCTCTCATAATCTACCCTCATTATAATTCCCTTTTATCCCTTCTTCTCTTTCTTTCTAATTTTCCAATTGAACAATTGTATTTCTGTACTCACCTGTGTATATATATCTTTCCCTCCTTTGACCAGTTCTGATAAGATTGAGGTTTAAGTATCAGCTGTTCTCCTCTCTTCCTTGCTTTTCTAAAAACCTACTCATTCAGTCAAATTATGTCAGAGAATTGCCGCTAACATTCCTTTACCTTCCTGCTGGTATACTCTTCTTCTCTTTTCATTTTTCTTTTAAGATCATCAAGACAATAACAGAATTGCTTCCAAGACTTCTGTTTAAGTAGGCTCCCTCTACAACCCCTGAGGATGACTGGGTTCTGAAGAGACAAACATATCATCTCCTCATATTTGAATGTAAGCAGTTTATCTTAGTTTGGTCCCTTATGACTTTTTGTTCATATTTAACTTTTTATATTCCTCTTAACAACTGTGTTTGCATTTCAAAATTTCTACACAGCTCTGATCTTTCCATCAAGAATGTTAGTTTTCTACTTAACTAAAGATTAATGTTTATCCCCTGTAGGATTATACTCAGTTTTTCTGGGTAAGTTATTCTTCATCGTAAGAACATATCCTTTGCCTTCTGGAATAAATAATCACAGACTTTGAAATAGTGGCTACTAAGTCATGTGTGATCTTGACTGCAGCTCGTTGGTACTTGAATATTTTCTTTTTAGCTGCTTAAATTATGTATTCTTTAACTTGTACAATGTATTTTGGCTATAATATTTCTAATATTTTCATTTGATGGTTTATTTCAAGAATTGACGAGGGTCACCTTTCTTTTCTTCTTTATCCTCTGGATTGAAAAGATCTGGACAGTTTTTCTTTTTATAATTTCTCAAAATTTAATGTCTCAGCTTTTCTTTTTTTTTTGGTCATAGCATTCAGGTTGTGCCATGATTCTTAAATTTTTTGTTGATCTGTTTTCTAGGTTGACTGTTTTTGCTATGAAATACATTACATTTTATTCTATCTTTTCTGTCTTTTGACTTTGTTTTAATATTTTTGTTGTCTCAAAGAGTCATTGGCTTCTATTTGGTCCATACTGATTTTCAGAGAGTTTATTGCTTGGACAAGGCTTTATACTGCTTGTGCCAAGCTGTTAATTTCTTTTTTCCAATTCTTTCTTTAATAGACCTCTTTTCTTCCATTTTTTCCCCTAGTCCCCTCATTGCATTGGTAAAAATTGGTAAAACTGGTTAAAACTGGTAAAAATCTTTAATTTTTTTTTTTAATTCTGGTTTCATAACTTCCAGGACTTCTAGCTAAATTTTTGTGTCAACCATGTTTTAATTTGAAGCTTTACTTGTAGATGTTTTTGGAGTCATTGTCTTTTTCTGGGTTTGGGTCTTAAGCTTCCTTGTTGTTGTTACAGCTTGATATAATGGGACTCTTTCTTTCTTTGCTCATTCTTGCAGCCTACATCTTGACTTGGGTCTTTATGTGAGGGCCAGGCTCTGCAGACCTGTGGAGGGAATGTCTGACTTGGTCCTACTACTGCTGCTTCCATGGGGTATTAAGTATTTTGTCATGCCATGCACTCAGAGACAGCTCAACCCAGGGACAGTTGAATCTAGGAACTCGCAAGCTTTCAGTCTCTCAAAGTGATCTGTTTCAAGCAAGTCTAATCTCTGTCCCATTGTCCCTGTTCTGAACTCTGCAAGTTCTTGACCTAGTCTGGAGTCTGCGTAACAGTAGGTTGCTGCTGTACTCAATCACTATTAGCAAACTGGAAAGCTTTGCAGCTTTAGAATGACATAAAGATAGGCTTCCCTTTGGTTAGGTTTCCTGTCCTGGTTATCTCTCTGCAGGATTCAGATTAGATAGATTCAGATAGAAGCTACAACTGAGACCTTGGGGCATCTGAACCATAAAGCTACTACTTGCTTCTGAATTTAAAAATTTTCTTCACACGGCTAAGGGCCCTTGACTGCTGGACTACATTTCCCTACTAGGCACAGGTCCCCTCCTCAATTTGTCTTACACTTGTGACCTGGAACTGACTGTGACATAGCTACCAGCTAGCAGTTGTTCCTCTTCCCCATACAAGTTTGTCTCTTTATGCTGGATCTAGGAACTCTTCTTGCCCACATACACACAGCCTCTCCTTGAGTTAGAATGCACCACAAGCACTCCCCTAACCAGACCCCACCCCTAGCAGCAGCAGACCCCCCCTCTGTCTGTCTCCTTATGCTGACCTGGGCTACAAAAATGAATCACTGTGATTGTTTTTCTTGTACTTCCTGATCAGGATTTGGTCTGGCAACATTTTTGGAGTAGTAGGGGGAGCTGAGGTGTGAGAGAGATGAAGGTGGGCTGTATTTCTTGCTCCTAGGATGCTGATAATGGCAATATGAGCTTCCTACTCTCCATGAAGTTAAACTAGGCCCCAGATAAAATGTATTTATACCTCCCTCAGACTATCTAAATATATAAATGAATGCTGACATATAATAAAGTGCTTCATAAATGCTTATTGATTACTTGACATATATGTCTACATTTACCTCGATCTTACACAAAATAAATAAAAAGTAATGGGGGTGATCTCTAACAACCTAGAAATGAAGAAAGCCTTCTTGTAGGTGGTGGATCTTGAACTGAGCCTTGAAGGTAGATTTAATTAAGGTTTTCAAAGGCTGAGGTGAAGAGGAGAAGTATTCTAAACATATGGAATGGAAACAAGAATGTTGGAGAGCAGCAAGTCATCATGTTTATCTGGAAAGTGTACAAGGGGGATTAAAATATAATTAGTCTATAAGGATAATGATGATGCAGAGGAGCTAGCATTTACCTAGTCCCTACTAAGTGCTGGACAGTGTGCTAAGCACTTTACTAACTTTATCTCTGATCCTCACAATGCTGTGAGGTAGGTGTTATTATTCCCATTTTACAGGTGAGAAAAATAATGCAGACGGGATAAATGACTTACACAAGGCCATACAGCTAGTAAGTGTCGGAGGCTAGATGTGAATTTGGGTCTTCTGATTCCAGAACCAGGACTCTACCCACTGCTCCACTGAACTTGGCATCTCAGGGAGTCAGGCCTACAATCCTGGTTACATTCTCTCCAAACTTAAACCTCTGAGGTAATTGCCTGGGAAATCACTACATCTCCAGAAACAAAGTCCTTGAGGAAGTGGGTCCTGGAGGCAAGATATAGTAGAAAGTATTTTTGATACAGTAGAAAGACTTTTGAATCTGGCGTCAGGAGACTTGCATTTAAATCCAGCTCTATTATTTTCTATTTGATACTATTTTCTGTTTTATGTCTATCAGATCACTTCCCTTACCTAGATCTCAGTTTCAACATCTATAAAATGGGAGTGGATGTGGGAGGTTGGACCAGATGACATCGCAGATCCCTTTAGACTAAATGCTGTGACTTTTAGCAGCTGTAGAGAAAACTCCAACAAGCAAACCCTACAAGTTGGGTCTGAAATAGCATTAAATAATAAATCTCACTTTCCTTCAGCTAAGCCCAATCTTATTAAGGGAAAGACTGCTTTATAGGCTGCCAGTTTTTCCCAGCTCATATTTCTAAGAAGCCTTTCTGTAGACTGGATTTTACACTTTTATCATCTAAGCCCCAGAGTTTTGTGAATATAGGAAGTGATGCTAGAAAGAGCCTAACTTAATTTTTGTGGATAGCTTTCTTTCTTTTTCTTCTGTCTGAAGTCAGGCCTTGATTCAGTTTGTTCCAACTCAACAATAAGTCTAAGTGTATGGATGTAAAACTCTTTCATCTACAGATTTTGGAGCATTTTTGAAAGAAAATATAGGGATTTATTGCAGGCTTGAAATTCTGTCAGAGGACCATCTTCAGTCAGTGTGGCATCCTGGAAAAAGTCCATGGAAGAAATGGGTCGGAATCCAGGTCTCCTACCTAATTTAACTTCTCTGCTCAACCAGTTTTATTCTCTGTAAAATAAAGGAGGTAAGCTAATCTGGGGACCTAGGTCCAAATCCCACCTGTGTTGCTTATTATCTGCATGACTTTAGGCAAGTCACTTGTCTCAGGTAAATAGAAGATGGTCTCTTAGTTCCTTCTCAGTTCTGACATTCTCTGTCCTAAGATCTCTTCTACCTCTAACAGTTTATATAGTTGTGACATTCTATGTCCCTTCTAATTCTCATAGTCTATATACTAAAATTCTTTCTGGACTTACAGTGAAGGGATTAGAACCAGGAGAACATGGTGAACAGTAATAGCTACCTTATGCGATAACCAGCTTTTATAGACTTAGCTCTTTTCAGCAACACAAGGATCTAAGACAACTCCGAAAGACTCATGATGAAAAATGCTATTATCCACATCCAGAGAAACAACTATGGAGTCTGAATGCAGATTGAAGCATACTATATTCTCTCTCTTTTTTTCTTTCTTGTAGTTTTTGCCTTTGGTGCTGATTCTTCCTCACAATATGATTAATGTGGAAATATGTTTAATATAATTGTACATTTATGGCCTATATAAGATTGCATGCTATCTTGGGGAAGGGGGAGAAGACAGAAGGGGAAAATTTGGAAGTCAAAATCTTATAAAAGTAAATGTTGAAAACTAAAAGTAAATTAATTTAAAAATATTCTTTCTCATTCTGACACTTTATGTTCTATGATCCCTTCCAACTCTGATATTCCTTATTCTAAAGTCTCTTCTAGTTCTGACAGTTTGTGTCTAATGTCCTTTCCAACTCCGATAAAGCTTTAAGGGTTTTCCTCAAGCAATTGCTACTTGATTCCTTTAAAAAATTTTTTTTTACTTAACTGTCAAGCTTCTCACTGTATTTGCTGCAGTCCCCAGAGTTCAATGGAAAGCTGAAACACATTCTTACACTGAGCCATTAACAGAGAGAGAATTAGATGCCAAATGAAAGAATAAACCCTATGAAGTTGTTGCTTATACTTCAGTATCATTTTTCCTCTCAGTCAGTGCTGATTCTCTGCATTGCCCTGGGTAAATCAGTCACTGAGAATCAGAGAAGCAGGGACATTGGCATGTTCCAACTACCAAGACAGCAGGCAGCCAGTGTATCTGAGGTGTTATAAATAATAACCTTCCCGTCACCTCTCTCCTCCTGAGCTGCTTGCTCCAAAGGTAGTTCACAGTTCTCTCTTCCCTCAGTTCCCCAAACCAGTGATGGAAGGTGTCTGCTTACTCTGGCCTGAGAAGATAATCTAACTACCTCTGCTACTTATTAACAAGAGTTTCAGATGCTCTCATTTGCTTTAAATCACGGGGAGTCTCAAGCTTTCTGACTATTTTAAGATGTAAAAGTAAAGATATCTCCAACATGGTGTATAGAAGGACTAGTAGACTTAAAATCAGATCCAGGATCCTACCTTTAATGCTTACTACCTGGGCAACCACTTAACATCTCTGAGATCAGTTTCTTCATGTAAAATGAGAATAATGTATTTGGAATACTTACCTCCTAGAGGTCTTACCTATGCACATATGAGCGTATGAGTGTGTATTTGCATATATTTACAGATATCTATGTATGTGTATATATATATCTGAGTGTAATTGTAGCCTTCTTTAGGGCAGGAGGAGGGGAGAAAATAAAGTAAAAAGATCACAGCAAAGAAGAAAAGAAAACCTAGAAGGAAACAATGAAAAGCTGTGTAGCTTTGAAAACAATGCATAGCATTTATTATATAGGTTTTCTTGAAATAAAAATTTCTTGTTTTATATTAACTCCACCCATGTTATACTGTTCTTTTCTCTCATTTTGTTTGTAAGTTTAGAATGAATATAAAAATCACAAAAACTATTTTATTGGCAAAACACAGAACCATTTTATAAATATGAGTTTATTCATTCAGCAAGAAAAGTATATTCTGAAAGCCATCCTTCCCATCTGTAGAAGAACAATAGATTTAGAATCTGGGGACCCTGGTTCAAATCCCACCTTTGTCACTTATTATCTGCCTGACTTTAGACAAGTCACTTTTCTCAACTTCAATTTCCTCACTTGCACAATAAGTCCTCTAAGATCCTTTACAGCTTTAGATTGATCCTACAACCTTTTTTCTGCCTTATTATGCTCTGCTTCCAGCACCATCTTACTTCCCCAACACTGTAGGTTTTCCAAATAAGAATCAAGCTCTCAGAGTGAAGTGACTTCAGAATTTACTGAGTCTCAGTCCTGAGCAGAAATCTCCTCTTCGTTATCCCTGATGAGTGGTCAGCTGACCTTGATTTGAATACCAGCAATGATGGAGAACTATTACTGAATACCCAGCATTCAGGAGTGAGATGGAGCTGATTGCCAAAGAGAAAGGTTTGGAATTTGCTCCTGATTTCTAATGCTAGCTTCCTTTCCATTGTTAATTAGTATGCTTCCTCCTAGCATGGTACATCAAACACGGGCTATTTGTTAGAGGCTATGCCCTAATCCACACACAGTGCCTGGCTTGAATCCCAGTAACTCATGCAGGGTGGTAAAGGGGAATGTACTTTGGATTTGGAGTCAGGGGGCTTGGAGGATCCTGGATCTTCTACTTATTGCTTGGGTCACCTTGGGCAAGCCACTCTTCCTCTCTGAGAATCAGTTTCCTAGTGTTTAAAATGAAGGACTTGTACTAGATGACTTCTGAGGACCCTTCCAGAACTAAAACTACAGTCATATATGACCCTGTGTGGTACCAAATACATTCCGTCTTGGAGTTATCTCAGTATTTTCCCAACTGTATCCTTCACTGAAGGAGACCAAGACCAGCATGGAAAATTATTAGTGGGTGATACTGTCATGGTGTCTACAAGTCTATCTTTCTTCAAGGCCCCTCCTCAACAAGTATAGCCTAGTCCTGCAACTCTACTCAGACCTTCTGTTCTCACAGCTAATCACATAACTCTTTCTAGAGGACCTCACCTATTCAGGTAGCCCCAGGATCCTTGAATTAGAGCAAAATGGGCAGGGGCTATCCCACTCGATCTGAGTTAGAGGAACAGATCATTCAGAGAAAAGACTAATTTGAAACCTAATGGAATTGAGAATTGGGCCTGAGTTCTAATCTTGGCCACTAACTAGTCAGTCATGTCTGGGCCTCAGTTTTTCTATCTGTAAAATTACAAGATTCAGCTGGATGATGTCTAAGGTTCTTATTTTAAATATCTTTTTTATTGGGGCCTTAATGATCATCAACAAAAATAAGCATTTATGTACGCAAAAACAAAAAAATTATAGGAAACCTCAAAGTTCTGTTAATTTTTTTATTCTGTATTTAACACCAAAAAAGAACATTCTATGCAAAAAAGTAGAACAGAAAAAGAGAATTATATGTGAAACCATGAATCTCTAATATGTATAGCTTTATTTACATATATAAATATACATATATACATACATATGTATGTATATCTATATATGACATAAATTAAATATTTTACATTCAAAGCTCTCCAGTTTGTCTGTTTCCCTCTGAACTTCCTTCTGTTCTCAAGCTGCTGTTACAGTTTATTTTTTTTGAAAATGTATTAATTAGCACAGTAGTGATAAAGTTGTTCTTTGTGGCATATTTTTAACTTTTTTTGCACTCCCTATATTTTTAATGCTGTATTGGTGCTCTCTTCATTTTTCTTGCACCTCTCCCACTACTCATTAATACCTCCTTTCAACAAATAGAAGTTGTCCCTTGTAACAAATAAATATAGTCATGCAAAATAATTCAACTCATTGACCATGTCTGAAAATGTGAGCCTTATTCTGTTCTGGCCTATAACATTTCTGCCAGGAGGTGAAGAGTAGGTTTCATCATCAGTCTTCTGAAGTCATGTTTGATGACTCCATTACAGAGTTTTGAAGTCCTTAAGAATTGCTTTCCCTTGCATTATTGGGATCACCATATCCTATTGTTCTCCTGGTTTTACTCATTCCACTCTGTATCAGGTCATGTGAATCTTCTCAAGTTTCTCTGAATTTGTCATTTTCGTCGTTTCTTACAGGACAACAGTATGCCATTACATTCACATATCTTGTGTTGCATCCATTTCTAATGTTCAGCAGCTCTTTGCGACATGGACCTGAGTGATGATCACTTTTCCTATACTGACTCTAAAGTTACACATGTTTCCAATAGGATAGAAAT
Organism: Potorous gilbertii; assembly: GCA_028658325.1. Classification (NCBI taxonomy): domain Eukaryota; kingdom Metazoa; phylum Chordata; class Mammalia; order Diprotodontia; family Potoroidae; genus Potorous; species Potorous gilbertii. Next base: position 298,349,582 of record CM053769.1, on the reverse strand, counting down.
GAAAAAAGATGAAACTTCATGGAGCTGTCCAAATCCATCCTAGGAAGTCCAAATAGTGGACAGAGCATCCAATGCAATTCCTTTCAAAAAGCATTTCTTTAGTATCTACTGTGTATAGGGCACTGTACTAGCAGCTAGGGATACAATGACAGGATGAAAATCAGTCCTTATATTGAAGGAAGTGGAGTTCAAGAGCTCAGGCCATGATCAACTCCCTCTCCCTGAAAAAGAAACAATGGGGGAGGGTCCTTCTAAGCACATTTCCATTAGAGCCTGTGAAAATCTAACTCTGACTTCATCTGGCATCTCATAGAATTGTAAAAGCCAAGGGAGTATCGAGTTGTCATCAGTGTCAAGCATGGAAGAAAGGTGGAGAAAGGTAAGGACTAGGAAAAGGACAATGGATCTGACAATTAGGAGAATTTGGGTGCTTTGTAGAGAGTGGTTAGAAGATAGATTTCAAGGAACTAAAAAGTCAATGAGAAGTTTTTAAAAAATGGATGCCACAAGTATAGACTATTTGTGGAATCAGATGATGAATAGTCATAAAATTCAAAATAGAGTTCAGTCCCCCTACCCTACCCCTCAAAAATCACTTCTCATAGTCTTAGGGATATCTTGGGTAGTTATTTTAGCTATAGTTATTTGGTAAAGATGTACCTTCCTAGTTGTTTTGCTTAACTTGCTAAAATGAGTTTTCTTTTCGTTTCTCTAGACCAATTGATAGTTGAGAGAGGAAGCCAAAAGGCAGGCTGCGTGGGAGAAAACTGGCCTAGATTTTTAAAATTCTTATGGGTAATTTTTGGGTAGCCTTGATCTCCTTCTTTGTAAAATTGGGCTGACTTAAATTATCTCTAAAATCTCCTCTAACTTCAAGATTTGTGGGTCTATGGTCCACATTGAGAAAATTAGGAGTGGATTGTGTTACACAAAGAGATGTTAAATTAATGTATACTTTATTGTTTTCATTTTTTTGCTAACTGCCCATCAAGAGTCCCAGGCTATTGAGAGAAATGGGCAAAGATCCCTATGCACAATTACTTATGCAGTCACTGGGTTATATCTCCACCTATCACACCACTCACTTTTGATCAATAAATATGTGCAGTAGATATGGTAATGTTATACCATTCCTTTAATTAATTGGAATTCCCATTTATTAAGAAGGATAATGATGCTTTCTCCTCACACTAGAACCACCCTCATTCAGGCCCTCTTTCCTTAATGCTAATAACTTCTTGCTTCAACTATTCTTAAGGGGAGTCTGCTTATTGGTCTTCCTTCATCCAGCCTTTCCCCTCTTTTAGTCCATTCTCCACCCAGCTCCCAAAGTAATATTCCTAAAACACAATTCTGTTTATGTTACTTCCCTGGTCAATGAACTTCCATGATTCTCTATTATCTCTAGGATCAAATGCAAACTGCCCTATTTGACCTTTAAAATACTCAACAACCTGGTTCCAACTTCCATCCAGACTTATTGCCCAGTTACGCCCTTTCATGCATTCTAAAGTGCAGCCAAATTAGTTTACTGTTCCTTGTCCCATCTCTGTGCCTTTGCACTGGCTGTTTCTCCTCTCTCCTCACCTACACCTCCTCAAAGCTCTGCTCAAATCACTACCTTCTACATGAGGCCTATCATGATCATCCAAGCTGCTAGGACCCCTCCTAAAAAATTATGGGCACCCTGTACACATGCCTGTTTTCTTCCAGATAGAATATAAACTCCTCAAGGGCAGGAACTGTATTATTTTTCACTGTGGATCTTCAGTAACAAAAACAGTATAGGCACTTAATAAATGTTTGTTGATGGAGTGATTGTCACCTCTCTAGCTCAAGACCTTTTAACCATTCTCTATTTCCTTTAGGGCAAGATACAAATTCCTTTCATTGATATTTAAAGCCTGTTTATAGAATGGCTTCAGTCTATCTTTCCAAGTTGGTTACACACTACCTGTATGCTCTGTGTTGCCAAACTGGTCTACTGCTCCTGACATACACCGGTTTCTCTTTTATCTCTGTGCCTTTGCAGAACTTCCATTGTTCTTCAGTCATTTTAATCACGTCCAGCTCATCATGACCCTATTTGGGGTTTTCTTGGCAGAGATACTGGAGTGGTTTGCCATTTTCTTTTCCAGCTCCTTTTACAGATGAGGAGACTGAGGCAAACAGGATTAAGTGACATGCTCAGGGTCAAGTACAGCTAGTAAGTGTCTGAGGTCAGATTTGAACGCATGAAGATGAGTCTTCCTGATTCCAATTTCAGTGATCTATGCACCGAGTTGCCTTCTCCAAAATTAATTTTTTATTTATTTTGGATGTGTTTTGCATTTACGTGTCCATACACGTGTTGTTTCTTTTTAATAGAATGCAACATTTCCTTTTTGTCCTTGTAGCCTAGCACTTTGCCTAGCACATAGTAGGCACTTAGTAAGTCTCTGTTGATTAGAATCACTAATCTAATGTATTTCACTTGTACTCAGAGCCCTCTGATTTTGCTAAACAATCAGTGAGAGTGCCTATTAAGAGGGATTGCAATTCTAACACTAAAAACAACTTTAAGGAAGGGAAATCCTTTCCTATCTCTAAAAGGAGCTCCCATTCCAACTCACACACATCCTGCTCTTTGTAGCAGTTAATGGTTGAGGTCTGGACACTCTGGCCCTCTACTCCTACCTTTTAATAAGTGGATAAAACTGACACACTGCTTTCTTAAAATAGAAATATTGAACTGAGTGTTTCAAAGAAAACACAGAGATTGCTGTTTGCCTGGCTCCTCCAGATTGAGCCTTTGGGTACTTTCAAGAAATACAAAGAAGGCATTCTTTACTGCACTTTCTGATATGTGGATGTAGTTGTTTTGTCTCAAAATATTAAGAAAATCTGTCCATGATCATGCTGGGTAGACTAGAATAGTTTGTGAAATAAGGAACACAACAAGACTGCATCATGAAGATCACCTTAGCCAGTTCTATAGAATCCCTAGGCTGAGTGGTTAATGTAAGGGCATGACCTCACTAAAGAATTAGGAGGGAAATAATTTGGGGATACCTAGAGTCTGTCAGGAAGGCCCCCTGTTCATTTACTTAAGAGGCGATAGGTGTAGTCTATAAATGCTGTCATGAGGGAGGTGAGGCTGATAAGTTACTTGATTTCTGGAATTCTGAGCTATAATAGGGTTGAAGCAATCCACACTAAATCTGGCACCAAGATGTGAGTCCTAGGAATGGGGGAAATGGGGCACCAGAGTACCTAAGGAGGGGCAAACTGGCTCAAGTCAGACACTGAGTAGGTGAAAGCTTCTAGGACAATATACAGTGGTATTGAGTCAAGTGGCTATTGTATTTCCAACCTAGATGAGATAAGGACTTCAGGAGACAGAGAGAGAGAGAGAGAGAGAGACAGAGACAGAGACACAGAGATAGAGAGACTGAGAGAGACAGAGACAGAGAGAGAAAGAGACACAGAGAGAAAGAGATGGATGGAGGAGGAAGCAGGGACAGGAGGAGGGGGAGAGGGAGAGGTAGGTGAGGGAAAGACATTAATGTACAATCTAAGGATTCCATATTATGTATTATTGTTCCAGGGCTGCCAGACTTTGTAATCTTCAGATTACAAATTGGAACCCTAGTTATATCTCATCACTGGAGAAGAAGAAAGGGAGATGGACATCTATGGAATTCTTCACTGTTCTGATATTAACCCTTACTGGCTATCTGAAGTGTTAGTCAGCATTAGGCCAACCAATAAGTGATATTAACCATCAATCAGCACTATCACTGACTAATCTGAAGTTGACAGTTGAAAAAAGATTGATGATGAAAGAAAGGTAGTAATTATCTCCCACTCACATATTCTCCCCAAGGAGTTTTGGAGCCTTGAGAACAAAGATAGCACACTTAGTCCTGGAATGTCAGGACCAAAAAAAAAGTCCTTACAGACCATCTAAATCAACCTTTCATTTTACAAAGAAAGAAACTGAGGCACAGAGCTATGACTTGCCCAAGGTTCTCATTTAGTAGTAGCTTTAGGAATAGAATTTACATGACTGTGACACTAAATATCCAAAAATATGAGAAACAGTGGCTATTCCACATTAACCCAGTCATGGCCATGGAACTGAAGGCATCTGCCCAGTGAAAATAGGTGTGTGAAAGATTGTCTGAGCACTTAACTTTCAAGCGCATTCATTACCTTCCCTGTTCCCTTTTCCAGTATTCTTACACCTTACATCTCTCCTCCCAAAGTAGTTTGTAGTCCAGTGACACTGGTCTCCTTGTTGTTCCTTGAACAAGACGATCTATCTCCTGAATCTGGGAATTTCCATTTGGTTAGAGAAATATGAATTAAAACAACTCTTGAGTTACTACCTCACACCTATCAGATTGAGTAATATGACAAAAAAAAGAAAATGATAAATGTTGGAGAAAATGTGGGAAAATTGGGACACTAATGCATTGTTGGTGGAGTTGTGAGCTGATCTAACCATTTGGGAGAGCAATTTGGAACAACAACCAAAGAGCAATAAAACTGTGTTTATCCTTTGATCTAGCAATACCACAAATAGATCTGTATCCCAAAGAGATCATATAAATGGGAAAAGGATGTACATGTACAAAAATATTTATAGTAGCTCTTTTTGTCGTGGCAAAGAACTGGAGATTGAGGGGTTGCCCATCAATTGGGGAATGGCTGAACAAGCTGTGGCATAAGAATGTAACAGAATACTGTTGTGCTATAAGAAATGATGAGCAGGCAGATTTTAGAAAAACCTGGAAAGACATATGAAGTGATGAAGTGAGCAAAACCGGGAGAACATTTTATAGTAACAACAACATTGTGCAATGATCTATTGCTGACTTAGCTCTTATTAGCAATACAATGATCCAAGACAATTTCAAAAGGCTCATGATAGAAAATGCTATCTATATCCGGAGAAAGAACTGATAGAGTTTGAACATAGATGGAAACATACAGTTTTCACCTTCTTTGTATTTTTGTGGGTTTTTTCCCCTTTTGTTCTGTTTCTTCTTTCACAACATGACTAAGGTGGAAATATGTTTTACATGATTGCAACATATATAACCTATATCAGATTGCTTGCCATCTTAGGGAGGAGGAAAGGAAGAGAGGCAGAAAAATTTGTAACTCAAAATCTTATTTGAAAATGAATACTGAAGATCATCTTTACATGTAACTGGAAAAAATAGAACATTATACATTAAAAAAAAGAGTCTTCCCTTTGTTAATTATTTCAAATTTGTCCTTTACATAGCTCAATTATACATCATTGTATGCATTTCATCTCCCACACTTGACTGTGAGTTCCTTGAAAGCAGGGATTGTCTTTTGACCTTCTTTTGTATGTCCCAGTGCTTAGTGCAATGCCTGGCACAAAGCAGGCACTTAATAAATGTTTATTTGGTAAGTCAAGATGTACAAGTCAAGGGTTAAATTTGAAATCTAAGAAGCAGAAATGGAAAAGTGGGTAATTGGTAGGATAGAAAATTGCTGTATTTTTGCTGTCTATAAATTCAACAAACATTTCATCCCTGGTGAATCACATCTTTAGCTCCCTGGGGATCTCTTATTTCAGAGCCCATAGGCAGAGAGATAGTGTAGTCATGAGAACCAGCACAGAGAAATCAGGCAGCCAGTCTAAGAGAAATAGTAGTTGCTGCTAATTTTCTGACCCTTTGGCTAGGTTTTAGACAAGTGAATCTGCTTCTGATAAGGAAAAAATTATAGAGGGACATAATAGTATTTTGATCCACGACATTGGAAACAAAGCTATAAAACAATCCAGGTCATTAATAAGAAAGTGAAATTTGTGGAAATCAAAGCCAGGTCCAGAACACCCTGTAAATCTATAGGGAGAAGGTGGGAGCTAGGAGTGAATTTATACTGATTATTTCAGTGGTTGCAAGCTGGGGAAAAAAGGAATCGCCTGCCCATCTATCTCCCAGACATGGCATTTAACTAAACAAGCTTTCTGGTGCCTGTGTCTCTAGCCCTGTGCCCAAGAGAAGTGTCTTCTTGTGTTCTCTTGGCCAGTCCAGATGCAATTTACTGAAAGAAATGATGATTGATCAGGAATGGCTTATTGGCTCCCCTGAACACTATCAAAAGCAATTTGGAGAATTCATCACCACTTTGGTGAACCCCTGGCACTTCTGTGGGGCTGCTTCGTGTAGTTCTGGTGGCTTCTCTTGTGAATTAAAGTGCTGATCTTCCTACCTTCTCATTCCGGATTTGGGGAAAGTTACTTAGGGAAGAGCAATGACTGATTCTTTAGAAACCAAAGCCCTAGGTTTGTTTAGTTTCTTGTCATGCTGCCTAAATCCTACAGTTACCTTCATTCTTGTCCAGCACAGTTTAGCAATAAGGGACTGAAAAAAGAAACAGGTGATACCATCTTGTTTGATTTTTTTCTTTCATTTTGTTGCTCTAAACACAATTTTCTCCCGGAAAATCATCAATATTTTTAATCATCTTCTTGGCTTTATCTATCTAGACTAAGTGGGTCTAAGTTAGGAAGTTAAGTAGAATATTCTTGGTTTTGGTCCTTCATTTTCAGAGGACCAGTGACACCATGGGTGATGTCTTTACTCATGGGTGAATTGGATTTAAGTCAGGCAGAGTTGCAGTTGTCAGCCTCACTCTCTCTTCCAGAGTCACTGAAGTCCAGTGGTAAGACAAAAGTCAAGACGACTGCTGATGGCCCAGAATGCGGTGTGTGACCTTGATGTCTTTGATGTCTGACCAAGCTCTAAGCACTCCACAGTACCTGTTTCAGCTCCTCCATTAGAACAAATTGTTCTCATTGGCCCATTCTGTTGAGGGAAGCCTTCACATGTTTGAGTAGACACTCCACTAACTCATCAATGGGTTTGAGGTCTTTCGGTTACTCTCAACTTGGGTTAGCTCATCTGCTGAGGTTTTACTGAGATGTGCCTGCTGAGCATGCTACAGCTTCTTGGAGCCAGAGGTGAGGATTGAGTTCCAGGTATACACCAAAGATGGAGGAACAGCCCTGAGAAGAGTTGCAGAGGTGCTTGTCTTCCCTGAATACCCCATATGCCCCTGCAGAAGATTGTGTGAAGTAATGGGAAAGACTAGGACCAAAAGTCAGGGGACCAGGGCTCTAATTCCTGATATATGTTCTATTTTTGTCTTTGTAATCTCAGTGGCTAGTAAGGGCAGGGCACATATTAAGTACTTTATTAAGTACATATTAAGTCTCACTTTGTGACTTTGGGAAAGTCACTTTTTAGAGTTCAAGCCAGGAAAGACTTTAAATAGGAGAGCCTGTGTTTGAATGTCCCTTGTATATATATAGGATATATTGTGTGACCTTGAGCAAGCTGCTAAGCCATTCTAGGGGTTAGATTTCCTCATTCTCAAAAATGAGGGGGTTACACTAAATTTCCTTTTAGCTCTAAATCAACAAACCTAGACATCATATAGCCCAAATGCCATCCCCTATGATGCCTTTCTTTCCTTGTCTGTCAGCCCAAGTCATCCTGTCTGCTTAGGTTTTTATTTTCTTTCTTTCTCAATTTTAATCCTATAGATAACCAGTTTAACTAACATTATATCTTGTGTTCTCAAATCTCTTTCCTAGTCCCCACCCCTCCTCCTATTGCTGCTCATGCAATGCAGAAAGCTAGTCCTAGATGAGCCCCTCCTCCCCTTCAGCATCCTCTGCTTCTGTTAAGAAGCTATGGAATAGAGGAAGTAACAGGATACCCTGCTGACTAGGTCTACAGATTGATTTTATCTCATTTCAACAGAGTTCACAATGGCACAAAATAATATCTTTAATTCTTCCTTAATTGACTCTCTATTGCATTCCCTAAAGCAGGCTATTGCAAATCTTAACTTTCTCTCCTCAAGCCTCCCCCTCCCTCTAAATGAAGTACCTTTCCTCTCCTCCCCTTTTATTTCAAAACTCCCTAATGTCATCTCCCATTCTCTCTTCCTTTAGGCTATTGTCAGATGAAGAGAAAGCTCTCCTTTACACCAAAGCCAGCGCCTCTATTTGTGCCCTTTAGCCAATCCCCTCCTGTTCTCTTCCACAGATTGCCTTCACAATTATCCCTCCTCTCTCTGATGTCTTTATTATCTAGAGATCAATAGTCTACATAAGGGTAGAGTACTGAAATTAGAGTCAGGAAGATCTGAGTTCAAATCCTACATTTAATACTGACTAACTGTGTGATCCTGGACAAATCACCTGACCTCTCTCAATGTAGGCTTCTTCGTCTATAAAGCTGGGGGTAAAGAAATCATATCTAACTCAAAGGGTTATTATGAGGAGCAAAAGAGAATTTGTAATGGTTTTTCAAATCTTAAGGCATTATATAAATGCTAGCTATTAGTACTATTACCACCCTCTCTTCTGGATAAGGTTGACCTTGTCATTTATAAGACAAAACCTGCACTTGACCCTGTCGTGTCCTCAAGTTATTGTCCTATATCTCTCCCCTCCCTTACCTAGAAAAAGCTGACTCCAAGCTGCCAGTGCTGATGGCCGCTGCTTCTCCTTTCACTTCTAGATCCTTTGCTGTCTGACTTGGAGTCTCATCTTCTCACCAAAGTTACCAATAATTTCTTAATTTACAAATCCAATAGTCCATTTTTAGTTGTCATCCTCGACTGCTCCTCAGCATTTGAAACAGTTAGCCTCCTTCCTTCTTCTCTAGGTTTCTGGGACATTGCCTTCATATGGTCCTCTTCCAACCTGTCTAGCTTTTTCTTTTCATTCACCTTTGCCCTGCCTTTTATCATCCATATCCTGACCCTATGGTAAATTCCTTGCAAATAAGCATTATTTCATTCTTTGTATTTATATCCCCAGTGTTTAGCATTAGGTCTGGAACCTAGAAGGTGCTTAATAAATTAAAATTGGGTGGTTGCTTGATTAATTGTGAGCACACGCACCCTCCCCCTCTGATCTCCCATGTGTTCAATGAACATCTCTGTGCAGAAGACTCCCAGTTCTATGTATCCATCTCTAGTCTCTCTCCTGAGCTTCAGTGTCCCATCATCAACTGCCTATTGGACATTCCTAACTGAATGGTTCCATAGACATCTCCAAAACAGAACTCGTTATCTTCTCCTTCCCTTCCCCCTATACATCCACTCAAACCCTAAGTTCTCTATTTCTTTCAAGGATAGGGCCATATTTTCAGTCACCCAGGTTTGCAACCACAGAGGCATCTTGGATTTTTCACTATCTTTTCTCTGTCCCATTAGAGGCCAAGTCTTATTGCTTCTGTCTCCACACTATCTCTCGTATCTGTTTCCTTTTCTTTCATAGCACACTAACACCAAGCTAGACCCTCATTACCTTTGGCCTGGACTATTACAATATTCTCCTAATTGGTCTCCTCTTTGTAGACTCATATCTCTACAACCCATCCTTCAATCAACTTGCCAAATCTACATTCTTAAAACATGATTCTGACCATGTTGCTCCTCCAATATAAAAGATCCAGTGGCTTCCAGTTTCTAGGACAAAATGAAATCTCCTCTGTTTGGCATTTAAATCCCTTTGTTGTGTGTATGGGGTATTCAGGGAGGACTAGCCTCTGTGGTGTGAGGACTGTTGAGCCCTTTTCAGGGCTACTCATCCATTTTTGGAGTCTATGTTCACCCAACTCTCAATTATTCAGATTGTTCTGGAGAAGAAGTGAGGCTGGTAACTTGCACAACCCTCCCTGCTCAAAACAAAGTCAAGTGCAAGTCATGACATCATTTCTCTGATGGCATGGTCTTCTTTGGCAATGAAGGACAAATAAAATTACAGCTCCAAAAAGCTGTTGCATGTGTAGTGGTCACAACCCAGTAAACCTTCTTGGCAAGCAGGCTAAACCAGATTGAGGGTAACTGAAGGATTTCAAACCCATTGGTGAGTTGAGAGTGGATGTGGCACAGGGGGATCTACCTCAAACATGTGGAGACTTTTCCCAGTGGAATGGACAGATGAGAACAAATTGCTCCAATAGCCATGAAGGCAGTTGAAGCAGGTGCTTTGGAGAGCTTAGAGCTTGGTCAGATATCAAAGATGCCTGTCATCCACTGCATCCCAGGCCATACGCAGTTGTCTGATTTTTATCCTTCTACTGGATTTTGATCACTCTGAAAGAGTGAGTCATCTCACTTAAATACAATTCACACACGAGTCAACACATCACTCAGTGATGACACTGGATTTCTTCAAAAAACAAAAGACGAACAACCACCAAGTCCTTTACAATCTGGCTTCTACCCAGATATGTAGACTTTTTCTATTTTATTTCCCATCACACACTCTATCATACAATTAACCTGGCCTCCATGCTGGTCCTCACACATGGCAGGGCATTACCCTCCTCCATATCTTTGCATAGACTATATCCCTGTTCCTGGAATGTACTCTCTTTTCACCTCCTCCTCTTGCTTCCATCAAAGCCATCCCACCACCATAAGGCCTTTCCTGATCCCCAACTCTGGGGACCCCTTTCCTCAAATTACCTTGTATAGCCTTTACCTGTAAGTTCACATGTTGTTTCCAATAGCACATAAGTGCAAGGACTGCTCTGCTTTTGTTTACAATTCCTGGCACATGATAGGCGCTTATCAAATACTCATTGATTAGGCTATTGACTATGATAAAAGTGAACATTTAAATCTAAGGTTTACAAAGCATGTTACTTGTATTTTTGGATCTTCACAACAATCCCAGAATGTAGATGCTATTATTAACCCCAACTGAGGTTGAGAAAAGTTTAATCACTTGCCCAGGGTCACACAGCTAGGGCCTGTCTGTCAAAATTTGAGCTCAGTTCATCCTAGTCCCAAGTCTAGCATTCTATAAAAATAATAATAGCTAGCATTTATAGAATGCCTTACAGTTTGCAAAGTGCTTAACAATTATCTTATTTTGTCCTCATAAGAATTCTAGGAAGTAGGTCCTATAGTTATCCCTCCCCGTTACGCAGATGAAGAAACTGATTGAGGCAGAGTTTAAGTGACTTACCCAAGATTACACAACTAGTAAGTGTCTGAAATTCGATTTGGACTCACCTGTTTCTGGAAGTAGGTCAGTCAATGCACTATACTACTCAACTACTTATAAAGAAGATTAGGTGGGACTGAGTGGACACTGAGATACCTTCCATCTCTAAATATGTGATCTTCTGATCCCAAAACAATCTCTAAGTTTCCCTCAGGCTCTGACACTGTCCATTTTCCAGGCCAGAAGTTTGATACTGGGAAACCCCTGGGGGTAGTATTTGCATCTTAGGTTGCAAAGTACCTAGAAGTCTTCAAAGAAATCTCTCCCAGTGTCATTCAAATGAAAATCCAATGAATCTGTGGTCTAAGGAAAGAAAGGTAGCCTAATTTGGTCTCTATTAACCTGCCTATAGGGCGGCTGAGTGGTACAGTGGATCGAGCCCTAGGCTTGGAATCAGGAATTCTTCATGAATAGCAAATTCAGCCTCGGACAATGTGACCCCGACAAGTCACTTATCCCTGTTTGCCTCCGTTTCTTTATCTGTAAAATGAGCAGGAGAGGAAATGGCAAACCACTCTAATATCTTTACCAAGAAAATCCCAAATGGGATCACAGAGATTCAGACAAGACTGAAAACAACTCAACAAAAAAACAGCAAGCTCATGATCCTACCCCTTCTTCCACTCCACAAGATGTGCTCTTTTTGGAAAAATTCCCTAAACATTAGGTCCCTGCCACCACCCCAAAATGATCATTAAAAAATAAAAAAAAACTGAGGAAAAAGAAGGATGCTTAGGAGGTTTCTCTAGGGATTCGGGTAAGGAGTGGATTTTAAATAGAGAATTGAGCAATCTTGTGACTAGGCCTGTGCTGCAAATGAGTATGAAATATGACAACCAGAACCTAACAATGTATCTACCCAGCCTCATGAATATTCAGCACACACACACAGAAATACACAGAAACACACACGCGCGCGCGCACACACGCTTGCTTCAGCAAAGGAACCTGGAATTTGCAGGAGGATAAGGCTGGCTTGGGGAGGGATAAAGCCCCTCAAAGCCTGCTCAGCTGTGGGATGGCTCAGTGTTTGTAGTGCACACAGGGCCTCGGGGATAGCTGGGGGCCTGGAGCCTCTCCTAATTGGTTTCATTCCTCAGCTGTTGGCCAAGAACTGTTTCTATTACATACATTTTGTCCAGGGGACACTAAAATAAAGCATGTCAGATATAACTCTCCCTCCTGCTTACAGGCTAGTGAAGAAGGCTACTACCCTCCACCCTCCCTGGGTAAAAGCTGCCCATTTTGACAAAACACTAATTTGTTTTCCTTACTGATATAACATATTTTTGAACATCTCTGGCTTTGGGTAAGGAAACAGTTAACAAGTCTTATTATTAGCAGTAAAAAACCGACCCCAGAGAAAGGCTATTGATCAATGAGCAGCTTCCTGCATCAGAAACATAAATCAGGTGAGAATAAACACAGATTGGCATGTGGCTTTGGAGTCAGTTCCTTAGGCTAGGGTGATTTCTTGAATGGTGAATAATCCTTTTTCATTTTTGTAGCTTTATGCTTTACAAAGCTCTGGTTTCCTATAGATTATCTATTTGTTGGATTCTCACAACAGCCCTTTGAAGTAGGTAGGTATTGTCTGTTCCCCATTTTCCCCAGGAAGAAACAGAAGCCCGTATATTTGGAGTGACTTAGGAAGCAATGTGATCCCAAGGAAAGAACAATAGATTTACAGCTTGAGACTCCAAATGGCTGAGACTTACCCAAGACAGACAACAGAGCCAGGATGTGTACAATGACAGGGTTGGCAAGGTCCCTTCCAGCTTGAAATCAAATGACTGGCTCAGAAAACCAGTAATTAATTGGGGTCAGAGCTGAGGTCAAGATTTTAGCTTTTCAACTCCAGTCCAAGGCTCTCTCTACTCTACCAAACTTTCTCCACCCAAACGTAGGTTTGAATTCATTCATCTTTCTTGAATGCCTGGGATAGGAGTTTGTCTGCTCATCTCTGTAAAATGACTTGATAGCCATGCTTCATCTCACAAAAAACCTTTCCTGCCAGACTTTCCCCCTAAAAAGATCTTTCCTGTAGCAAGATTTTCTGAATTTTCTGCCCTCTGCCTTTGGTGACTTGGCTAGTGATGTTTGACATCTCTTCAGTCATTAGGAAAGCCTAAATGCCACTTGAATCAAAGAGCAGAGGAAAGACATAGGTTTGATAGGTCAGGCTCTGAGGACCTCAGGATGACCAGGATGAGCCTGGGAGGCCTTCCTTTGGTGAAGACCTATGAGAAAAAGGGGCAGGACAATCAGATAAATGTTGCTGCTGGTGCCGCCCTGCTAAAAGATGAGAGAATGAAGAATCACCTACTGAGCTAGAAGCATTTGTGCTTCTATTAGAGCTCATCTAAACCCAATTCCTCTTCTCCTTACTCTGTGTCTATCCCTCAGCACTTACATAATTGGTCTGCACTGTATTGATCTGTTCTCTGTTACTTGCTAAGTAAATGTTCATAAAGCTTAGACTCATAGAGTCCCAGAATGTCAGAGCTGGCAATGACTTGGGAGATCCAGTCAATTTTCAAATGAGGAAACTGAGGCCCATGGAGGATTTCCAAGGTCACAGATAACAGTGGCGGAGTTGGGATTTGACAGCTTGGGTCTCTAGACTCTCAGTTTGATAATGCCTCTACTTTGCCATGTTGCAGAAATGGGACTGAACTTGATGTTCAGAACCCCAGTCCAAAGACCCTGTCTCTAGTAATAACTCATGAGTGGGCCCCAGTGAGGCAAACTATCTCTTCTTGTTACAAGAACAAGAATTTTCCTTATCAACAGGACTATCTTGTACCAGTGGAACTATCATGTACTGATTCTCACAGTTACTATATACAATCCAGAGGTCAAGCTATAGAGGTCAACTCCTGAGGCTACAGATATAGCAGACCGAAAACACACCCCTTAGAAACACCCCCCACCCCATGCCAGTAGTGAATGACACCTGCATCCAAGGTACAGAATTGTGTTTTCACCACCTAATTAGCATACTTGGCACACCACTCAGTCTTTGGGCTGCAGAGAGATATAGTACCAGGGCTGGGGTCCAAGCACCCCATTAGACTTGTGATTTCATTGGTACAGGAACTCTCAGTGAGAAATTCCTGCCAGTACAGATCAACTCCTCTACAATTTATAATTGTAGAAAGTTTCCTGGGAACACTGGGAAGTCGACACTTACCCAAGTTCATACACTCAGTATGTGTCCCAAGTAGCATTTGAACCAGGTCTTTCTGATCCTAAGGCCTACTTTCTAGCTACAGTGTGACTTTTGTTGAATTCAATTGGATTGAAACTGTCATTATCACCTTAAAGTTTAAGACTTAGTGAACAGTAAAAGGGTGCTTTCTAGGGGAATAGAGTATGTAAATTTTAGTGGGAGGTGCTATGAATAAATATATAGAATGTAAGGTACTTCTCAAGAAGGTAAACCAATATAGATAAACCAGGGGTCATCACAAGGACACCAGGTGAGAAGTCACCTCACAATTTCCTAAGGATAGACCTCCCACATTTTGCTTCTAAGGATTCTGCTTAACCCAGGCTAGACTTTGAGAGAGATCATCACCACAATTCACTTCTTCTTACAGGCACAGGAAAGAAAAGCTCAATACTTCAGGGTTCATTTCCAAGAAACCACTGCCCTCTTTCTCTCCTTGTTGCCCTAGGCCCTGGTCCCCTAAATTAGAGGTGTCAAACAAACTGCCTTCAGGTACATTCAACCCACTCTCCTGAGAGCAGCTCTAACCAAATTAAAGTATAATCAGAAAACATTTAATAAAATAAGTAAAAATGCAATAAGATATAGACATATTACATTTTAAAAGTAAGTCAGCATGCAGCCCACAGGGATCCTCATGTAAGGATTAGTGGTCTCCTTTTCTATTTGAGTTTGATGTCAGTGCCCTAAGAAAGTCAATGAAGTACTATTTCTTTGAGAGTTCAGTGAAAAAAGTAGGGCATATGGAAGTCACCAATTTTCTCTAGAGATGTAGGACTAACCAACTAAAGAAGAAGGCCTTTTAAGATAAAGGAAGGCTTTGCCCTGAGAAAAACTCAGTGCCAACTTTTGATCGATAAATAAATGGGCTGATCTAGATTTGCAAATCGTTTTGCCTTCCTTATGATCCTTCATTAAGCAGAATATACTGACATTTTTCTACCATTAACTGGAATTCTCTCCTTGTTTATTTACAAATTTCTTCAGAAGAAAAAGCTGCCTTTGAGATCTGGTGGCCTTCTCTATCTTCTCCTTGTGGTTGCTACCCCACCCCCGACCCCACTAAGTATTGTCTAGTTTGTTAGCTTTATGAGTGGTACACCCCAAAAGCTTGAGACAGGATTGTTTGAAGGTGGGAATTAGCATTCAGGACTCACAGTGTGGCTGCTTAAACTTCCTCTTAAATATTTATAATGATGCTCCTGGCTGCAGGAGACTCCAGTAATGTTATAGGGAAAAGGGGGTGAAAAAAATTCTCCATGCCTAAAAGCTGAGTGTGAGCTATGGTCATACATAATGCATCACTAAGTAGTCCTTGGGGCTGTTTTCCAGGGGGCCTAGTGGGGTTGAGTCTGGCCTCCTGAAACCTAGTGTAGAAAGCAAGCTGATCCCAAGTTTTCCATAGTTACTCAGTGTCCAGTGGCTTTGATGGGGTGGGATGGGAAGTAGGAAGAAGATTACTAATGATCCTTCATCCTCTGTGTTGTTATTATTACCTACATAGGCCCTCTAGCCCTCCCCCATTTGTACGGCAACATGGATCCATTTATCGAATTATTTATGTGTCCCCCTCATACTGTAGCTCATCCCTTCAAAACCCAACGGATTAAGTTTTGGTTGTTTTAAAGATGCTGGAGGGTGGAGGATGAAAGAAGAGAATAGGGACAAACTCTGGGACATCAGGGTAATGGGGCTTCCATTGCTCTCCAGGCAAAGGAGGGAAAATAACACAAAAGACAATCTACTTCTTCAAAGTTTTCCCCATCTGAGAGTTTGGTCAGGAAACAGGCGTCTTCCGTGCTGAGCCTGACTCAGACCCCTCCCCTGGTACTTAGAGTGGAACAAAATGAAATACTTATTAGCCATTCGATAATCAAGAAAAGGAGATCTATTTAGGTATATCAGAAAAAGTGTTCAACAAGGATAGGCACTGAGGACACCTTGAGTTGATTCCAATGAATTAATCTTACTTTTTTATCAATCATTTTCTAATAAGAAGCTGAAGGGATTAGAGCTCCTCGTTATTTTGTACACAAAGGAGAGGAATGTAATGAAAATAGCCATAACTATTAATCTCTTTTTAAAATTATTTTTATTTTAGTTAAAAATCTCCAATTACAGGTAAAAAAATTTTAAAAATCATTTTTAAAAATTTTGGGTTCTAAATTCCTCCCTTCCCTCCTGCCCTCCCTTTTAATTTTATTTTTATTTTTAAATTAATTTATTTATTTTCAGTTTTCTACAATCAATTCCATATATCTTAGATGTTTTTTACCACTTTCTCCCCTCTTCTTTCCCTCTCCCTCCCCCTTTCCTCCCTGAGCTGGCATGCAATCTTATGTAGGTTCTGCACATACATTCTTATTAAATACATTTTCACCTTAGTCATGTTGTACAGAAGAATTAAAATGAATGGGAGAAATTATGAAAACAAAACCAAACATAACATAAGAGAAAATGGTCTGCTTCATTCTGCAATCCAATTCCATAGTTCTTCTCTAAATGTGGAAAGCATTTTGCCTCTAGTTCATTGGGAATTTTTTAGGTCCTTGCATTGATGTGAAGGGCTAAATCTACCAGAAAAATTCCTCGCACACTGTGGTTGTTGCTGTGTATAAAGTTCTCCTGGTTCTGCTCCTTTTACCCAGCATCAGTTCGTGTAAGTCCTTCCAGGTCTCTCTGAAGTCTTCCTGTTCATCATTTCTTATAGCACAATAGTATTCCATTACATTCATATACCACAACTTGTTCAGTCATTCCCTAATTGATGCTGCCCCTCCTTTTTAGAAGGCAAGGAATTTTATATCAATTTTGCAAGTGAAGTCATGAAAAACATATTTCCATATTGGCCATGTTGCAAAAGAAAACACAAACAAAATAAAGCAATAAAAATAAAGTTTTTTTTTCAGTGAGTTTTATATGCATTCAGAGTTCATCTGTTCTCTCTACAGAGGTAGATAATATTTTCCACAGTGGGTTTCATAGTGAAGAATTGTAATCCTTGGCCTCTTGAGCCAATCAAATCTCTATGAATGGTCTCTATTCTTTTTAAGGAAAAACTAGCCTAACTTGCATGGGGGTAGGAGTTAGGATATTGTTTCCACCAAAGGGCTACAATAGTTAATATATACCTTGAAATCACTTCAAAGTTCCTTCCAGAAAGAAAGTCCAACCAAATTTACTCACTATGCTTAGCAGGATTGACTCTGCTCTTAATCATGGGAACTGATCATAGGTTCCCTAGGGAAGGAAGCAGAACCTCTCTTTTTCACAAAGGTGGAATTCTATGGGCATGGAACATTGCATACTGTCAGACCTGGCTGCCATGTTGATTAATTTTTCCAAGCCACTTTCTTTTTTTCTGTTATATGGGACAGTCTACTAGGTAGGGGAGAGAGGAGGAGTATATTCAGATACGAAGGCGCTATAAAAACAGAATAGGTCAATAAAATTTTTTAAAAGAAACAAAAACTCAGCAGACAACTCCAAGACATCTTGGACTGCTCCGATTCCAGTTTAATTCTGAAGGGGGATTCTTAGTCCTTGATTTTAGGTTGAACTAGCAACTAGTCCTGCTTTTTCCATACCCCCCAACCTCTCACCAAGGATATATCTTACATTACAAAAGGAACCTAATCTTAATAATCCTTTGAGTTTTGTTACTTGGGAAGCTAGGTGGTGCAGTGGATAGAGCATTGTAACACTTGAATTCAAATTCAGGCTCTGACACTTTCTACTATGTGACCCTGGGCAAGTCATTAGGCTCTGTCTGCCTCGCTTTCCTCAACTGTCAAATAGAAATAATAACAGGATAGTAATGGCATCTACCTCCCAGGGCTGTTGTCAGTATCAGCATGAGATGATATTTGTGAAGCGCTCAGCATTCACACAAATTTTATTCCTTTCCCTTTTGCCATATATGCCACACACTCACAAGTTGTCCATATCTCAGTAGAGTGTTCAATGCAACGTCATGCCCCACCAGCCCAAAGACTCTCACTATGACGATGAGTCTGTAGTTATCTAGGCTAGTACTAAGATGGCAGACACAAGGATCATGGACTGACCTGTTTTTAAAGCCTTCCTAGCTAGTTAGGACCAGACTGAGCTTGTGTTTTGATAGCATGAGTGCTCCACTGATATTTGAGCAACGTCAAGAGAAATTGAGGAAGGACCCTAGCTTATTGGATGGACCTCTGGTTGTGGGGTTTGGGGCAGACACAGACAGATATCATACAGGATAGGCAGACTTGAGAGGGTTGTGGGGATGAGCCTCAGATGAAGACCCTCTCCATGGATGAGGTCATGGATGCATGGATTCATTAACATCATTCTATTCCATCTTCGTTACGTGGCTGGGAGAGAGTCAGGGCAAGGATTATTAGATGTATTAACTCTTTTTTTTAAAAGATCTCAATGATCTCTAAGTTCTTTTCTAGCTCTAAACCAAAATTCTTTGACTACCTACGATTCTCATTTTACAGAGAAGTAAATGAAGTCCTCAAAAGTCAAATGATTTGTGCAATATGACTCAGCTCTTTTTGAACAAATCACAAATCCTCTCCATCTTTTTTTCTCCCTGACTCTTCTGTAAGACCAGCTAGATTTATTCTCACTGACAAGCTTAGGGCCCTCTCCATGGTCATTTTCACATCTCCCTCGCATGGGAAATTTCTTAGCTTTCATCTCTAACATCTTGATTTTTTTTTAACTTTTTCTATTTCTCATGGATGTTACAAGCTATATGGTGACTCCGTGATGTTCAAGCCCCAACCTTTGTTCTTTCTGTCATTATTCTATAGCCTTCTATTTACTAAAATAGCCACCACCCAGACCATCATCATTGCTTTCCTGGAATATTTTGACTGCTGCCTTTTTTGGTCCACTCCTCAAATATCTCCCTACTCCAAGCCAGCTTACACATAACCACCAAAAAGGTTTCTCTAAAACATACATGTGATCCTGTCATTCCACCGCAAAAAGCCTCAAAAAACAATGATGATTCCCCATTTCCTCTAGGTTCAAATACAAACTCCCTTGTTTTGTATTTAAAGACCTTCATAATCTGATCTCCTTCCTTCTTTTCCAATATTCTTAATGCGGCACTCCAGTCATGGAGTGGAAAGGATATTCCAAAATCAACCTTTGCTAACTTCAGCATGTTTTGGAGGGCCCAGCCTTTCGGAGTGGCCCTGTGTGACCTTCTCCTCCAGTATGATATCTTCCAGTTGAACAAAATCTAAGCGATTTTTCCCTCCATATTTTGTCCTGTTCTCAAAAACAAAGTTATTGTCTGGTGTAGGGGACAACAAGATGAGATGATGAAAAGTTGCTATAAAACAGGAAGATTTAAATCCTCCAAATAGCTCTAATTAAAACTGACAGGCTCTTGCCTCTGAGTAAAATAGGTTTAACATAAGCAATGAATACCTGTTTCCAGATGAAACAAAAGAACAGCTATTATCTTCATCAATGCAGTTTGTCTCGTATTAGGAACCCTCATTTTCTTAGAGATGTTGGAGCCTTAGACTGAAGCTTTATCATCTCTGATTGTTTTTTTCCTTTCCCACATGATGTATGTCTCCACTTTTCCTTGTTCCACTATTTCATTCACCATGGATTAGATGAGTCATAAAACCAAATCGAATGTGTTGACAATTGAAGCATCATTGTGAGAACTAGAGCCTTGATGGATGATTACAAGAGAGCCTGGGATGAATAGAGAGAGCAAATTAAAGCTGGATCCAAGAAATCAGGGCTCACCAGAGTTTAGAGATTGTGAAAAAATAACCCTAATTGAAGTGATACAATAAGATACTTGGCGTCAGGCAATACAACGGCCACGGAGACTTCGCCACATAAAATATAATGTTTGCATCATCATGGGTGGCATTAGGCAAGTGGAACACTTTTAGGGAAATTAAAGCTCAAGCTACAATTCTGGCCTGGAGAAGCAGTGGAGCAGGAGCAGTTGGCAAAATAAAGTAAGCTCAAGGGAGCAAACACAGCCCAGAGTTTTCTCTGCCTAACACTCGATCCAGCCTTTCCGCGGCTACACACTCCCCATTAAGCTCTGAAAAATCAATTGCAGTAGAAACTTGGCTAAGTATAGAATGTTTTTATTTCACCTCCTCCCCCTTCATATTCCAGAATTTGGCTGGGTGCTAATTAAAGTTTCTACCAGTTGTCCTTCTGCAGTTTGAAACACAGCATTCAACTCCTTTCATCCAGCCCAACATACCTGCTAGGCAATGTCCTACATCAGGGGTGGGGAACCTGTGGCCTTGATACCACATGTGACCCTCTAGGTCTTCAAGTGCAACCCTTTGGCTGAATATTTGGCTTTCTAAGTCCTCAAGCGTGGCTTTTTGACTGACTATGTGGCCCTCTAGGTACTCAAGTTCAGCCCTTTGACTGAATCCAAACCAAAGGGCTGCACTTGAGGACCTTGAGGGCCACATGTGACCTGGAGACCTCAGATTCCCCACCCCTATTAAGTGATGGGGACATGAAGGCAATAATGAAGCAACTGGTACCCTCCTATCACTTACTTTTCTCCAGGAGTGGAGGATGTTCCAGAAGAGGAAGCTGTTTGGGGGCAGCTGGTAAAGGTGAGAGGTGGGGAGGAGAAGTTCACCTACCAAATTCACAAGACACCTTCATCTGTTTCTAATGAAATACAGGCCAATTTCTGAGACATCCCTACTGCAGAAAGCAGCCCACTAGAATAAATACTCCATGCAGCAAACTGGAATAGAAAATTGACCTGCACCTGCTAACAGAATTGAACTGTTCAATCAATACACTTTCTCTGTAACAAAACAAAATATATTGCACAAAATGACAGGACCCTGGGGAGAGTTCTTTTCCTTGAATAAGGATGCCAGACCTGGTAACTGAATCCTGTGGGGGTGGGGAGTTTATCTGAAGACAAGTCCCACAGTCAGGCAAATGGGAAGGAGATTTAGGCATGCCAATCTTCCACCTCAGTCAGAGGCCAGAGGGACTGTTGGTCTTCTTAAGCTAAATCCAGGTCCATTACCATTGATCAAACAGAATCTTATTCGAAAAGCTTACCTCCATGTTAACTCGCAATTCAGCACTTCTGCCAAGGTCTCTGTAGATAACTGATGCTTCCCCCACCTAAACATTAATATCATCCTACCTAATGTTACTGGTTTCTTAGTTTTACTCCTTGTTCCCAGGTTGTTCTTAATATACTGATTAGAAAAATGGAATTTCTGTTTATGGACTCTCCAATAAAGTTTCTTGGACAATGATTTTGACACTTCTCACCAATAATTAAAGAGATTTCTTTCCTTTTCCATGAGCTGACTTATCAGCAAAGTCATGCCACATGAATAGTGGCAGTATTTGCTGCCCCCTCTCCTGCCCAACCAGACCCAGGACAAGGCCTTTCGTTTTAGGTCTTTGAAAAAGTATGAAAGTCTCACACAACTTTGAAAATGATGTTCCTAGGGAAAACTGGGTAGTGCAGTGGAGAGAGCACTAGCCCTGGAGTCAGAAGGACCTGAGTTCAATTCCAGTCTCAGACAGGTACTAACTGTGTGACCCTGGGCAACTCACTTAACCTCAATTTCTTCCAAAAATTAAAAAATAAAGAAAGAAAATTGTGTTCCTGATCTGTTACCAGAGGCTAAGAGTCTTAGGTCTGGAGTCAGAGAACCTGGGTTTTCATCCTAGTTTTATTACTTGTATAATGATGGACAAATCACTTCTCAGTTCTCTGGAAAATAAGGGGTCAAACTAGGTCAACTCTAAGGTCCCTTGTAGTTCTGTGTGCTACTATCCAATTGCTTTACATCACTGTAAAGGGCATTCTCAATAAAGAAGGGATTTATTTCCTCCAGTAGACTACATCTAGGTTATGGACATTGACTGGAAGGGAACAATAATTTTTTTTTTCCATGGTCCTATACCCAGGGCATTGGCACTGTTAGAAAGAGAGCAGACTAGGGGACTCCTGGGGAAAAGAATAAGATAAGTATAGGGAAACAGCACAGGATTATCCAGGAATCATGGCCTTGATTATGAATGTGGCAGCAGTAATGGTGAGAACATCTCCTTTTGGGACAGTACTGACTGTGACATCAGTAAACGCAGGCAAGACTAGAACCAAAATGGATGCAAACATCTTTGCCAAAATCCTTCAAATCTGCCTTGCTGCAGGACTTCCTTTTATATTTAGTATTTTATTTTTCCCCAACTACATGAAAAAAAATTTAAGTTCATTTTTTTTTAATGTTGTGTTCCCATATCCAAAGGGCTATAAAACTGTCCATATCCTTTGAGCCAGCCATACCACTGATAGGTCTATATCCCAAAGACACGAAGAAGGAAGAAGGAGAGAAGGACCTATATGTATATAAATATTTATAGCAGTTCTTTTTGTGATGACTAAGAATTGGAAATTGAAGGGATGCCTATCAATTGGGGAATGGCTAAAGAAGCTGTGGTGATTGTGATGGAATACTATTGTGCTATAAGGAATGTAAGCAGGAAGATTACAGAAAAACCTGGAAAGATTTATATAAACTGATGCAAAGTGAAGTTGAACAGAATCAGAAGAACATTGGACATAGTAATAGCAATATTGTTCAATGACAAATTGTGTGTGACTTAGATATTCTCAGCAATACAATGTTGCAAGACAATCCCAAAGGACTAATGATGAAGCATACTATTCACTTCCAGAGAAAGAACTGATATTGTTTGAATACAGATCGAAGCATGCTATTTTTCATTTTCTTTCTTTCTTTATTATTCCTTTATTTAACTCTTCTTATACAAAATGACTAATGTAAAAATGTTTTATATGATTGCACATGCCTAACTTATCTGATTGCTTACTGTTTGAGGGAGGGGGAAGAAGAGGAAGGGAGGGACAGAATTTGGACTCAAAATTTTAAAAAAATGTTTAAAAATTGTTTTAACTTATAATTGGGGGAAAATAAAATATATTTTAAAAAATTTTGAGCTCCAAATTCCTTTTCCCCTTCCCCCCTTATTTAAAAGGAAAGCAACTTGATACAGTTTATACATATTCAGTCATGCAAAATATATTTCCATATTAGTCATGTTGTGAAACAAAACACAGGCCAAAATAAGAAGATGAAAAAGAAGAAAAAGAGTAAGAGGAAAGAGGAGGAAAGTTTTTAAAAAAGTATGTTTTGATCTACATTCTAATTTGATCAGTTCTTTCTCTGAAGATGGATAGCATTTTTCATTTCAAGTCTTTAAGAATTGTCTTGGATTAATGTAATGTTGAGAATTGCTAAGTCATTTACAATTGATCACCATATGATATTGTTGTTACTGTGTACAATTTTCTCCTGGTTCTGCTCCTTTCACTATGTATCAGTTTATGTAAATCTTTCCAGGTTTTCCTGAGAGCTCATCATTTCTTTTAGTATAATAGTATTCTATCACAATCATATATCACAACTTGGTCAGCCATTCCCCAATTGATAGGCATCTTCCCAATTTCCGATTCTTTGCCACCACTAAAAGATTCATTATAAACATTTTTGTACAAGTAGGTCCTTTTCCTTTTTTTCTCTCTCATTGGGATACAGATATAGTAATGGTATTGTTGCATCAAAGAGTAAGCACTGTTTTATAGTCCTTTGGACATAGTTCCAAATGGTGTGGGTATTCCTCATTCCCCAGAGAGGGAAATTATCTTATCCAGAGTTGTGCTAGTAAATGTTTAACAGCTGATTCTGAAAACTGCAGGACTTACTTTTTAAATTAATCTGTATTATTCAGATTTTTGGTTAACTTTCTTAAGTCTAGACAATAAAACAATAAATGTTTTCCCTGATTAGCAGTATTTGCTGGTTTCTGAAATGCAAATGATCATGCTGAAATTTTTCTTTTTTTTAATTAATTTGTTTTCAGTTTTCAACTTTCACAAGATTTTGAATTCCAAGTTTTCTCCCCATCTCTCCCCTCTGCCCACCTGAAGACAGCCTGCATTCTGATTACCATTCCCCGCCCCCCATCTGCCCTCCCTTCTATCATACTCTTCCTTTCTCTTATCCCCTTCCCCTCTATTTTCTTATAGGGTAAGATAAATTTCTGTACTCCATTACTTGTATGTTTTATTTTCCAGGTGCATGTAAAAACAATATTTAACATTCGTTTTTAAAATGCTGAGATCCAACTACTCTCTCTTCTTCCCTCTCCACCCATCCCAACTGAGAAAGCAAGCAATGTAATGTAGGTTAAAACTCTTCCATGAGAGTCATATTGTGAAAGACTAACTGTATTTTCCTCCATCCTATATTACTCCCCATTTATTCTATTCTCTCTTTTGAACTATCCCTCCTTAAAAGTGTTTACTTCTAAATACTCCCTTTTCCCATTAGCCTTCCTTTCTATCAACACTCCAATTCCAAATTATCCTCTTCCCCCCTACTTTCCTGTAGTGTAAGATAGATTTTCATACCAAAGTGAGTGCACATGATATTCCCTCCTTATGCCAAATGCAATGTAAGGTTCACTCTCTCTCACTTCCTCCCTCTTTCTCTCCATTGAAAAAACTTTTTCTTGTCTCTTTTAGGTGAGATAATTTGCCTCATTCTACTTCTCCCTTTTTCCTCCCAATATATTCCTCTTTCATCCTTTAATTTTATTTTTTAGATATCACCCCTACTTATTCAACTTATTCTGTGCTCTCTGTCTTTATGTATATAATCCCTCCAACTACCCTAATACTGAGAAAAATCTCAAGAGTTACAAATATGATCTTTTCATGTAGGAATGTAAACAGTTCAACTTAGTAAGTCCCATATGATTTCTTTTTCTGCTTACCTTTCATGCTTCTCTTGATTCTTGTGTTTGAAAGTCAAATTTTTTATTTGGCTCTGATATTTTCAACAAGAATGCTTGATAGTCCTCTATTTCATTCGATGATAACTGTTTTGTTTTGCTGGGTAGGTGATTCTTGGTTTTAATTCTAGCTCATTTGACCTCTGGAATATCATATTCCAAGCTCGTGATCCCTTAATGTAGAAGCTGCTAGATCTTGTGTTATTCTGATTATATTTCCACAGTACTCAAATTGTTTCTTTCTGGCTCCTTGCAATATTTTCTCTTTGTTCTGGGAACTCTGGAATTTGACTACAATATTCCTAGGAGTTTTCCTTTTGGGATCTCTTTCAGTAGGTGATGGTTGGATCCTTTCAATATCTGTTTTACCCACTGGTAAATATCAGGGCAGTTTTCCTTGGTAATTTCTTGAAAGATGATGTTGATGCTCTTTTTTTGATCATGGCTTTCAGGTAGTCCAATAATTTTTAAATTGTCTCTCCTGGATCTATTTTCCAAGTTAGTTGTTTATGCAATGAGGTATTTCACATTGTCTGCTATTTTTTCATTCCTTTTACTTTGTTTTATAATTTCTTGATTTTTCATAAAGTCATTGGCTTCCATTTGCTCCATTCTAATCTTTAAGGAATTATTTTCTTCAGTGAGCTTTTGGATCTCCTTTTTCATCTGGCCAGTTCTGCTTTGTAGGGCATTCTTCTCCTCTTTGGCTTTTTGGATCTCTTTTGTCATTTCAGTTAGTCTATTTTTTAAAGGGTTATTTTCTTCAGCATTTTTTGGGGTCTCCTTTAGCAAGCAGGTGATTTGTTTTTCATGATTTTCTTGCATCACTCTCATTTCTCTTCCCAATTTTTATTCTATTTCTCTTAATTGATTTTCAAAATCCTTTTTGAGCTCTTCCATGACCTGAGACCAATTCATCTTTTCCTTGCAGGCTTTGGATGGAGAAACTTTGGCTTTGTTGTCTTCTGTTTGTACACTTTCATCTTCCTTGTCACCAAAGTAAGATTCTATAATCTGATTCTTTTTCTGGTTTTTGCTCATTTTCCCAGCTATTTACTTGACTTTTGAGCTCTTTAGCAAGGTAGTTCTCTACTTCCAGTGGGGATCAAGAGTATATTGTCAGCTGCTTGATCCCCCTAAAATCTGTGAGCCTAGAACTCCAGAAACAGTGACTAGTACTGCAGTTGCTGCCCCTCCTGCTGCCCCTGTTGCTGCTGCTACTGCTACTTAAAGCTACTCCTCAGCTTACTCCTCCACCCCCTCAACAGCCCTGAGGCTGGGACCTGACCATTCTGCTCCAACAAGTTTTCTCCACTAACCTTCCAATTTGTCCTAGGTGTCTTGGGGTCGTGAAGTCTGGAAACCACCACAAGTGCCTGAGATTCAGTCCCCCAAAGCCTGCTCAGGTCCTGCCTGTGCCAGTGTGGCCCATGCTATACTACCCTCTGCTCCCAGTGTAATGTGATAGACACTTCCCAGTGACCTTCCAGGATGTCTTGGGATGGAGGTTTGCTTCACTGTCATTTTGTGGGTTCTGCAGCCCTAGGAATTTGTTTAGAGTCATTTTTGACTGAGTTTGTGGGGAGAGGACTAGCAAGTCCTGACTATTAGTCCATCATCTTGGCTCCACCACCTCATCATGCTGAAAATTTAACAAATGAGTCTCTGAGCTGGCTCCAGTGAAGTCACATGATGAATACAATCAGAGCCTCAACTAGAACTTTGTGTCCAATCTCCCAGGCCTCTCTCCACACTACCATGTGGCTCTCTTGACACCTATTATTATACAAAGATAGTGTGAGACTATAACACTGTTTTCCCACAGTGTATACAGAAGCTCAGAGTACCTCACACCAAAGAAGAGAGAGGTTATTTTCCTGAGAGTTTGCTGACTTGGGTGTCAAAAAGGAAAGTTAAGATGGGAAGAAATGCCAAAAAGGCTAGTCCCACCCTATCAGTAAGTCAGGTCCTTTGGCTCCAAGATAGCAAAATGACTTTGCACATTAGAGCCAAGCTGGACTCACGTGCTGTGGGTGAGCTCTCAATTAGGAGTTGGTAAAACCTCCCTTTGCTATCTCTCAGTGGGTGTGCATAACTCCGGGCAGTTCCGCATTACAGGATATGAAAGACAGGGCCTTGGCTGTCATTCCCCAGTACATATCAAAGGCACTGTCTTAAGATGAAAGGCCCTTTTAGTGTGTTTCAGCTTTCCTCCTTTAAACATGGTGGAAACTACTTCAGCCAAGTGAAGTGCTAGAGGAAAATGGTGGAGGCCCAAAGTGGAGTATCTTGAGAACTCCACATTAACAGAATGCCTGGTCATTTAAATGAAGTAAGGGGAATAGCTTGTTTCCTTTACTTTTCTCCCAGTTTGAAGTTCATTTCTTAAAATATCCTGGTATTTTTATTTAAGATAGGCATTTACATTATAGTACATCAATATGCCATTTAATAAAATTTATTGAGGTTTACTAAGTGCCAAATTCTGTGACAAGTGCAGGGAAGACCCAGTGATATACACAGGGCAAGGATTGGTATTTATATAATTTGTTGCTCCTGGATATTATTATTATTTAATATAAATTTAATGATAAATAATTTAATATAAATATTATTATTTCTATTACTTCTGGCACTTGGAGGCCTACTCACCCATCCCCCAGCCTCTTAGTTCTGAGCTTTCTTTGAAGCTCTTTGGAGGGACCTAGTTGACAATTTCTAGATGTCCTCACCAACAGCTATCTCACTAGTGGAATAGTCTACTCATTCAGACAAATGACAAAAATCTATGAATTGTAGGCTGTCCCCTCACATGAATTAGTCAATATTTCACATCTACCTAAATTTTCTGTGGCATTTTTCAATATTCTTGTCTTTTGGCTTAAGAAGCACATCTTTAACTAATGTTTCTCTGTATAGCTATAGAACTTAGAACCTAGAGTTCTGGGGACTCTCCTTGCCATTTGTATACAGATGAAAAATGTGACATACAGAGAAGTAAAAAGGTCTGTCCAGTGTCACACAGTTTTTCTTGGTCAGGTGATAAATCCCATCTTTCTCTTGATGAGGAGTCAAGGCTTTCTGGGACTGCTTTCACTGACAATTCCATTTCTAATCTAGGGGTTGCCTTCATATATCACTTACAGAAGTGTAGTCCTGATTTCTATACCCTAAATCTCTGTGTTTTGCCTAAAGTTAAATCTTGGACGTGATTGAAGTCTCAATGCTTTTCATGGGCTTTCCAAGCTGCATATTCATATTGACATATGAAACTCAGTCACTACCCCTACTCCCCTTTCTGTTGCCTACTCCACAGTTAGTCATAATTTACCCACAAAAATGTAGCTTATAAATTATAAAAATGTCCTAAGATTGAAAAGAGTTTGGGGGTGGGGGGTAGGGGAAAGTATCAGGGGTAAACTGGGATGTTGTTCAGGGTTGATACTAAGAATTAATGTCAACCCTGGGTACTTTTTTTCTTTTTTCTCGTGTTATATTTTCATTAATGAATAAGTTTCTTCTTTAAATGGTACATAACAGATTGAAATACTCCCTCACATCTTCCCCCAATCAACCAACACCAAAGTCAAAAGTATATAAAAAATTCTACCTGTACTGCCCACCAGACAACTGAGCAAATGTGTACCCTTACCTGTACCTGGCACTATGCCCCTACTTCATATTCTAGCAGGAGAAAAGGGTCTGAGCTTCTCCCTTGCACTCTGGGAAGTGAGGTGAGAAGCATATGGATGTTTAATGTCACATCTATATGAGACATGACCCATTATGCAAAGAGATGAGTTCTTGAGAATTGGCCAAAATAAATACATTCATTTATCTGTGAGACAAATTTTCTTAGAGACAGGCAGGTCATCTACCTGGAGTTCAGAACAGAGTGAGAAAGCAGTAAAGTTAGTAAAGCCATGGGAAGAAAGCAAATTCGTATACAACAAGGGGACCCATTTAACTGGAGCAGACAGGGTTTGTGCAGGGGAGTTGTGGGAGATCTAGTTGGAAACTCTAGTGCCAGACTCTGGAAACACTGGACGACCATGGTAAGAAGTTTTGACTTGACAAGAATGGATAGGAGACTACATTTATAATTAGAAATTTTGATTTTAAACTCTAGTTCTGCTACTTACTACTTGTGTGACCTTGAGAAAGTTTTCTAACCTCTCTGAGCCCCTATTTTTCCTTCCATATGTGGACCAGGAACAAGTTATGTAGACATGGAGTACAGGTTAGGTGATAAAGTAGGTGCTAGATTAGCTGTAGAAGTGGCTTATATTCTGCTTCCCATAAATCTATAGGATGTCACTTTGTCACTAAACAGCAAGGGACTATAGTTTCTTACTTTTGACCACAAACTGGAGTGTCACTCTGGTCAACAGCCCAGTGGTCTTTTCAAAGTCCTTTTGTAGTATCCATGAAAGATTTCTTCCAAGCACATGCATAGACAGGCCAGTCCCACCAAGATTCCAGATTCCAAAGGGTTTGACCAGAAACTCTTTCAGACAAGGACTGAATGAACCTAGCATGCAATGTAAGCTATCGCTCAGCATTATGGAAATATGGGTATCTCAATGACTTGCCCTACCTCACTTGTCTGTGAAATTTCTGAGCTCAGTTTCAACCCTCTATAGCAGGTGTTCTCATCCTTAGATCTACAAATACTCTCCCCATCTGTGGTTAGATTTTAGAGTATCCATGAACTTGAATGGGGAAAAAATTAGCAGTTAATTTCAATATAATTGGTTTCCTTTATATTCCTCTGTATTTTATTTTATGCATTTATGAATATTATTTTGTAGAGGGGTCCACAGGCTTCATCAGACTGCCAAAGGGGTATGGGACATAAAAAAACATTAAGTACCCTTATTCCATATTGATATCAAGCAAATTTTCAATTTTTCTGTGGCCATATAGTCTAGTAGACATAGTGAAATTTCAAAGAAACTGTCAATCCACATTCAAGTCTCCTTCCACTCCCACAAGTTGTGAGAATTGAGTTTAAAGGGAAAAAGAATTTTGGTAGGGGATAGTATTGCAATCTAGGGCCCAGTCAAATTAAAACAGGGAAAGTGATAAAACAGTGGTGAGTTCCAGGGATCTGAATAGCATGTTGGCCTTTTCATCCACCCTTAGGATTTAGTGTAGCTCCTAGAACTCCATCTTTCTCTCCACAATGCCTTGGTGTTTTCTCTGCCCTGGAATCTGTCTCAGCTCTCCTGCCACAGCTTCTATTGTGCATCATGAAAGTGGCTGCATCAGTCTACCTGTGGACCCTCCTAGAATTTCTTAGTTTTGATGGCAAAGCAGCAAAACCTAGAAACATTTCTTTCTACTCCATGCACCATGATAGTCATAACCCTTTGCTACCCACTTGTTGGAGAAAAAGCCTTAAACTCCAGAACAATGGGAGGAAGGAACATAGAATCCCGTGTGCCCATGCACTGTCTTCCTCATAGCTCTGTTCTCTTGGTGGGGAATTTACTCCAAGAGTGAGGGTACCGATAATCCTGAAGAGTGACCAGAGTGTCATAATGACAGGGTACAGACTCCAAATGAGAAGGTGAAAGGATGATCTTCTGAATAATCATCAGTCTCTTTCTACCCCTTTTCCCCAAACTACCACTAGCCCAGGTGATGATAATTGAAAAGCAGATAAGGGAAACTTATATGACCATCAGTTACACACAAAATGAAGATTATCTTCAAGGTGGCTTCCAGTTCTAAGCCCTATAATGCTATGGGCAATAGGGAGCTATTGAAGACTTTTGAGAAGGGTAATGGGGGGAGGATTTGTACATGTAAAAGTGTTTCAAAAATGGAATCTGGCATTGTATACAGATTGAATTGGTGACAATCAGAAGACATTACAATCACTCAGGGATGAGATAATATTAGATGGCGTTGGGAATGGAAAAAATGATAGAGCTCATTAGTTCAATTGCAGTACCTAGCACTATAGTGCCAGGCACTATGTTAGGCACTAAAGATATAAGAACAAAAGTCAACCATCTTATAGGAGTGAGGGGGGGAGAGAGAATGAGAATTAATATTCACACAAAGAAATGAATACAATAGTATATACAAATACAGAAAAAGTATATTTTCAAAACATATACAATGATTACTGTGTAAGTTCCGGATGGGGTGAGGAATACTAACAGCTGGTAGAATCAGAAAAGGTATCTTATAAGAAGTGACACATGACCTAGGCCTTGAAGGGGAATACAGATTTGGGATGACAGACATGAGGAGGAAGAGCATCTAGGCATGGGGTACAGCCTAGGCAGGAGACGTAAAGGTCTGTGAAGAGAACTTCCACTAGGCCTGTGGCTAGCACACTTTTGCATTGCCCTCACTCTCCTCTAATTACTTTATATTTATTTATTTGTGTATGGATAAGCTTCTTGAGAGCAGCAATTGGGTTTTTTTTTTTGGTCTATATTCCCAGCATCTAGCACAACACTTAATACATAGTAAGAACTTAAATATTTGTTGAATAGAATTGAGTTGAATTGAACTTATGCAGAAAGAAAGGAGGAAAAAGAAGGCATGATCTCACCTGCCATCCTCCTTTATTCATAGAATCTTGGTCCATTGGCTTTAACCACTAACTTACACTGTATTGTAAATTCCAGGGAGGTACCTTACCTCTCCCTGTGAAAATTCACCTCCTGGCTAAATTGCTGTACTTGTTCTACTGATTCCTGGATGCTTTGATGTCACGAGAGGAATCCGGTAGAAGCAACAACAAGGGCACAACCTTGGGCTTTCTTTGTCACAAGGGAGAGCTCGATCTGAAGAGGATGAAGAGGGCATGTGTGAGGTAAAGACAAAAGGCATAAACAAAAAGTGTTTGGTAATAAAAAAAATAGTGGAAGGAAAAAAATATTCCAGAGGAATGTGTGCGCACATTGTATTTCTTTGTTTAGTTGTGCATCAATTTCATATGATGAAATGTAAGTATGAACTTTTTCAAGGACCATATTAGAAGTATATTAGACTGTAAGAAAGGCAATGTGGTTTAAAGGCTAGAAAGCTTCATAGAGTCAGGAAGACATGAGTTCAAGTTCCATCTCTAACACCTACTATTTGTGCAAAGCAGTATCAGTGTCTCAGGCAACTCTTTTAAGTAGCAGGTGTAGCGGTACAGATAATTTCTGTACTGAGAATTCTCAGGTACAAAGAAATTCTCCTTTGGGAATTCCTAATGTCTGCCCCACCTCCTTCCACTTTTTTTTAAAGAACAATTGAGATTAGCACTGAACAAGGCACAGTTCTACATACATATTGCAGATTGATATCTGAGTCTATGTTTTACCTAGAACTCTACAGTATGTGTGTTGATTGTGATTATATTATTACAACTAGAGTTGTGTATGAGAAGATGGTGAAGGCAAGGAACAGAGAACAGGACTGCATCTCATACCCAGAAGCAAAGGAATCTGAGAATGATAGTGCTGTCTAGAACAGTAGGTAAGACATGTATCTAGAAGTAGGAAATGTAGGCCTTAGTAAGGTTGATCAGGAAAAGAGCCCTACAAAATAAATAACAAAACTCTAAAGAAAAAAAGAAAAAAAAAATAAGACAAAGGTAGCGTGGAGTGGGTGCAGCTAGGTGGTACAATGGATAGGGCCTGGAGTAAAGAAGACCCGAGTTCAAATCCAGCCCGAGATATTTATTAGCTGTGTGACCCTGAGCAAGTCATTTAACCCTGTTTGCCTCTGTTTCCTCATCTATAAAATAAACTGGAGAAGAAAATGGCAAAACTGTTTAATTATCTTTGTCAAAAAAAAACCCAAATAGGGTTACAAAGAGTCAGAGATGACTGAAATGACTGAACAAAAATAACAAAGCATGGGTGAGTTCCACAAATGTATTAATATACACAAATGGAATTGAAGAGGGCGCTGACCATTTCTAGTCATGTGGCCCTCTATTTCATAGTAGACAAAGAGAGTTCCTGTAATTTCACCTTTCAGCCATCCACTCCAAACCATATCCCTTCTACTCCAGGCTTCATTCTAATTTCCTGCCCACCATGTATTGATTTTTAAAAGAAAGGGGGCAAATATCAATACAAAATACATAAATGGAGGAAAATGAAAAACCTAGCAATTCTCATCCTAAATTTAAATGGATTAAACAAACCAATAACAGGAAAGAGAAAAGCAAAATGGATAAGAAAATAAAGCCTATAAGTAAGATGTGTAAAATATAAAGATGAATTCAAAATAAAAATGAGAGACTGAAAAAATTTTATTATGCATCAAGAAATTCCTTAAATATGGTGCCAAGAACTTAATGTTCTAGGAGTGGTATTTCTAAAGAGAAATTTTGTTACTTTACTTCAACTAGATCCTAACTACAGATTGGCAATTAAAAAAAAAAATCATCTTCTGTTAATTTGTGCCCAAGGGGGAATATGTTCCCAATTAAAAAGAAAAAAAATCCTACCAAGTCATTACTAAATGGCTAGAGTTTGGTTATGATTAAGCTTGCCTTCTTTAGTAACAAATAGCAACATTTATTCAATATATATTTACCAAGTCCTTAGTATGTGTAAGACTAAGTGGTAGACACTGTGGGATATATCAAGATGTCTGAGACAGAGATGTACAAGTTAGAGGCAGAGTTTTTTGGGTTTTTAGCACAAAAATTTAAAAGACAAACGTTCTAATTAAGTAATTTAATTAGATTAATCAGCTTCCCCCTATATAAAATGAAGGACTTGCCTCAAGGTCCCTTTTGACTCTAACATTCTATGATTTGCCTTTGGCAGTCATGGCCTTAGCCTATTTTCTTTTATGCTCAGAAGAGCCTTGAGTTATGATGGTGCGGATTATCTTCTTTAACTCACTGAATTAAATTTTGTGATGATTTTTTCCTTGGCTTCCTCCGAGGAGCTCTTCCCTACTTTCTCTCTTCCTTCTTGTCTCATCTTCTTTTGGCCTCTTCTTATACTTCAAGGGAAACTCAGTACTCAAGTCAGTAATTGCCTTTGCAATGTCTCTTGAGTCGTCCTTTCAGTTAGCTACATCACCAAACAAGATCTCAAGTCAATTTCTAGCTCTATGATTCCACTCATATCTAGGAACTGGTTATTATTTGGCTGAAATGTCACAGTTGGAATTCTTTGTTGACTTGAGCAAACCAAATGGAGGAGGAGAGCCAATCCAGAACTCTGATTGATTTATCTACCAATATAGTTAAATCAAGGGCCCTTACTGCATTTCCCTTTAGGGGATGTGAAGTCTGAGCTATCTTGGTAAATCTTTTATTTTTTATCTTGGTAATTCTTTTAATGTTTTTATCTCCCTTGGCCTATGCTGACAAATCTCATGAGAGACAGAAACTATAGAAATTGTTTTTTTTTTCTTTTTCCAGACTGTGAAACTTTTTATTTCATCTGCTTAATCTCTTTTACTCTTTAAGTACTTCACATCATTCCCCTCTGGGGAAGGAAGTTGAATCTTGTCATTTTTCAAATGTTTCTGATGGTGCTGACCTATTTGGCTCTCAACAGCATCAATGAATGCATTGAAGTCTATCTGCCTCAGTAACTGACCTCACATCAGTGGCAAGTGAAAAAAAAATACTGCTCAAAAAAGAGAAAAAAATGAAAGACAAATGGAAAAGGGCTAACAATAACTAAAAATAAGACTGAGGTATGCTTACAAAACAGGAAATTATCATGTTTTTTATTACTGTTCCATTTAGGGAAGTGTAATTTGAAGGGCTATTTCCAAAATTGGTGGGAGTCCTAGAAAAGAGATCTGGGTTATAGTCCTGCCTCTGTCCCTGTGTGGCTACTGCTCTCTGAACCTGCATTTTTCCAACCACACTTTGAGAGATTGCACTAGATTACCTCTGGGGCCCTTTCCAGGTTGGACAATCTACCAGTTCTGTGTGTAAGCACAAAAACATGAATTACATTTCCAAGCAGATCAGCAACATTTTCCTTTTTTTCAAGGGAAGATTTATAGGCAATCACTGCTGTACTCAGTCTTTTAGAGAATAGGTAATAGATAGCAAAATGTGTATGTGCAAAAATACCTTTTCCTCTTCTTCCTCCTCAAACTCAAAACTAAAGCTGTTAAATTGCTGACATGTATTTTAATGACCTCTTTCTTTATTTCTTAGTTCTAGAAATTGTCTAATAAATCTCATTGTTTTAGATCATTACAATCTAGATCATATTGTGATCTAGAGCCCCCAGGGAATAAGAAATGATGGCTCTCTTAGTTTTCCAAAAAGTAAGCATAAAAACTAAAAAAAAAAAATGCTTGGATGAATTTTTAAAATCTAAAATACATCACAATCTTCCCTGTTTCCTTCTCTTGCCTCACAAGGTTGTTGTCAGGGTCAAGTGAAATTAATCAAATTATCAACATATATTTATTAACACTGTGCCCAGCACTGGGGATACAAAGTAAAAAATGAAACAGTCTCTGTTCTCAAGAGCTTTCCCTCTTAAAGGGAGACAATATGTACAGAATGTTCAACACATACACAAGCAAGTGCATACAAAATCAATATAAGTTTAAGAGAATGCAATGGCAAATGGGAGACCAGGAAAGGTTTGGAAATGACATAAAAAAGTGCTTTACAAATCTTAAAGAGATATATAAGTGTATAAGAGATAATATTTATTTTTTATAAGACCTGTGGTTTCATCTGTATAGGAAGCCCCTGCTAAGGAACTCCCTTTATCATTGTAGTGTAACATCTTCTCTGCAACTTGGATAGTCTTAGAGAGTTTCCCAAGACATTGAGAGATTTATGACTTTCCCAGAGTCAGTCAATATGGGTCCCAGAGTTGGAAGAATCCTGGAAATCATCTAGTCCAAATTCTACAGGAAGCATGAATCCCTCTCTATAACTTTCCTGATCATTGATCATCCAGTATTAACCTGAAGTCCTCCAGTAGTTGGAGAACTCACTAGACAAGGAGGTAAATCCATTCTATTTTGAGGTATTCTCTAATTATCAGCAAGTTTTTCCTGAAGCTGAGTCAAAATTCATTTTACTGTAAGTGGTTCTCATTTTTCTTTTGGAGCCATAAAAATAAACATTTTCTCTCTTTCACATAATGGAGAGAAATTTGGAGTTTGGAGAATTCAATTTGAACTTGATTTGGATACCTGCTAACTGTGGGATTCTAAGAAAACATCTTAAGCTTCAATTACTTTGTTTCTAGAATCGTGATTATAATATTTGCACAAAAGAGTTACTGGTCTCAGAAACAGGAGGGACTAGGTTTGACTCCAGTCTCCAACGTGTACTCTTTATCTGATCATTTTAAAATACTTTGTTTTCACTGAACTTTTATTTCATGTGTAAATTTGGGACAGTAATATCTACACTCTTCTCTCACATAGATGTCCATAAGGATTGAATCAGAGGTAATAGGGATATGAAGTTCAGAGGGAAAAGTATCCCATGAGAGTAATTCAGGACTGTTGAGATCTTTAAGTCTGAAGGAAGACTTGAGTCACGTCAAGGAGCTGTCAGGCATCTTGGAGTAGAAGACCTGAGCTGATTTCTAGCAGTTGTACGCACCTCTTTAAAAACAGAGAAAAGTTGCTTGTTTTTTAATAAAGGGTTTGTACTTTCTCCAATTTCCCCTTCCCTGCTTGTCCAGTGACAGATACTATAATATACTCTGCTTCTTTTATCTACACATTTTCTATATCCTAATTTTTGCCTCAAATGTGGAACTAGAGTGGGGTTAGCTGAAGATAAACAAAAATTTTATTTAGGAGAATAAACCATGTGTTGAATGTTAGGAATTTTCCTAACTGGGGACTCTAAGCTATTGTGATTATGGAAGTAATTTTTCTTCCTATATAAATTCTGTAAAACAGAGAAAGGGACCATATGGGCCTTGGATCTATTATATAGCCTCTGAAATAATAGGAAAGCTGATTTTGAACCAGAGTATGGCTGATTAAATATCCAGACAGAAAGAAGATAGGAAGAAGGTGGTAACCAGAGCAAAGCTCACACCCTAAATCATCCCTCATGGAGGAGGTAGGAAAAGTATGGGAAGGATTTGACTCTGACCCTGTCTAGTGGGAAGCAGAAAGGATTGAGTACTAGCGGCCATTTCTATCCTTCATAGTATCATTCACTGGTGTTACTGAGGGATGAAGGTTGGTGGGGGGCGGGGGAAGGAAGTGTCTGATAGCCATTTGCAAAGTTTAAATCATTGTATAAATGTCAGCTAATTTTATTATCACTTACTTTATTCGGTTGTTTTGAGGAGAAGATTTACAAAACCTAAAGTTCTAGGTAAATGTGAGCTGATATTATGATAACAGTCTTTCAGTTATTTGAAAATACTAATTTCACTCCCTCTTGATCCCATATATTTCTTCTCTAGGCTAATCATCCTAGGTCCTTTAACTAATCCTCGTAAGACATAGTTTACAACTATGTTATACAACACAATTTCCCTCATCATCCTGGTCACTCTCCCCAAGGCACATTCCAATCTGTCATTTACTCTGGATAGATTCTGCTTTGTTTTATTTACTACATTTCCACTCTTCATGCTCCCTCATGTTTACTTCCCCCCAGGAAGCTCTGAAAAGCTAGATCAGATACAGGATAGCCACTGGTACCACCAATGACATAAAGAATGAAAAGTAACATATCTATGTATGAGAATGGGACATGACATACATATCCTAATAAAAAAAGTCAAAAGTTTGAAATTGAAAGGACCCAGGGCATAGTGAAATTAGTGATAGACCTGGAGTTAGAGGACAAGTAATTTAATTTCTAACAGTCTCTCCATCAGTAAATTTGAGAAGTTAGACTAGATGATTTCTAAGGTCCTGTTCAGCTTTAAATCTATGATCTTATAAACTTGCATGGTCAGAATGCTTTTATGTGGGAAGGAAGGTAAAGAAAAACCAAGATGTGAATTAAAATGTTATGTGGGATTTGGATCTCTTTCTTATTTCTATCTCTTTCTCTCTCTCTCTTTCTTTGTCTGTTTCTTGTCTTTGTCTCTGTCTCTCCCCTAGAAAAGGTCTATAAATGCTGGCAGCCTGAGGGCTCCAGGAACAGCCGCCTTGATAACTCATGTTGGTTTCAGTGGCTGTGCCAATTTGCTTGGTAATTCATGGAGAAATAGGGGGAAAAAGAGAAAAAAGTAAGTGCTGTTGCCTTAGCAACTGCTGTGTCACATTCTAATGAGAAGCTGTCTGTAGCTGGGAGACTTGTCTTAAAGAGGCATGATATTTATTGATTTGTTAGTTTTCAAGGGTATCGTGGAAGGAAAATGGTTTCTTTCCCTGTGATCATTGCCAGGATTGTTGTCATTAAGAAAGCAGGAGAGGAGGTGGGTGGGTAACTGGGCTGGGACTTGCTCTTCTAGACGGAAGTAGAGAGTGTCATCTCTTTGCTCTTTCCCTTCTCAGCAAACCCCTAGACAAAGTGAGATAGGTCCAAGTTCTACTTTATTGAGTTCTGTAGGATGCTGAGTTTATTTCTACATAGAAAAAATTCAGAGATCTTGTATCACCTACCTCTTTAGCCTCTTGGGAAAGCCACTTAACTTTCAAAGTGGTGATTATACATCTCATTCTCTTTCTCCAAAGGTGATTTGAGATCTTTTCTTCTGAAGAGGTGAAAGTAAGTTTAGGGGCTAGAAGAAGCTTTGGGAATTTTCTGCCCCAAATTCTTCATTTTACTGACATGGAAACTGAGACCAGCAAAGATTAAGTGACTTGTCTGTAATTATATAGTTAGTAAACCTCCAAGGTGAGATTTGAACCCAGGTTAAGACATGAATCCAAGTCTGACCAACATGCCTTTACCATGATAGTGACCAACAATCCTAAGATAAAAAGTGTCTAGGATGAGAGATGGTTATCAATTTCACTTCAAGTAATCTTTTCTTTTTAGCTAATGAGTATTTTAGCTCATGAGTCCAAAAAGGATTATGCGTTCTGAATATTATAAGTGCCTTATACAAGTAAAATTTTAAAGGGGAAACATAATGAATGGAATGATCTATGTATCTCCCATGTCCTTTCCTCCTAAGATGAAAAAATCATCTCCTCATGAAATCTAATATCCTGGATAGGTCTGAGTAGTCCCCACATAGCAAACTTGGAAGGTAAAGTTTCCTACCACTCCACTAAGAGTTTGGCATGACTAATATAGAAATATGTTTTCCATGACTACACATGTATAACATATATCAAACTGTTTGCCTTCTCAATGAGGGAGATGGGGATAGAAGGAGAGAATTAGGAACTCAATTTTCAAAAAGAATGTTGAAAATTGTTTTTACATGTAATTGGGGAAAATAAAATACTATTTTAAAAAAGAAGAATTTGGACCACAAATTGTTGGGGATGCTATAGAGAAGATGTTGCTGAGGTAGAGATTGGACCAGATGACCAGTCCCTGATATTGTATGACTTCATGGGCTTTGGATGCATTTTTTCCCTCTGCCTAGGTCAGTCCTTCCCACTCTTAATATCAAATTGTTCATTGATGCTGAATGCTGACAGTGCTCAGACAAGACCTCAAGGGCAACCTGGAAAGGCACTGCCTTTCTAAACTGGGCCAGTCTATTGAGCCAGCTGTCTCAGAAGGAGGCAGGGAGCATGACTTACTGAAAGCATAGCCCCACTGAGTTCTGGGAGAGAAAAGGTTGATGAAGAGGGGAAGACATCAGAGAAAACCTTCAGCCTTGGATGAACCTATGAGAATTATTCTCTGGAAGATCTTGCATAATTATATCCACTCCCCGCCTCCCCCAACCTGCTCAGTCAGTAACAATCTTTTCCTCTAACACCTCACACAGTCAAGTGCTTCCACCTTATGCCCTTATCATGTCCTATTTGCTATTCTAGTTATATGTATCACATCCTAGCTAGTATTTCTACAGCACTTCAAGCTTTGCAAAACCCTTTACCTATGTCATATTACTTGATTCTCACAATAACTCTGGGAGGCAGGTGCTTTTATTACCCGCATCGTACAGAGGAAACAAAAGTTGAGAGAGGTTAAGTGACCTGCCTGGGGTCATCCAGTTAGAAAGTGCCTGGGACCAGATTTGAATTTCAATCTTTCTTGACTCTTATTAAGCCCAGCCGTTCTATCCACTGTGCTGCCTAGCTGCATGTAGCTTTTGTATGCCTGCCCCTCCCACCCCACCACGACTTATCTCCCTTCCTCTGCTCCCCACACCTCTATGTATGAGGACTTAAGTCTTGATAGAAGTTTGGATTTCCTTCCATGCTAAGGAGGCCCTTAATGAATGTTTATTGTATTGAATTAAATTGAAT
This sequence comes from Potorous gilbertii, assembly GCA_028658325.1. Classification (NCBI taxonomy): domain Eukaryota; kingdom Metazoa; phylum Chordata; class Mammalia; order Diprotodontia; family Potoroidae; genus Potorous; species Potorous gilbertii. The sequence goes on along the minus strand of CM053769.1, from coordinate 298,309,113 downwards.
TGAGTCTCACGGAATATGTTTTTGCCTTGTATGATTCCAAGAACGTTCTCCCACTCCCTCCCCCTCAATATTTCCCCAATATGTCTTTCCTTGTGCCTGAAATCCCACCCTTAATGATTTGTCGCTTCCAGATAAGTACTTTGTTCTCCAAGGTTCTCTTTCAAAATGTAAACCCACCCTCCCAAGCCCCCCACCTGGAAACCTATCCAGGCACTAACACCTGGAATGTGAATGAAACGCTTTGCTACTGATGGGATCAGGTCGCATGAGAGCATTATTCTTTTAAAAGAAAAAAAAAACCTGAAAGAAGGAAAAGTGGGAAGAGAAAATTGAGGGAGCAGGACTAAAGGTAAACTCTACCAATTTTATTCTTTTACCTTGAGCTAGCTAGGTACGGTGGAAATATCTCTTTCCTCTGTTAGACTCATCTTGGCTTGCTCACCTAATAAAGAACTAGTGCTGGAACCCCTGCTGATGTCCCTCCATTTCATTTGACTTCAATCCAATTTAATTTCACAGAATCTGAGAGTAAAAGGGAACTTCAGGTGGTACTTCCACACCATATAGCCCCAGCTATATTCAAAACAAGTCTACTACAGTGAATAGGTGTTGGACTTGACAGTTTCAAATTCTGACCCTCAGACACTTTTTACCTCTGTGACACTGGGCAATTCATTTAAATCTCTCTGGGTCTCAGTTTCCTCAACTGTAAAATGAGGGAATTGAATTCAATTGTCTCCAAGGCCTCTTCCAGTTCTAAATCTATGATCCTTTGATCTCTATAATATCTCAAACAAACCTGAAGAAAACTTTCAGAGATAAGGGAGTCACCACCTCTCAAGGCAGCTCATTTCACTTCTGGGCAATTCTAATTGTTAGGAAGCTTTTCCTAACATCAAACTGAAACTCACCTCCTTGTAACTTCCACCCACAGTTCTGCCCTTTGGGAAGCAATAACATGTGGAGACAAAAAATATGCTCATATTAAAGTCCACTAAAACTCTCAGTTCTTTGTCTGACAAATAACTATCTGAACGTGTCTCCACTATTGTGTACTTGCTGGAGCTGAATTTTAGATCCATGTTAGCCTTTATAATTATCTCTATTAAACTTTATTAGATTTAAGTCAAAGTTTTCCCTGCTGAGATCTTTTTGGGCGCTGTCTTTGTCACCTAACATGTCAGTTGTTCCAGTTCTGTGTCACTAGCAAAATTGACAGATATACTAAATGACCCTTTATGTCAGTCATTGATAAAAGTTAAACAACATAGGGGAAAGCACAGATCCCTTAAGACCTTCCACTAATGACTATTGATCTGTTATGGATTACTTATTAATGACTACTAAAGATCTACCCACTCAAAAAATTCTGAATCCACATAATGTTATTGCCCAGTTCTCATTATTGCATTTTGTCCACAAGAACATTATGAGATACTTTGTCAAATACATTGCTAAAATCTAAGTAAATTGCACCTGCAGTATTCTCTTACTTGTCTGGTAATGTTGTAAAAATAAAGAGAAAATGAGGATGAAGTTGTAGTGGTCCTTTTGATTATCACTTTCTTTTCTAAATGTCCATACCTCATCCTTTTAATATAGTCTAAAACTTTACCTAGAAGTCACAATCTCTGGACTATCTATAGTAGGCAGATTCCATTCTTTTTCCTTTTTTGAGAATCAGGATTTTGCTTTTACTAGTTCTATAGTACCCCACCTGAGGCAGCTAAGCAGTGCAGTGGATAAAGCACTTGGATTAGAATCAGGAAGACAACTTCATGAGTTCAAAGCTGGCTTCAGATACCAGCTTTCTGATCCTAGGCAAGTCATTTAACCCTGTGTGCCTCAGTTTCCTCATCTGTAAAATGAGCTGGAGAAGGAAAACGCAAACCACTTCATTACCTTTGCCAGGAAACTCCCAAATGGGATTATGAAGAGTTCCTCCTTAAGCCAGATGTGAAGAAAGTAAGCTTCATTTTTTCCCCTCTCACCTCCTCCCTTTTCTCCTCCATTGAAAAAAGCTTTTTCTTGCCTACTTTATGAGTGATAAATTGCCTCATTTCATTTCTCCCTTTCTCCTCTCAATATATTTCTCTCTCACTCCTTAATTTTGTTTTTTTTTAGATATCATCCCTTATTCAACCTGTGCTCTCTCTAAGTGTGTGTGTGTGTGTGTGTAATCCTTCCAATTACTCAAATACTTAGCAAAGTCTCAAGAGTTACAATTATTGTCTTTCCATGTAGGAATGTAAACAGTTCAACTTTAGAAAGTCCTTCATGATTTCTCTTTCCTGCTTACCTTTTCATGCTTCTCTTGATTCCTGTGTTTGAAAGGCAAATTTTCTATTCAGCTCTGGTCTTTTCATCAAGAATGCTTGAAAGTCTTCTATATCATTGAATGACCATTTTTCCCCCTGAAGTATTATACTCAGTTTTGCTGGGTAGGTGATTCTTGGTTTTAATCCCAGTTCCTTTGAATTTTGGAATATTGCATTCTAAGTTCTTTGCTCCCTTAATATAGAAACTGTCAGATCCTGTGTTATCCTGATTGTATTTCCACAATACTCAAATTGTTTCTTTCTAGCTGCTTGCAATATTTTCTCCTTGACCTGGGAACTGTGAAATTTGGCCACAATATTCCTAGGAGTTTCTCTTTTAGGGTACCTTTCAAGAGGTGATCAGTGGATTCTTTCAATATTTATTTTACCCTCTGGTTCTAGACTATCAGGCCAGTTTTCCTTGATAATTTCATGAGGGATGATGTCTAGGCTCTTTTCTTGATCATGGCTTTGGGTAGTCCCACAATTTTAAAATTGTCTCTCCTGGATCTATTTTCCAGGTCAGTTGTTTTTTCCAATGAGATATTTCACATTGTC
>CM053769.1:298176035-298305737 GCA_028658325.1 Potorous gilbertii | reverse complement strand
TAGAAGAGAGGGCAGATTGGTGATAGGGGAAATTAGAGTGCTCAGTGTACTGGGTGGGGGAGGGGACAAATGGGTAGAAAATTTTGGAACCCCAAATTTTGTGCAAATGAATGTAAAAACTTAAATAAATAAATTTATATTTAAAAAAATAAAAATAGATTAATTTAAATGGAAAAAGAGGTACAAAAAGCCAATGAGGAGAGGAATGTTTTAAAAAGAAAAATTGGCCAAATAGAAAAGGATATTCAAAAGTTCACTGAAGAAAATAGTTCTTTAAAAATTAGAATGGAGCAGATGGAAGGTAAAGACTTTATGAGAAATCAAAAAATTAGAAAAGCAAACCAAAAAGAATGAAAAAATAGAAGACAATGTGAAATATCTCATTAGAAAAATAAAGGACCTGGAAAACAGATCTGGAAAAGATAATTTAAAAATTATTGCTTTACCTGAAAAGATCAAAAAAGAGCTTAGACATCATCTTCCAAGAAATTATCAAGGTAAACTGCCCATATATTCTAGAACCAGAGGGTAAAATAAAAATGGAAAGAATTCACCAATCACTCCCTGATCTTTTAAGACATCCCAATAGGAAAACTCCTAGGAATATTGTAGTCAAATTCCAGAGTTCCTAAGTCAAAGAGAAAATATTATAAGCAGCCAGAAAGAAACAATTCAAGTATTGTGGAAACACAATGAGGATAACACAGGATTTAGCAGCTTCTACACTAAAGGGTCAAAGGGCTTGGAATGTGATATTCCAGAGGTCAAAGGAGGTAGGATTAAAACCAAGAATCACCTACACAGCAAAACTGAGTATAATAGTTCAAGAGAAAAAAATGATCATTCAATGAAATAGAAGACTTCTAAGTATTTTTGTCAAAAAGACCAGAGCAGCATAGAAAATTTGACTTTCAAATACAAGAATCAAGAAAAGGTAAACAGGAAAGAGAAATCTGAAGGAACTCATTAAAGTTGGACTCTTTGCATTCCTACATTCGTACATGTAACTCATGAGACCTTTTTCAGTATTAGGGTAGTTGGAGGGAATATGTGTGTGTGGGTGTGTGTGTGTGCGTGTGTACAGGTATGGATGTATGTGTACCTTATATATGTATAGGTATGTATTTGTACATGTATATATATATATGTGTGTGTGTGTGTGTGTGTGTGTGTGTGTAGAGAGAGGGCCCAGGATGAGCTGAATATGAAGGGAGAATGACTAGAAAAACAAAATTTACTGAATGGAATGTACTAGGAGTAAGAGAAACAGAGAAGTAGAATGTAGCAAATCATCTCACATAGAAGAGGGAAGAAACAGCTTTTACGATGGAGGGGAAGAGGGGGGAGATGAAAGGAAATATGTGAGCCTTACTCTCATGGGATTTGGCTTAAGAAGGGAATAATATACACTCAATTGTATATGGAAATCTATTTTACCCTGCAGGAAGGCAAAGGAGAAGGGAATAGGAGAGGGAAGATAATAGAAGGGACAGCAAATTGGGGAAAGGGATAATCAGAAACAAACGTATTGTGGGAAGACAGGTCAAGGGAGAGAATGGGATAAATGAAGGTCAAGAAAGGACAGGGAAATGGTTAGTCTTTTACAACACAACGATTATGGAAGTGCTTTGTCTTGTTACACATGTATGACCTATGTTGAATTGCTTGTTTTTTCAATGATGGTGGGTCAGGAGAGAGGGAGAGAATATGGAACTCAAAGCTTTCAGAGTGAATGTTAAAAATTCCAGTAGCATGCTACTGGAAATTAAGCTATACAGGCAATGGAGTATAGAAATCTATTTTGTCCTACAGGAAATTAGAGGGGAATGGGGATGGAAGAAGGGTGGGTAATAGAAGGTAGGACAGACTGGAGGAAGGGGAGGATGGGGTGCATTCTGTCCTGGGGTGGGGGATGGGAAGAGACCGTCAAAAATTTTGAATTCAAACTTTTGTGGAAGTGAATGTTAAGAACGGAAAAATAAAATTAATTATATATTGAAAAAAGGAAATGCACATAAATTTAAAATAAAAGAAATAAAATTTTAAAAAATGACAAACAGGATGTTTTCAGAAAAACCTGAAAAGCCCTAAATGAATTCATAAAAAAGTGAAGAGAGCAAAACCAGAAGAACATTGTATACAGTAACAGCAATATTGTACAATGACCAACTGTAAATGACTCAGCTATTCTCAGCAATATAACGATCTAAGACAATTGCAAAAGATTTATGGTGAAATATGCTCTCCACCTCCAAAGAAAGAACTGAAGGAGTCTGAATGCAGATTGATACATACTATTTTTCACTTTAATTTTTTCTGTGTTTTTTCTTTTGTTCAGTTTTCTTCTTTGCCAACGTGACCAATATGGAAATAGATTGCACGTGATTGCACATGTATAACCTATGTCAATGTGCTTACTGTCTCAAGGAGGAAGGAGGGTAGGGAGGGAAGGAGGGAGAGTGTTTGAAACTCAAAATTAAAAAAAACCCCAAATGTTAAAAATCGGTTGCATGAGATTAGGAAAAAATAAAATTTTATTCAAAAATTTTTAAAAGAATAGAAAACTTCTCTGTTTTTATTTTTAAGTTAGCAAATAGCTGCCTTATGAGTGCTCACCTGGAAGTCACTGACATTATTACTTGTCTCTTCTTTCTCTGACCTTTATTGGATTATCATTGCCTGACTGAGCATTGGAAACACTTTTCATGAAGAAGATTGTCAACATCAATCCTTGAAGGACCAGTAGCTGCTTCATTCTTGAACATCAAGGTCTTCCCTCTTCAGAAAGAGCCTTGTTCAGTGGTCACCCTTTTCCCCTTTTTGTCTAAATCTTCTATCCATTGACCCTGAAATACAGGACCTTGTCTCTTCAGACCTTTCTACACTGAAGCCTTCTAGTTGTTGATGTTTTTATTTTCCCTTGATAACTTGGAGAATGGAAAGCATTCCTTGGGTCCCTTAGCTTTTCTTCTAGAAGGCAGACTCATCTGAACTTTCAGAATAAATAACTATTACTTAGGCCCAGCAGGAAGACAGTCATTATAAACAAATCATTGCAAAATTCTCTCTGCTCTCCATGTCTTCTGAAAATAAGATCCTCAATCCTGTCCACTCTTGTCAATAACTCTTGTGACCAATTCCCTTGGAAAACTGCTGTGGTTAGTTACTACTTGGGGGACTTTTCAGTTTGTCAGTCTTCTCACCTCATAAGCATCTTGACAGATATGCCCAACCTCCTTTTACTATGTTGTATTTACTTTTGGCCCTCAGGTGGCACAGTGAAATGAGAGTTAGACTTGGGGTCAGGCAGAGTAGGGACTGAATCCTGCCTCAGACACTCGGTCCCTGTGTGATCCTGGATGACTTAATCTGTCTTAACCTCATTGTAAAATGAAGACAGTAATAGCAGCATCCTCACAGGGCTGCTGTGAAGATCAAAGGAGATAACAGACATAAAAGCTTTGCAAATCTTAGTGTTATATAAACACTAACTGTTACTATTTTTATTATTAATTTTCCTTCTCCTCTGCTCCTGCATGGTTTCAAAGTTTCTCAAGCTTATGGAGCCAGAGGCAAAGGCCAGCCTTTACAGAGGCAACTCACATATCCATTAGAGAGTCAAAGCCTCAGGGCACCAAAGATACCAGAGGGCCAGCATTTCTGGGGCCACAGAGACTGAACTTAGTATTTGCTCAGCATTCAGTATGTGCTACATCTCCTGTTATTTTGGAATGAGGCTTGAGGGTTGGTTCAAATGTGATTTCATTACAAGGTTAACCTAGATGCCTGGATAGATGTCTCTGATGGCTCTAACCCCAGTTCCTCAGGGTTTGGAGTGCTGAATCATGGCACAATAATGCCATGATCAGTCATCACATGAGCCTGGAGGCTGCAGCCCCTGTTCAACTGGATCTTTGTCCTATGGCTGACAAATTACAAATTACAAAACCCTGCTTCCTTTCGCCTCATCATTCAGTTACCATTCACCACATGTGTAATCCTGAGCAAGTAATTTTCCCTCAGTCTCAGTTTTCTAATCTGTAAAACTGGAATAATAATAAGACCTACCTCATAATATTGTAAGGATCAAATAAAATTTTATATACATGTATGTATACATATATGTGTGTATATATGCATATATATAAAGCAATTTGCAAACCTTAAGTGCTATATAAATGTTAACCATTATCATTAACATCATTACCATCTGCTAAGATAAAAATCATATCTTCTACCATCTCTCCTTCAAAGGTCTTTTCTTATTTTTGCAGTTACGATTTGTTCCCCACCACCAAATCAGTTTGAAATTACAGTCAAAGAAACATAGATATAGAAGTGTAATGGATCTCAACAATTATCTGTCTAATCCCTTTATTATACGGTTGAAGAAATGAGACTCAGAGGAATTCAGTGATTTGGCAAAGAGGTCATACAGGTAGTAAGTAGCAGTTGGAGAATTTGAACTCAGATTTTATGACTAGAGGGCAGCTAGGTGACACAGTGGATAGAGTGCTGGAGCTGAAGACTCATCTTCCTGAGTTCAAACCTACCTCAAATATTTACATAGCTGTGTGACTCTGAGCAAGTCCCTTAACTCAGTTTGCCTCAGTTTCCTCATTTGTAAAATGAGCTGGTGAAGAAAATGGCAGAACACTCTAGTATCATTGCCAATAAAACCCTAAATGGGGTCAACAATAACCTATGACTGGAAGTTCAAGGATCTTTCCATTGTACTATACTGCCTCTCATATATTCTGTACTTGCTTATTTGTGTACCTGTTTTATTCTGCAGTAGACTATAAGATTCTTAAGGGCTAGGGCTGTTTTACTTTACATTTATATCACCCATCAGCCAGCATAGTACCTCACATAGTAGGTGCTTAATAGGTGCTGATTGATTGATTATACTCATGAGAAAATTCAGTAACTAAAAGAGGAAGAATGAAAGAGAACATATGGGTGTAGATCAATGGAGACAGAAACAGAAACAGTAACCATATACTACAGACCAACAGGACAAAAAGTGAAAATAGTCAGAGTTCAGAAATAGATCAGAATCCTGGCACAGGAGCATTAGTTGTAGGAAAAGGATCTCAATGATCAGGACATCTGCTGAAGCTCTCAACCTGCCAAAAGCAAAGCAGATAATAATTTCTTGACTTAATGGCAATTTAATTCTTTAAAAATGGGAGGAATTAGCATGGAAGATTTATACTTCAGATGATTTTTCACCAACAAGAAGGAATTACTTTTGTTGTTGCTCAGTCATGGAATTACTTGGGTGGAAATGATGGAACTTTCAGGGAGGATGTGACCATTCCATTTAGAGTTTGTGATAAAGAATAGGAAAATTGGAAAGATGTTAACATTCAGTTATACATTTTGGAAGAATATGTTCAAAGAGTTCAGTGGAAAGATAGATATCCTATGGATCAAAATTCCTCTCAGGAATTCAGAAGAGAAAGGAAATTCAGGAGAGTGAAATAATGAAAAGACACAATGAGAAACAATTCTAATGAGGAAGGGGAAAAACAATTGTTTAGTGATCCAAAGAGTTTGGAGACACAAGGAACTTCTTAACTAACATCAATTTTAAAGACATGTAAAGAAGATAGAGGGAAAGTTAATTAATAGAGGATAAATGTAAAATAATGACATGGTCTAGTAAGAATAGTTTCAGGAAAGCTAAAATTCAGAATGAACTGATGTTAACAAAGTAGGTTCAAGACAACCAAAAGTGGTTTTTAGTTATCTGGGGGGAAAGAAGAGAGTAAAATAAGGTGCTGCTGTTGTCCAGTCATGACCTCATTTAGGGTTTGTTGGGGTTTTTTGGAGGGGGGGCAAAGATACTGGAGTGGTTTGCTATGAGGATGTTGAAAGGAATCTCAAAGGTCATGTAGTGCAGCCTACACCTGAAAAAGAATTCTCTCTACAACATAACAAAAAAGTAATAACCCAGCTTTTGTTGGATCACAAGTGAGCTGGAACTTTCTACCTCCAAAGGTAGGGCACTCGCCTTTTGGAGAGCTCTAAGTTACAGGAGGGTTTTCCCTTCCTTCAAGATTCCTTTCAATTCTGAAATTCTGATCCTTTTAATTTAACTATATTCTGAGTTTATGAGCCTCTTGAGAAAAGGAATTATTCCACAGTCATCTCTGTATACCTCACAGTACCTAGAAAAAACTCTTGCACACAATAGTTATCAGTATTTGCTGAATTGAGTCCTAGACAAGTTTTGTATGTCTACCTTGCTTTTGGTGGTGTTCAGCTTCCCATATCCCTAAAAGTACTCTACAATGGGTGGACAGAGTCAGGTCTGGAAGGGAAGGAAGAAGGAGGTACCATTCCTAAAGAAGGGCAAATATGCTGATGGATGGAGGTAATGAACTCTCATGTATCCAAATGGGTGCAAGAGATTCCTGAGATTGCAGAACACCTCTGAGATTTCAGTCCAGACAAAGGAATTCCAAGCCAACCAAACTTGCGGGTTTTATAGAGTCTTCAAGTGTCCCTTAGGAGTTAGATATTTCAAGGTCATTGTAAGTGAACTTGAAGACTCTTTCTAAAACATCATTGAATTGAGCCTGGTTCTAGTGTCACAAGTATAGATAACCTCCAATGTGCATTATCCCTAACACAACACATCCGGAGTTCAGCAGCTACTCCTCTGGGAAAACACTATCACTGTTATGCTTTCCTTTTCCTGAGCACTTAAGACAGTAGCTACTGCCCTACTGCTTATTAATGAAGTGTTCAGAGATGGGTGTGGGAGTGGAGTTGGACCTACAAATTCAAATTCTAGGAGCCATCCCTTGTGCTCTGCACACCTATAGTTACTCCCTCATCAATCCATCAAACAAGCATCATTATCAATCATCCATTGTGTACTAGTAGATACAACATTGACCTTGGATTCAGGAAGACTGGAGTTTAAATACTGCCCTGGGCATTACTAGCTGTGTAACATTTAAATTCTCTCAGTCTCAGTTCCACATCTGTAATGGGGTTGGAGGGAATAAAAATACCCAAAATATTTTACCTCATAATTATTGTGAGGGTCAAATAAGAATATGGGAAAGATTTGTGGCACAATGGATAGAGTGCTGAACCTGGGGTCAGGAAGACCAAGTTCAAATGCAGCCTCAGACATTTACTAACTGTGTGACCCTGGGCAAATCATTTAATCTGTTTGCCTCAGTTCCCTCATCCATAACATTTCAATGACTATTCAGTTGTGTGTGACTCTGGTTTTCTTGGCAAGGATGCTGGAGTGGTCTGCCATTTTTTTCTGAAGTTCATTTTACAGATGAGGAACTGAGGCAAACTGGACTAAGTGATTTGCCCTGAGTCAGACAGCTATTAAGTGTCTGAGGTCAGTTTTGAACCTTGAATAATGAGTCCTCCATGTTTCACCTAGCTGTCTATGATGACTGTAATAGCACTTACCTTGTAGGTTATTGTGAGAATTAAATGAGATGACATTTGTGAAAACCACTGGCATATAGAAGGTACTCTGTAAATGCTACGTATTACATGCACACAAAGTACTTTGCAAACCTTAAAGTGCTGTATAAATGTCAATCTTTATTTTAAAGCATCCCTAAGGCACTTAGTGAGCTCCTGCTAGTATTTTGTGCTCAAAAGATCATTTATTGAACTGGGTGACAAAAGACTTGAATTCTAGTCTCAGTACCACAACTGATTTCTTGTGTGATTTTAGACAAATTACTTTCTTTCTCTAGGTCTCAGATTTCCCAGATGTAAGAATAGCTACAAATTACTTTATATACATGACCTTATTTGATCCCCTTGGAATTAGTTGGTTGGACAGGATGGCCTCTCAGGTGTCCTTGCAGTCCCCACATTATTCGTGATTTGATCCAGTAGGTCCCGGTCACACCTATAAGCCGCCTAGGAAAAATTAATTCTCCATACATAAGCTATCCCATCTGCAGAGCCCCACCCCACAGATCACTAAGTCCTTCTGACTCCAGAAGTCCTCTCCCTTTCCCCCAAACTTCCTGATTTCAGATCCTGGGAGCCTGGAGTGTTTACCCAATCAGGTTTTGTCCCTTCTCTCTCTCAGATTTTCCAGGTCTTCCCCCAAAATACCTGCTCCCACCTGCAGTGATGATTCCTTTATTTAACGATGCTGATTCCTTTATTTCCCTATGCTTGCCCTGCTTCGCTGCCTGGATGAGTTGAGTTAAATTTCCCCCGCCTTTCTGATGTCACATCCTGTTTCAGTCTCCATCCCTTCCAGCTGCTACCTCCCGGGTGTGTATGTGTATGTGTATAAGTGTGTGTGTGCGTGTGTGCGCGCGCTTGTGTGCGCGCGCGCTTTGTGTGTGCCCTCCCTGCGCCACCCCGCCCCCTCCCCCCTTTTCCAAGCAAACTTTTGGCATAGCAGACAGAGCCCATCATTTCGTGCTCCAGTGCCTCCCTCTTCGCAAATGCTTCGCGATCAGGGGAGCCATTAGGAAAGGAAAGGAGAGGGAAAAAACCAGCCAGCCCTAGCCCAGGAGACTGGCGAGGAGAGAAACTGGGGATATAATAAATATGCAAAGTGGAGGGTTTGCAAAGCAGATTCCTAGCTCTGCCTTCTCCGGGTGCTGAAAGGCACATCACAGGGACTGAGGGAGGAAGAGAGGGAAAATCATTGAAAAGCCAGCAACGCCGAGGAGAGCGACTTCACGCAGCCGCCAAAGGACCGGGGATCCGCATGCCCGGAGGTTGGAGCTGGGAGCGAGAGATGCGACCGGCAAGCAAGCTTCTCAGTCTCTTCTTCCTCATCCTGATGGGAACTGAACTCACTCAAGTAGGTCTCTCCAACGCCATTTTCCTACTAGAGCCACCTGGCCCCTCGGGAAGCCAGAGAAAGTCGGGGAGCAGGTGCCCGCTGGCCACCGATCCCCTGTGCCCCTGTCCCTGTCCCCTCCCCCTTCCCTGGATCCCAAACCCGCTTTAGAGGTCAGCCAGCGTACCGCTTCCTCCGCGAGTCGGGTGCAAGGAGCGAACAGCGGGCGGGGGCTGGGACTCAGGCTTTTGAAGACTGTGGGCAGGTTGCCCGGGGGCTGATGCCCTGCCCAGGTGGGCTATCCATCTTCTCCATTATCCGATGGAGAGAGCAGGGAGGGGGTATTCAAGGCACCCACCTCCCCAATTAAAAGTTCTCATGCCAGGCATAAGGCAGGCAAAGCGAGAAAGAGGGCAGGGCTTTTTACCAACCCTAGCCTTGGTATTTCCGGAGACACTGAGAACTAACCCTCATCTCCAACAAGAACAGATCGCGGCCACTATCCCCTTCTGGCAACACACTAATATCGCTATCACCCTCATTTGGCTTTGGATTCAATTCTCCTTTTAGTGTATGAATGACTGTGGGGACAAAGAAGGATTGTCTCTGCTTATTAAAACAGAAAGGGCTGCGGGTCATGAAGAAGTCTGTTATTGGTACAATGTTCAGGGCTTTGTGTGGATGGGCACATATGCAATACTAAGTATGTGTATATACTGTGTAATTATCAGTGTGTGTTATTCCAAGCCAATCATTATAATCACTTGGGAGACATCTGAATGTGCAAATCTACTGTGTGCATTGCCTGTTTTTATATCTCCAGTAGTAGGTGCATGTAATAGATAAGAAAGGGAGGAATGTGTGTGTGTGTGGTGTGAATATACACTTGACACGTGTGTGTAAATAAAACAACCAAGACACCTTTAATAGTTGTACTGATTTAGGGTGACATTTAAACGTCCTTTAATGCCTCCGTCTGTGCCGTGCTGGGAGTTGATGATTTTATGGCTTGAGCTGCCAACTAGCTGTTTATTTATGAGTTTTGGCAAAATTTTTTAAGGGGTTAGTATGAAAAGTGAAAACAGAGAAGGTCAGCTTATCTATCATCAGTCTCTCTCTCTCTCTCTCTCTCTCTCTCTCTCTCTCTCTCCTTTATCATTCTCTCTCTCCCTCTCTCTAATACACACATGCACCCAGGCTACAAGCATGGTCAGTTTTACAAAGAACTGCTCTGGGAGGAAATGAGAACAAGCTGTAATTAAACATTTTAGCTCCCTGCAGTCACTAAGCAGAGTTGTGCTGCTTCCTCATTTAGTTTCAGGTTGTCCTGCTCCCAGGTGTGATTTACCCTGAGGAACTAGTTGAGGGAAAACTAGTAGGACAGAATGTGCTAGACTCACTTGGGGACATCCCTTGTCATAATGACTTTCTTATCACCATCATTCTCTTTCTTCAAGGACATTTTTATAGGTTCCAAAGGGTTTCTCTTTCCCAGGAGAAACTTTCAGCTCAACCTTAATTAAGCGCAATGCCTCTGTGGAAGCAAATGTGCTTCCTCACCCTCTTCAGCCCTCACTAAATTCATTTGAAAACTTTCCAATACCACCACCAAATCCATCCCTCATTCCCTCCCCTAACCCCAAAGTGATTTGTATTGGAAAACTGAATCCGAAGTTATCAGCTAGATGAGCAACCAAGAATTCAGGACCATGGTCAGTTCCCTACTTGGTCAGACCCAAAGATTGGATTAGCTTCCCTCTGCTCTACAATTTCAAGTCTGGCACCCAGGTCAGGGTTACCATATACAATTGAATATCTTGCCTTCCTCCTTTCTTCCTTGATTTTATCAAGAATATCTCTTGAATACCCAAACCCTACCCTTCAGAAATCAAAATTTGAGTTTGGGATTCTGTTTTAGGGAATGATATTTGGAAGAAGGATTAGACTTATTATAATTGGCCCAAGGGGCAGAAATAGAAAAAAACAGGGAGATAGGTTTTGGATGAATGTAAGGAAAATAACTTCAAAACAATTACATATATTTTTAAATTGAATGATACTCGTGTCTTTATAGTTTAGCTACAGAATGGAAACTGCCAGCCACATAATCTCCTAATCACTCCATGCAGAAAAAGGTACTGATAGATCAGTTTGCTCTCCACCCCTAAGTTCTCCAAATATCTCATAATCTTATTTCCCAGAGATAGCTAGCCCCAGATATAGCTTTCCCCATGAAGCTGGTTCAGGCAGTCCATATACTCTTGGCTGCCACCCCTGAATCTCTCACCTGTGAAGGTTCTAGCTTATTTACAATACCTACCTTGGAGTATACCCCTGGGGGAGCTTTCCATTCTTTTCTTACTCTCAGTATGAGCTTCCTCTAGGGAGCCTCAAATTAGAAAGGAAGGGAGGAAGGAAGGAAGAAAGAACAAGAAAGAAAGAAAGAAAGAAAGAAAGAAAGAAAGAAAGAAAGAAAGAAAGACATTTGCTAGGATTAGGGAAGTGAAGACAAAGCACTACTGATAAGTGAAGACTTGTTCTTTTGTTTTCTATTCTGTTGTGCTCATTCATTCTTTCCTTTCTCTCTTCAAGGTAGAACTAAAATTGAGAGGCAACTTAGCATTGTTTAGTGGATAGATAGCTGACCTTGCAGTCAGGAAGACCCGTGTTAAAAGGTCTGTTAAAGATTTCTCTGACACATACTGGCAGTGTGACCCTGGGTGGGTCATTTGTCTTCTCAATTCTCCTAGGCATATCTCAAAGACTAAAAGACATAGGAGAGTTGCTAGTCTGTATCAATAGAGGGACCCATTTCCATGCCAGAAGTTCCCACATTAATGAAATCTCAAATTCAGACCAAAAATAGAAATGTGCTTGATAGATAGTGGTCTACTTGCAAATAACTTCCTATCACATTTGAGATTTTAACAAGGTAGGAGATTTGATTATCATAAACTCCCCAAAATGAAAGGTTCCTCAGGGACCATCTAGTTCAATCTGCACCTAAACACAAATGACCTCTACAATATCTCTTCAAAGTGACCTTCCAGCTTTTGTTTGAAGACCCTACAATGATGAAGAACTCACTTCTTCCCATGTCAGCTGGTTCAATTTTAAAATACATCTAATTGTTAGGGTGCTTTTTCTTACATTGAAACAAAATCTGCCTTCCTGCAACTTTTACTCATATGAATGAATGGATGGATGGATGAATGAAAAAAGCAAAGCACTGAAAATGTAAATAAAAAAGTAATACAGTCTCTGCCTTCATTGAGCTCACATTCTAATGGGGGCAGCAACACATATGGAGGGTTTTAGATGAAAGTCAAATGGAAAACTTCTGTGGTCCCTAAGGTGCAGCAGCAAAGCCACTGTTAATGCCTCTTCCTTAATGTAATTTCCACTGATAAGATTATATCAGTTTCTGATGTTGACCCACTTGACAGTGCCAAGGACTTTGATGACAAGAACTTTCTTTTCTGGTTCTTCAGTAGTTGTGGCTGCAGCACCTGTGGAAGCAGTTTCCAGATTGCATCTCCATAGGGATTGCTTCCCACTATGATAGCTAAAGGTACAGAGCTGACAGCATTGTTATTCTTAAGGATCTTGGGCTCAGAGTCCTAGGTTATCTCCATCAACATCTGAGGGGAGATGGTGGTCAAGACAGTGATGGAACTTTGATTTGCCTGGTCCATTCTGCCTCCTACCTTTCTCTCATGATGCCTTGCTGCTTCAACCAAGCTGGTTTACCTGCCCTGTGGGTGGCAATTGTTTGGCAGTCTGGCAGAATCACTGGTCTCTTCTCCACATGAGTTGCTTCCCCATTTCTTCTAGCTCTGCCTCCTGGGGTCAAGCAATACAAGTTTAATCTCTTTTCTATATGATAGTACTTCAGATATTTGAAGGTGCCATTACTCCCACACACAATTCTTCTCTTCTTTCTAGTATAAAGCTTCCTGGCCAATATAAAGACAATCCTTTGTTAACATACTAATTTTGTCTTTAGTTGATAAATGCTGCTTTCAGTATTCAGGCAGTCTCTCACTGACTTTATTATTACATTTGCACCACCTCTCTATCCTTTGGACAATGGAAGTTTCTGTGAACAAATCCATGAATTACTAAATCTTACACAATAACTACTATGTGCAAGGTGCTGTACATTCCTACGAGGACAAAAATATTGACTTTGTAATCAAAGAATCTGGGTTCTAATACTGCTCTTCTATTCACTAGTTGTATAACCTTGACAAGCTGCTTTATATCTCATTTTCCTCACCTGTTATATGAGGGAGTTGGATTAGATGATCTCTAACATCCCTTCTATCCCTATGTATAGTTCATTATAAAGGGGGAAAAAATTAGACTTAAGATAGGGAAACCCAGGTTCAAATACTACTTAAAAACCTACTCTCCAAGAAACCATGAGAAAGTTACTTCCCTTATCAGTCTCACTTTCCTCAATTGTAAAATGGGGATAGCAATTCCACTACCTGCCTCACAGAATCATTGTAAAGATAGTGTTACAAAAATGTGAGCCATTATTACCTTTTCCCTTCCCTATGAAGCAGAACTAGGCAACAGTCTCCAGGAGAACGGGGATAGTGCCCTATGCATTGTTGTGCCTTCTATAGGACTCAAAACAGGACCATGGTAAATGTTCATCTGTCTTCTTCTCAGTACATCTTTCATAGAAAATAGTCTCCTGAACAAACCAAAAATATACAAACAAAAAGTATAATTATGAGGACTAAGCCTGTCTTAGATTAAGAGACAGGAAAATGCATTTCCCTTCCTTCCTTGCAAACTGAGGGATGATCACATACTGTCAGACTTAGCTGATTGATGGATTTGTTTTATTGACATGCTTTTTTGCCCCTTTTGAAAGCTTTTTGTTCAAAAATGACTCACAGGAAAGGAGAGAATGGAAGGACAGGCTTTGAAATAAAGGCGATATTAAAATTTTTAAAATCCCCAAATTTTTAGTCATCTTATCCTTGTACATAAGAGCCTTCACAATCTGACTCCCACCTATATTTTTGACCTTATGTTAAATCACTCCCTTCTTTGCCCTCTAATCAAATGGACCAGTTGCTCTTTTTCTAACTCAGCAGTCTATTCCATGCTTATGCCCTTTCACACATATTATCTTTCTAGGCCTGGGATAGATTCTGTTCTTGTATTTGCCCTTAAGAATCTATCTTCTCTTTGAGGCTCAGTTCAGATGCTGCCTCTTCCATGAAACCTTCCATCATTCTCCCAAATAAAAATGGTCTCTCCTTCCTCAAATTATTCTAGTGTGCTTGATTTGGACCTCTTCTTCCTCCATCATACTCTACCTGTTATGGATATATATTATACCTCACTCTCCCATCCCAAAAGTAGAATGTAAATCCTTTGAATATAGGAACTTCCTTTTTGTATCCTTATATCCCAACTGCCTAGTATGGTGTCTTGTACCCAATAGAGTCATACACAGGAAGTATTTGTTAAAGTGAACTAGGCTGAATCAAATCAACTAAGCTGGGGCACTGAACCATATAGACCACAGTGTAGGAGTGCTACTGCTATGTAGTGGGTGTCCAAGGAGGATGCTCGTGGTAAAATAAGAGATAAGTGGATATCTAGTACCAGACAACACATAGGTCAGATTGAGGTGGAAGGCTCTCCTAAGTTTAGCCTTTAATAGGCATTATGGTGTCTTTGGACTTAAGTAAGCTGTTAATTATCAGGGTTTAAGGAAGTACTAGTGGCTGGACAGTACTAAGCAGCTGTAGATAACCCTCATGGCAAAGCCACAATGACAGTGGGGGTATTAAATTGTAAATCTGCAGCATGAGGCAGCTGCTTCATCTCATAAAGCAATTTGTGTCTCATTCCACTAACTTCAGCCTTCACCAATAAAAAGAAAGGTAATTTTCTGCCTTGGGTTGTATTTATTGCTAAAGTTATCAGGCCTTGTAATCAGTATTAACATCACCGTGTAAAGTAATACAAAACTAATTACTAGCTAAACTGAATTAGATCCATGGCAAATGTAAGCTGCCTTGACAGTCAGAGAAGCCAATTTTCAGTCCTGAATGATGTTCACAACTTTGAAACCACTAACCATGAGGTCATAACAACTGGTGGATTTATTCTCCAACATGAACGTGATTGGGATTGTAGCAGCAGGGGACAGGGGGGAGATAGGAGCCTAGAAAGAGGGAAGAGAAGATGAAAAATGAAAATGTTCCTTTTCCTATTCGTTATTTTGCCTTTGAGGAACACAGCATGTGCTTGAAATGCTGTGAAATGAGCAGAAGAGGTCAGAGACAGCAAGGAGGGAAGCAAACAGCTTTAGCACACTTAGAAAGCAGCCAAAATGAAGCAGCTGATACACACTGAATATATTTGACCTTTTTAGAAATACCTTTGAGAGCTATTTTTCTTGAGCTATCTTGTGGAATATCCAAATCCTTTCCTTGTGGTTGACCTTGAAACTAGGTAAAAACCCAATAGCCTATTGTAGTAGAAAGAAAACTGAGATGGGAATCAGGACCCCAGCTTCTGTCCTAACTCTACCACTTGCTAGCTGGGTGACTCTGAGATCTCAGTTTCTCAAATGACAAAATGATGTCACTTAAGAACTGAAATCGACTTTAAAGATCTAGTGCAACCCTTTGTCTCAACTCTAAAATTCCATGACCCTAAATCTGAAATTTATATCTATAGACCCTTCAATGGATTAGCACTTTTTTAGGAGCCTGAGATTTCACACAAAGCACAGTTCCCATGACCCCAGGGTAAGAAGCAATAGATTTTGTGATCAAATAGAACATTTGTCTCTGTGCCTGCAAACTTTCTGAAATACCCATAATTCCAATTATCTCATTTACTGCACTTGGCATAGCATTCAAAGCATAACAGTGAAGATAATGAGTCCACTGTAAAGAAAATTATTTGGCAGTGGGATTGTTCTAATTGCCATCCTTAGTGCTTTGTAGATGAAAGACATATTTATTTAGACTTGAGGAGCCATTTGAGGTATCAGAAAGAGGACTGAACTGGGATTCAGGAGAACTGAGTTCTATTCCCTCACAGTATTAATCTTACGACTTTAGGCAAGACAATTTCCTCCTTGAGCCTTTACTGAATCTCATCTGCAAAATAGAAAACAGTCCTTGCTTTCGGTATGATTACAGCTTTGTTTTGAGGCTTAAATGAAAATGTAAAAACATACACCTACATCTATTTTAGGTAGATAGATGTAGCCAGACAGATATAGTGGGCTATGTCAATTTTAAGAACGTAATGGGATGTCGAGCTAATCTAGGTGAGAATTTCTTACAGAATCTATTATTTTCTTGTTCTATGAGCACATGGAAATGTCATGATGCAAAAACTTCTTATGCACACTTCTTAGTGACAGTGAGATCCTATTGTATCCTTAGTGTCTTAGAGACAGAACTCTGCCAATATGCTTACCTAACAAAACAAAATCATTTGTCATGTGTTAAAGTGAGCATTTGAGCTATATATTCATGGTCTTTTTGAGCTCTGTACAAAACTAGCAAGCAGGCTGAGAGGTTAGAGAGATCTAAGGAGAAATGAAGGAGAATAGGAGATTTCCTTGTTGTTTCTAGGCTAAATGGGCTCTATGGCTAAAAGTTCTAGGGAAAACTTGGCCTTAGAAAATATCTTTCAGGTACTTGTCCTGGTGTGACTGTTGTTAGGTATTAGGGAAAGGGATTAGGTTCTTAGTCCTTTTTCATTTTTGTTAGAGAATAATCATAGAATATTCATATTGAAAGAGATCTTGGACCAGAAAAAGGATTTTCAGAGCTAGAAGGGCCTTTGGGATATAAGCTAGAAAGAATTTTTAGAACATGGAATATCAGAACCTGAAAGGGATCTTAAAAAGACTGTCAGAGGAACTTGGAATGTCACATATGGAAGGGACTTTAGAATATGGAATGTCAAAATTGGAAGAGCCCTTGGAGATCATGTAATCCAACCCTTTCACTTTACAGATGGAAAAATTATGGCATGAGCAGGTCATAGAGAATCAGAGGAAGGAAATAGGACACCCAGACATCTCTTTTGGAAGCAATTCTGGTGCCTGTGTGATACTCCAGCCTGTTTAGAGAACCTAGCATGACTCAGAGGACTCTCTCGGGCAAATGGTTTAGGTTAAATGATCCTGTTTCCAGAAATTTAGCATTCCTGGAACTAGCCTCTGAGTATGTGACTTCACCTGCCCTCTGAATGTAGAATCTGGGTTTTTTACTATCTGAGAGCTGTGGCCATATCTGGCTAAGTATTTGGGATGGAAGGAAATGATGAAGTTATAGCCTTTTGAAGCATCAATCAATCAACCAAAAAACATTGGCCTAGTAAAGCATTCTAATTGTTAAATGTGTTGGGAAAAATCTGGTTTAAATAGGACCCAATTACACCCCCTCTCCCTTAGAGTTTAGCTTCATAAGGGAATGAAACATAAACACATATTTAGAATACAAAAACAATTCCTGGTAAGTGCACAGGGAGGTGTAAAGAATTCACCTGCAACGATTAGAATCTTGTGTTCTGAGGAGCCTTTCCTGCTCCCAGGCCAGTTATTATCTACCTTTTAAAATCATCATATATTAGTTTGTCTTGTTTCCACTTTGCATCCCGAAACTCATGACAGGAAAGGCCTGATTTTCGTTTTTTCCTTTGTATCTCCAGTACCTAGCACAGAAGCCTTGCCCATAGTAGATGCTTAAAAAATGTTTGTTGACTTGAATCCCCGACAGGGTGGATCATAGAAGGCTTCACAGAGAAGGTGATATTTAAATGACTCTCCAAACAGAGGTGTGTTAGAGTCAGTTCTAAATAGGTTTTGAGAGGAGCAGATTGTTAAATTTTCAGTGGGAGCATTTACACCTCAGAAATTGGCAATTGGTACAAATTGAATTATTGCTTTGTTGATGTCTAAACTTAGTAAAATGCTAATAATGCAGATTAAACTTAAAGTGCATATGAATGTAACTTGTGGGGAGAGTCCAGTTATTACAAATTTACCAGCGCACCACTGTACTGTTCTATAAACAAGTCCTGAGCGGAACAGGAGTGAAGTAGGAGGTTCTGGGAATAAACCCTTCACCAGACTGGAGGCCTGCTGACTACAGGCTGATAAAAACAATTATCACAAACATTTAAGTAGCTTTAAGTTTTGCAAAGTGCTTTAAATCCATTACCTCACTGGAACCTCAAAACACTCCCGCCTCTAAAGTGGAGGTATCAGACATGTGGCCCACAACTCTTTTGAGTGATATCTAACCAAATTAAAATATACATGGGAAATTTCAAATAAAATAAATAAAAATACAATAGAATGGATAGTGTTAATATGTGGTTTTCTAAGTCACTATTCCACCCACAGGGATCCTTATGTACAATTTAGTGACCCCTGTTTTTGAGTTTGATACCCCTGCTCTAAAGGACCAGCAGGACTTCAAGAAGTGATCAAGAAAGGGTGGTGCTGGTGTTCCAGACCTAGAGAACTGTGTGAGTCAAGGTAGGAAGGGAGGATGCTGCAGTTCTTCTTAAGGTAGCAGAGTACCTGATGAGAGAAGACTCCTGCAGAAGCTTGTTTTTAAAACAGAAATTATCAGAATCTTAAAGTCACAAAGTCCTTTAAAATATTTTTTTAAATGCATGTAACTGATCTCTTTGTACTCAGGGACACTCAAAGGTCCAGGGAACATTTGTATTTTCGTATTGGTGTATGTTTATAATATTATGCAGTTTGTAGTTTGGTTCTGGTATGAATTAATTATTTAATTAAAATGACGCACATGCACACCACCCCCCCCCCACACACACACACAGCACTGCCTCAATATTGATTTAGACATGCTTATCTCCATTCATTCTAGTATTTCCCCACACCCTTGTCCCTCTTCCCTCCCTAGCAAGTGACAAAGGGTGGTCTGGGCAAAGTATTACTAAAAATCAGAATGACCTAGTTCCTAAAAAAAAGAAAAGAAAATGAAAACAGCATCCTATTAATGCAACTGAAGACAATATTAGTGTGCAAATAATGCCTGCTGTGGTTTCCCTGGATCCTGTGCTCTTCAGACCCATCTGGGGTCTCTATTGTTACAGGTGTCACAGTGACAAACTGGCCCCTGTCCAGAGTGGGAGGCCCAGGATGAAGACCAGGCCTCAGAATCATGCTGCAGAAAAATGACTTGAAGGAATTGAGGATGCTTGACTTAGGAAAAAAATATGAAGCCAAGGTGTGACATAATTAATCTATGCAAATATCTGAAGGATTGTCATGGGGATGAGGGAAGATATTTAGTCCAAATGGTTCCAGAGAAAAGCTACAAAAAGATAGATTTCAGGTTAACATAGATATTTTTAATAATCAAAGCTGTCTAATAGTGGAATGCTTTATGTGGAGTAGGAGTTAGAAAACCTGGCATTTCCAGTTTTTGTTCTGTAATTTAATGGTCATGTTACCCTTTGCTTTAAGAACACACAAGTTAATAATCACCTCCTGAATGGGCCCCAAATTAAAACTATGGCAGGAGGGGCATTGTGGCAGAGAGGAAAGCAACTGTCAGACCATCAATTCCTCTGTGAGGCCTGGTTTCTTCATCTGCAAAATAAGGGGACTCCTGCCCCATTTCTTTCATGGGGTTGTTGTGAAGATTAAAGGAAGGTGTGAAAGCTCACTGAAAACTGTACATCTGTATAAAATGTGATAAGTCACCATTTTTATTACTACTGACTCTGGTAACTCTTTAGTGCCAATATAGGGAAAAGAATTTAGAAAATGCATCCTTAGATTGCAAGGAGTCAGAGAGACCTAATCTTTCTTGTGCAGAATTTCCAGTGTATTCTGTACTCTCAGGTGAACAGCAGTTTTGTTTTTTATTATATTTAGATGTTCAGTTTCATATTTCTGCCCATGCCTATCTGCAAATGGTCAGTAACTTAGGCTTTTGAGATTTGTCTGCATCACCAAGAAGCTAAGTGACTTGCCTATGGTCACATGGTAAGAATGTGTCAGAAACAGGATTGGAACCGTAGGGCTTCCTGACTCCAAGGCTGGCCCCCTATTATGCCATATTGCCTCTTCCACCCTTTTGGGGAGTTGATTGTGGGGTTGCCAACCATTTGGTTTCTGTCCTCTTGTTAGACAGCTGAGTAAGAATATTTCATGTTAAATTGAAATTAGTCTTTTTATCATCTGCGTTAATGTCATATTCACCAATTTTATTGTCATAATGTGTTTTTTACAAGAACTACTGAACCTCAGAGAATAACAAGGTTTGTGATGACTTGTAAATTATATCTCACAGAAGGTTGTTAGAGCTAGAAAGGACTGTCTCTTTTTGCAGATGAGATTCCTAAAGCCTAGAAAGGGGAAGGTACTTAGAAGAGGTCTGGTGGGTTTTTCCCATTGTACTACTCTACCTCTGATAGCATAAAAGCTTAAATTCTGAGTTTCCCAAAGTCAAAACATTCATAAAGTCCACTCCACCCCACCCCACCCTACCTTGTATTAGTTGAAAAATAATTAGATGCCCAGAGGAGAGGGAACTCTCAATATTCTTTGGCTGCCCTGCAATCCTGGAGCTACTTGGACAATATTTATAACTGTTAATAAATCAAAGGACTCTAGTGTAAATGGTTTCTTGCTAGGCAAAGTAGGAAGAAAGTCAATCTATCCCAAGTAAAGGCCTTACTCTTCCAGCTTCCCTGTCACCATCTCTCTTCTCTTGACACTCCCTAGATCCTGGCTCTTCACCTTCCCCCCAAGGCTGTTCATTATTTTGTTTTGTTGCCCTTGTAGTTGAGTTTTTATGGGGGGAAGAGGGGAGCAGTTGCTGCTGTTAATGATAGAGGTGGCTTTCACACTTTGGTTTTTAGGCCTGTTTAAGTGGGAATTAGGGTATCTTAGAGCTGTAAAAACAGGTATACTTTGTTGAGTGCTGGAAAGCTTAAGGTTTCTATTTAAATTTCCTTTTAGATGTTCTCTCGATGTTGCTGACACCACAGAACCCATAATCCAACTCCCTTCATTTTACAAAAAGCCCTCATTTGCTTTTGAAGGTACTTTGTATCCTTCCAAATCAGATTAAATTTGCTGCTGGCTTCTCTGCTGACACTTCTAATTGCATTAGAGGGCATTAGACTGCCTTACCTTGAGGTGTTATGAATGATTATCTATTCGATTCTTTTTCATTGTAATAATGAAACTAATAGGCTACGCCCGGAGGTAATGAACCTTCTCTATGCTGGCTTCTCTTTAAAAGCCAATGTCCCAAGACCTTCTATGGTGCCTTTTGACATTCTGTCTGTGTTCTAAACTGAGCCAATCACTAAACTGGTGGTTTTCCGGTCCAGATTTCATATGTGTGCATATGTATATAATATAAGTATGTATATTTGTTTTTTTGTACAGAGAGGGAAAGAGGAGAGAGACAGAGACAGAGAGATGGAGCTTTTTTAAAGTCAAAATAACAACAGTGCAGAAAAACTTAATAAGAAGTAAAGATGATGATAAGCAGGTCTCAGTCTTCTCAGGACTATACCTTCATATAGTTTTCTCTCTGGTAAGCAAAGAATAGCTAGCTTAACAATCACCTTGCTAACTGTGGTTCTGTCCCACACAGGAATCCTGTCTGAAGCATCTCTTTCTTGCTCTGCTTGGTTGAGTGTTATTTTATTGAAAACTTCTCTAAATGTGTGTACAGTATTGAAAAGATAGCTAAGTAAGTTGGCTCCTCTTGACTCAAGAGATGCAATTAAATTCTTACGAGACATGACCTGTATGACAAAATCACAAACTCTTGTATCAATCAAAAATTTAGTAAGAGCCAAGTGTAGGACTAGACCCTGTGACTACAAAGTCAGAAATGATATAGTCCCAGACATCAAAAAGCTTATACCTCAAAGTCAGGAGGAGTTTGCTTTTTTTCCAAAAAGGAAAGAAAAGAGTTCCATGATTATCTGGGAGTTAAATCTCAAAGAATCTTAGCTCTGGGAGCATGAAAAGTTATTTTCTTTTAATATTTAATAATAAATTCAATACATTTTGTAGTCTATTCCCTATGCCCTCCCCAACCAAGGGGAAACATCTTGGGAACTTTGAATAACTTTGGGTTAATGAGTGCTTAAAAGTAGTCTCCCCTCCATTTTCCTCCCACTTGGACTTCTCAATATACTCCATAGCTTAGTATAGGAACTAGTACATAAATACATGAAATATCTGTGATTTTGTCTGCCTTGAAACCCCTTCCTATTGCACTAATACAGATGGCAACTCCTCTTTGACTTAATCAGCAAGTCTTATAGTGCTGTTAAAGCATAAAGAGGTTGTGACTTTCTCTGGGTCACACAGTCAATAAGTGTCAGAAGTAACAGTTGAATCCACATTTTCGTGACTAAGACCAGAACTACCTGTGAGACTTTGGGCAAATCATTTAACCTCTCAGTTCCTTCATCTTAAAATGAAAGATTTGCACTAAATGATCTCTGATGTCTCTTCCAGCTTTAAACCTATTATGCTATGATAAATTCTTTGCACTAATTAGAGCATTGTTTCTGTATCTACATAGACATACCTCAGATTTACAGGTACAAAGTAAGTGCTCAATTAATGTTTGTTTTGCTTTATTGGATTGATGCCGATTGGGAGACACCCAAACTGATTGAAAAGAATTAAGGCAATTTGTTCTATATCAAAAAGAGTATAATGATGTCCAATCTGTGTTGGGAAAATTTGAATATGTGGTGGTTGCCACAGGTCTTTGAAGCTACAGGTCAAGAGTGATTACCCAGGTCTAGATTCCTTTTTCTAGATCTCTTTAAATGAAAGAAAAAGAGAGGATATCTTTGTTAGCTACCTGCCTTTAAAATCCCATAAAGTGTTTCTTTATCTGATGAGCTGTTTGGTAACAATAAAGACTGTAATACCAACTTACACTGGAAGATGGCACCATTCCCCAACAAGTGAAATTAGGCTCCCAACCCTGAACATACTGTGCTTGCCAGGATCACATTCATAATTAAACAAGAAATTGCTTAGTTTTTGTTTATCTGAGTAGATAGTCTCCAGCCCCCTACCCACATGCACATGCAGAGAATTGTGCCAATGTAATTTCAAAAATTTCATTAAAATCCCATTTATGTCAGAGTGCTGTCATCCAATTGTACTTGGCTTATTTGGCCGTAAGTTTGGAAAGGGTAATAGAAATCCCAAGGAGGATTATTCCTTTGCCTTGAATTCTTAAGAGCAGATGGAGCAACATGTTCCTAAGGGTCCATTGATTTCTCCAGAGCCAGACCATGGGATTTCTATATGTAGAGAGCATTAGCTACATTCAGCCACAGAATTAATCTTTAATCTCCCTTTCAGGCTTAGAGTATTTTAATGGTAACCTAAGTATAAAAAAAAAAAGAGTAAACCAGGGAGAGTTATAAGGGTGTTGTCTCTACCAACATGATTGGAAAACCTTGATCTAAGAGCTTAGGGAGATCAGTTTTCAGCTCAGATTAGAGGTCATTTGCAAATTTGAAAATGCTATTAATATGGGGATTTCTGAAGGTGTCAGTATAGCCAGTTCTGATGAATCAGTGGCAAATGCCTGGCCCATAGTAAGTTCAAGACACTGCAGATTGCCAGAGAAGAGAAATTAATACACACACACATCTATCTATCATCTATGTATGTACATATGTATGTATTTATCATCTATGTATGGATGTGTCTGTCTATCTATGCCAGATATCAGGAAAAGGAAAGAGCAATTTTTGCAGCTCAGTGGCCCCCCACACCCTTCACAATATACCTTATACCCACTATCATGCACATACTAGTAGGCATAACAAGACAGGACCAGATTTTGTTGGGATGTTTGGGGTCCTTGGATCCCCCAATTTCTTTCCCTTTTAGAATCACACATTCCTTCGGTTTTTCCTGGAGTTTCCCAACAATCCAAATGGCCAAACTACAGGAAGGAGGGCAGGGACTGGATCCCAGAATGTTACAGTTGGAAGAGATCTTAGAGATCATAAATTCCAACTCCCTCATTTTTACAGATGTGGAAACTGAGGTCCAGAGAGCAGAAGTGACTTCAAACAACAAATTGGTGGCAGAACCGGGACTGAAATCCAGATCTTTTGAGTCGCTGGTTACAAAGGATCTTTTCTTTTTCTTTGCATTCAGCTGGACTCAGTCTAAATATGTGGTGGCTTTAGTGAGCTGGGATAGGAAGGAGGGAGGTATAAATCCAAATCACACTCTTGGATTTGGCTTACAGGATCGATGGCAGGGTGTGATGCTAGAGCACAGATTTCAAAGCAATTTTTTTTGACATTGGCTGATAAAAAACTTCTGAGGGGAGAGAGGAGGCAACATTTTCCACCACCCTGTCCTTGCAGGACAGAGTGGGACGAGGGGGAAGAAGGGAGAACAGGAGTCTAAACGAAGCCAAGGCATCCGGAGAGACTCGCAGCCCCCAGAGCATTGCCTGCCCTCTCTACATCTCTGACCACCCCTTTTCAATAGCCAGAAATGGAACTGGCCCTGTCCTAAGCTCCTTCCGCCCTTGGGAAGAAAATCTATTGAAAAGAAGGGCTGGATACCTTTTTGGGGAGAGTCTTATGTTTAAGGAGCAGCTGGTGATTGGGCGATGTCAGCTGGGGCTGACCGCAGTCAGCCGCCCATACTAAAATCAAGCCATAAGAAAGGTAGCCAAGAGAGACGGAGAAAAGTAAGAAAATGGAGAGGGACGGAAGAACGGAGAGGAAGGACAGACAGGTGTGGGGGAGGAGGGAGAAGACAATGAAA
Source organism: Potorous gilbertii (assembly GCA_028658325.1). Lineage (NCBI taxonomy): Eukaryota > Metazoa > Chordata > Mammalia > Diprotodontia > Potoroidae > Potorous > Potorous gilbertii. The sequence continues at coordinate 298,281,105 of CM053769.1, read as the reverse complement.
GATTTTTGAAGCAAGCCAGAGTAGTGACACTGGCCCAGATAAGCCTAGGTTGTAACTCCAACCAGTTTAGCGACAGAAGCTTGTAGGTCTCTGTTTCAACCACCAGAGGGAAGCAGGGAGCAAGAACGAGAGGGAGAAAGGAGAGGAAAAATCCACCCATTTTGACATCAGATTGCGTTTTTCTACACCAATCCCCAGGTCTCCGCCTCTCTTTCCCTTCCATCCTCCCTCTACCCCTTCTCCTCCCCTATTCTGCCCGCCCCTCAGTCAGTTTCAGGCATGCCAGTTCTCGGCACCTGGGAGACGTCTGGGGGCCTAAGAGCGGGATCTTGAAAAAAAAAGGGGGGGGGGACGAAATATTTCCAAGCCCCCTCCTCTCTCTGAATTCCTCCAACCCCAGCCCTTTCCCCTGTCCTCACTCCAGGCTCCGGCTCCCGTGGCCGGCTCTTTAGCCGCACCCCGCCCTCCCTTGTCTTCCTTTCTCCCTCCCTCCCTCCCGGTTCACCGGCCCCAGTCGGTCCCTGCCTTTTCCCCGTCGGTCTCCGCAGCCTGAGCGCCTCTCCCACCCCCACCCCCCCACCCGCAACTCCCCCAACCCCCCCGCGCTGGCCAAAAGAAGGAGACCTCGCTCCACTTCTCTCCTTCCCGCGGTGCGGTGCCAGATCGGAGACGCTCTTGGCTAAAAGGGGGGCGAAAGAGGGAGGGAAGGTGGGAGAGAGCCCGAGGGGCAGGAGCCGGGAGCTAAGGCAGCGCATCCTCTGAGCTGGGCACGATGTCCAAGGGGCGAGTGGCGTCGCTGGAGCGGAGGCAGGTAGAGGAGGTGCCGGAGCGCAGCGCGCTGCTCCAAGCTACTTCTTCAGAATGAAGGCTGGTTGGAGGAGGCGACTCGAGCCGCGATGTCGGTGCCGCTGCTCAAGATTGGGGTTGTGCTGAGCACCATGGCCATGATCACCAACTGGATGTCTCAGACACTGCCCTCGCTGGTGGGGCTCAACACCACCAAGTTGACCGCGGCCAGTGGGGGGACGCTGGATAGGAGCACCGGTGTAAGTGCCCCCCCAACCCCCGGCCCCCAAGGGGCCTCCTCTTCTGGCTAAAGGAACAAGCGGGCACGTTGCATGAGTTTTCCCCTTCCCTCGGACTGAACCCCTAGGCGATGGGATGGGTGTGAAATTATAGAGGAGAGCTGGGAGCAGCGGTAGAAGCGGAGCTTTGGTGAAGAAAGGTTTTTGGGGGGATTCAAGCATTTTGGGGGGGGGGTGTGGTGACATTCCGAGAGGCTCTGCTCCTTCACTTTCCGAGGGAGTGTTATTTTCATTTCTCTTTGCCCTCTGTGCTTCAGATGCTTTTAATAGGTTGGCGCCTTTTTCGTTCCGCAAAGCCTTAGCCTAGGATCCTCAGTTGAGGCTGGGGGCTGCAGGGTGAAATCTCATCGACTTTGAGTTCTCATTAAAATAGATTGTTTTTGTGCGTCGAGCTGCAGCCTTGCCTTGCATAGAGGTCGGGGCCTGGGCACGCGAAATTGGAAGGACAAGATAAGGGCAGGGGCTAGGGAGGGAATGGGGTTCAGGGAAGCTTGCGGTGGGGGGGAGGGAAGAAGGCTAACAGAGGCAAGGGGATGGACACCCCGTGGTCTGACTGCTATTCACCCAGCTCTGGATTCGAGTCTAAATGATGCTTTCCCCCTCTCAGCTCCAACTGGGGGGGGGGGTGTCTATTTTTTTTTCCTGTTGCATAACAACACATCCTACACAAATTGAAAAGCGACTGTACTGGTGTCTTTCTAGGGGGCGAGTGGAGCAAAAGGGTTGGGGGACTGGACGATTCCTCAGAGCTGGGGTGTGGAAGACAGGAGCAGGAAAACAAACGTTTCTCCCCTCCGCGCGCGCACACACACACACACACATACCCCTACGGCCCACCCCTGCTTCTGAGAGCAGATGGTAAGGATGGAAATCCTTGGTTCTTTAATTAAAAGCAGGGTGCAGCTGTCCCTCTCCAGGGAGTAGTCCCTCAAATTCCCAGGATCGTGGCCAGAGTGAAAGACCCAGTTCCTCATCCTTTGACAGTGGAAGAGCTTATGAATATTAAATCATAACATGAAGGTTTATTTTCCAGACCTGAAAAAATTATTTGCACGTAGAAAATGTCAGATCTGGAAGGGACCTTTAAAGGTCTTTCAGGGCAATTGTGGGGAGAAATAAAAAAGGATAATGGTGAAGTAAAACTGGAGGCAGATTTTTCTAGCACGTCTTGAACTACTGGAAAATGTGTCTGCCTCGGGTAGTCTCGCTCTTCACTTTCTCTTTATAAGAAACCACCCCCATTTATCTGAAAGGAGAAGCTGAAGGGCACCCTTCTCCATTGCTTAGTGTTTCCGTGTTGAAGCGTTAATAGCCTTGGCTTGGAGCTTAGTGCTTTGCCTCCTCTAAGAAAGATGCTACGTTTAAGTATCTTGCTTCAAGAAGAATCACATTGTTTCCTTTAAAGACTGCCTTATCACCTTAGTTTTTATAGCTAGGAGTTAAGAATGACTGGTGGTGCAGATTTCAGAGAGAAAAACTACAATTTAATCCTCAGATGACCTGAAACTAGTGGAAATCCATCCATATGCATGCCCCGGTATCAGTAGAGTAAAATCCTGGGCAAGCTGTAATCACTTGGCCTGATTGCTGCAAGGTGTGATCTAAGAACTGTTTAGGGTTCCAGCTTAAACAGCCTGTCTCCTTCCCTTACGGTAAAAAGTGCCCGAATCTGAAAGGTTGTCTCTGTCATTAGTTCCTGTGGGCTTCCAGGTTGCTAGCTGGCAGTCCCTGTGGTATGGTTTGGGAGAGCACTGTGAAAAATTCTGTCCAACTTGTTAAAAACCCACAAAACAATTAGCAGACTGGGGCAGGGCGGGGCGGGGGTGAGGGGAGACACACACACACACACACACACACACACACACACACAGAGACAGAGAGAGAGAGAGAGACAGAGAGACAGAGAGAGAGAGACAGAGAGAGAGAGAGACAGAGAGAGAGACAGAGATAGGGGAGGGAGAGACAGAGAGAGAGAAAGAGAGAGAGAGAGAAAGGAAAGAAGGAAGGAAGGAAGGAATAGGGGGAAAAAGTCAAATGCTAAGTGTTTTCTCCAAAGCAGTAATTACCTTTCTTCAGGACCTTGGAAGAGCACTAAGGCTCTCATTGATTACAGTTCAACTAATGGGATGCTCCGTACTCTGCTATTACTGCAATTGCACTCCATCCATTTAAGTGTCCAGGAGAAATGGAGCCAGTGTCCCTAATAACCAGGTATCCCCTCTAGCCTTTGCAAGGGGAGGGGACAGAAGTTCTGATTTCTGAGTGCCTACAGAATGTTAACCACACATTCCATTTTCTTTGTTCCCCATCTCTGTGCTGATTCCCTCCCCCCAACACAAATAAAACACACACACACACACACACACACACATACACACACACACACTATTCTTGCCCTCTTGACGTAACAGATTAGGTAGAAAATTTTACATTTTCTAAAAACCTCTCAGCTAAATGAAATGAAATTTTAAAAATGAAATTTTGCTTTGCTGTGTTTCTTGGGATCCAGTATAGAGTTTAGAATTTGTATTGTTATCTCTTTGTTTTCATTCTTTTAGAAGAGCGTCTGGGGTAATATTTGGGAAAGGGGGAGTGTTTTTTTATTTTCATTTAGGTTGAATGGATACATTCCCATTGTAGTTCACTACTCATTGGTTGTCTGCCTTAGATTTTTCTCTTCTTTTTTCCTCCTTTCTACCCCTGCTCCATGTCCTGATCTGCTGGTGCCCAGGTGTTGCCTACCAACCCGGAGGAAAGCTGGCAAGTGTACAGCTCAGCTCAGGACAGTGAGGGACGGTGTATATGTACAGTGGTGGCCCCCCAGCAGACTATGTGCTCCCGTGATGCCAGGACAAAACAGCTGAGGCAGCTATTAGAAAAGGTAAGCTGAGGGTGGGTGTGGGAATGCATGATTGTGTGCATCTGTGTTGGAGTGCAGCATTCAGGGAGTGATTAGTTCTGGATGCAAAGCTTCTGTGGTACACTCATTTTCATTCTCATAGCTATCTGTTGATTGAATGAATGAATGAACAAATGACATGAAGTTATGTGATGTAATGAGTTTTCATCAGACTTGTGTTTGTCAATTTCAAGTGGGTAACCTTGAGATAGAAAGATGGGCATTTTCATCAAGCCCAGTCCCTTTGTTTTCTTCAAGTATGGTCACTATCAAGATGACTGAGTAAAGTATCCCAACTCAGCAGGGTGGGGAAGCAGGAATTTGTGGTTTTTCTCTTTCTCACTGACATACGTTTGACTGGTTTTTCATAATCTACAATCTAAGAAGATCAAAAGATTCTCATTAAAATACATAACTGTGAGATCTAATATAAGCAAAGGAAAACGATTTCATTGAAGAAATCTTGTTTTCTCTGAATTTGCTGACATTCTGATTTAACCTAATTGGGATCTTTAGGATATGTAATTTCCTTTGCTCTCAAAAATACCCTGAATGTTTGCCATTGATTATGTCTTCCTGGTAAAGCAGAGTATTAAGTCATCCCAGTAAAACTCTGGGTCTTAGGAATTGCTTAATCTGTGGTTATTAATACATCACTCTGAAGGATTGAAATTGGACTCTTTTTACTAGTAGCCTAAAGAATGGCAGCATGATCTTTCACAGTGACCCTGATGTGACCATTCAAAGACCCTTGATCTTTTGACTTGTGGGATGATTTGGTCTCACCATGATCACTACCAATCCATTGTCCCAAGGAAAAAGGAATATTTCATATAACACCTTCCAGGATGATAAGCTTCTTGCTTGAGCCGAGTGTTTCTCTGCATCCTCTCAATGTCATGTCAAGACACAAGTGAATTCAATCTCTATCCAATACATTTCAAAGATGGTTCAGGCCGTTTCCTTGGAGAATAGACACACATTTTTCAAAGTGGGTCTTCCTTCACACATCCAAAATGGGTTAGAGATTTTTCCTAAATATGAGGGAGGTTCCAGCTAGTAGGATAAAAAAAGGGAGTTTCCTATATGATAAGCTTTAAGAGGTTTCAGAAAGTTCTCTTTCTTGCCCTAAAATACACTCTTGTATATTGAATATGAAATAGAGATCCCTTTAGATTCATGAGCTTTGGATTTGAAATGGATAAGTACACTGGACAGAGTTAGGCGATAGCAGTTGCTCATACCTAAATGTTGGTCGTTTTAATACAGCCAATATCTGCTTGGAATAGAAATTTTGAGAAAGAAATATGGTGGCATGGGAGAAGTAATTAGGAGAAGAGTAAAGGAAAGGAGGTTTCATCTACAATTTCACCTACAATTCTTGAGGAGCACAGAATTTAGAATTGGAAGGACCTCAAAGATCACATACTTCAACCTTGTCAATTTACAATTTACACATAAGTGAACTAAGACCCAGAGCAGTTAACATATTTGCCCATGGTAACACAAACCCAGAAGGGATTTACAACTAGGTCTTCTGACTCCAAATCCAGTGCCTTTCCACTGTAACATAGATGTTCTTTTACTTTTGACAGACTCACATCATTTTTAGAACTGGAGAAATCTCACAGATGATCTAGTCTAACTTATTCATTTTAGGTAAATCCTCCCAGTGGATGAATAATGATGTTAGGCAAATAAGAATCAGTAGGACCGAAGTGTGAATTTGATTCCATTCTATTTCATTCATTTAAATTCAATAGGCATTTATTATGTGCAAGATACTATGCTAGTTGAGATACAGAAATTAAAAAAAAACACCCATCTCACCATTCATGGAACTGGGAGTTCTGAGTTAACGTTATTTGATGAATTACTTGATTAATATAAAATGTTGAAAAAGGCTCAGCTAATGACTCTCTCGTGATCTTTCTGGGTCTTAGCTTCCTACACCATAAAATGGGGGGATATAGGACTAGATGATCTCTAAAATCCCCTCTAGTTCTAATAGACAGCGATTCTATTAATTACTGTAGCTTCCTGCCTCTCAAATGGGCAGAGTAAACTTTTTTACTGAGTTGTCAGGGAGTAGCCTATTTGGGTTAATAGATGTTATACTTAGTGGCACAGTGGACAGATTGCTGAGCCTGGAATCAGGAAGGTATGAGTTCAAATCTAGCTTCAGACACTTAACTGAGTTACCCTAGGCAAGTCACTTAATTTCTATTCATCTTAGTTTCCTCATCTGTAAAATGGGGACAATAATAGCCCCTACCTCCCAGGATTATTGTGAGAATAAAATGGGATAAAAATTGTAAAGTGCTTAGTGTGGTGTTTGGCACACAGTAGGTACTATATAAATGTTAGGTATTAATCTTATTATTTATTATATTTTAGTAAAGTGATTACTTTTTTTAAAAAAATCATAATAAAGTAAAATGGGATTGATTATCAGTGAAGTTTTCTTCATCTCTTCAGGAGCGATGTCTGGACTTTGGGTGATCATTTTGAACATGACAGTACTGTACGATGTGTGCAATTGCCAGTTAACAGAGTTTTGGTTTCAAGAATGTGGAATATGAAATAATTAAAATACTTGGCACCTGACAAGTTTTATATGAAGGAGGAAATCAGAATCTAGCTGGTTTTCTCATTGGCAAAAGCATGCCATTAAGGAGCCCAAGGTCATGGTTTGATCCCTAGTTAGCTTTGACTGTTGCAAAGTCAAATTCTTTATGCCAACCACCAGCTATCTTATAGGTATGTCTTTTGTCACAAGGGATGCTAGGAGAGAGAATGTGGATGACTTAATGCAATCTATTCATCTTGCTATATTGGAAACAACTCCAATTCAATTCAGTTCAACAAACCTTTATTAGGTGTCTCCTGCGTGTAAGGCATTATGCTAGGTGCTGGAGATACAAAGACAACAATGAAATGGCTTTTGGCCTCAAGGAGCTTAAGTTGTCTAGGGGAAGAGCGGGGAATACATATGTATGTATATATGTATATATATGTATGTATATTTATGTATGTATATGTATACATGTACGTTTATCTAGCATAGACTTTACTGATCAATGTTTGTACTAACAGCCCAGTATTCAGAGACTAGCTTGGTCTATTAAGACCAAGTGAAAACATGAAATATGATTGTAGGAGTGAGGAAGAATGACATGGGGAAAAGAGTCTCCCATAATATGGTGTTTGGAGGAGTGGACAGAGGAAATTGGGCCACAAAAAGTGAAATGAGTTTTATTTGCAGAAGACACTAAACCTTGTGCAAATCTATTCAATTAGGCAGCATCTTAGTCAGGTTCATCATATTTTTGTCAGCTTTTAAGGTACTTAGAAGGACTTTGGGCCTAAGATCCTGCCTATAATCTATTAGTCTGGTGCCTGCAAACCAGGGTTTGTAAATTGATTGAGAGTTTAATCTTTTCTCCTGCTCCCTCCACTTTTTATAGGCATCTTTTATTCTGGAGAAGTGGCATCCTCTTTGACTAAAATCATCAACAATAAACAAACAGGCACATCTATTGAGTGCCTCTTGTGTATGAAGTTTTGTAGCACAGAGGAAGCATGTCAGGTCTGGAGCCTAACTCAGTCAGCAAACAGTGAATCAAAAAATTGCTTGTTTATTTTTAATACCTACAATGTGCCAGGCCCTGTATTAGGTAACTGGGAAATAAAGGGAAAAAGTGGAATAGTTCCTGCCCTCAGAGAGCTTCAATTGTATGGAAAGGTAGAGAATATTCACTATATATATCCATAGATACATTTAGGATTAACACAAGTTATGTTTAGTATATTTAAAATGTACTATACTCTAAAATATTTAAAATATAGTATAAAAATAAATAGAAGATAGTTTGGGGAGGCAGGGCACTAGCAGCTTGAGACATCATGTAGAATGTGGGGCTTAACATGAATCTTGAAGAAGGTAAGTGATTTTACCATTTCTTTCCAAGCAAGGGGAACAGCCAGTGCAATTGCTTGGGGGTGGGAGATGATGTGTCCAATGAGGAATGAGAAAAAGGTTAATTTGGATGGACTATAGAATGGAAGAAAATTCATGCATAATGAGTGGGGGAAAAATAAGTTGGAGTCAGATTGTGAAAGGCTTTAAAAACTAAAGAACTTTCTGTTTTATTCAAGAGGCAGTAGGAAACCACTGGCATTTGAATTAGGGGAGCAGTATGATCAGATCTGTCTTTAAAGAAAATAACTTTGAGAGTAGTGTGGAGGGTGGATTGGAGTCTGGAATAACCTGAAGCAGGGAAACCAATTAGGAGGCTCATGCAATACTATTGGAAACAGGTGATGAGTACCTAAATTAAGGTGGTGGCTGTATCAGTAGAGAAAGGGGGCCATATATGAGAGAAGGACCCTCTAGTTGAAGGCAAATCGCTTTTCCCCCCCAAGATCTCAAGGGGCTCATATTCATTGTGTACATGAATATTTGATGAGATGATTCCATAGGGTTTTTGTGAGGGCAGATGAGATCTCTACATCAGTACTGTAGTAGCTAATAACAGGACTTCTTGGTCCCAGGAGAGTTTAACTCTAGAGAGAAATGGGTAATGAGGGAGAACTTTGCTTCCTCGGTCCATGTTTCTAGAGGAACAAGTTTCATATGATTGAAAGCTGGAAGGAACCCTAGAGATCAGCTTGCCCAGCCCCTCATTTTGCAGTGGAGAACACAGCTGCCCATTACCCCCTCCACCTGCTTGTATCTTCCATTCAGAAGTTACTTTAGAGCTCTCCTCTCTCTGAATATATATCTTGTGTTATGTATCTGTGTACACATTGTCCCTTTCTTTAGAATGTAAGCTCTTTGGGGCTAGGCACTGTTTTCGCTTATTTCTTTGTATCCCTAGTGCTTAGCACATAGGAAGAGCTTAATAAATACCTGTGTCGATTGATTATCCAGCATCACCCAAATAATAACTAGCAGAGCTGAGATTTGAACTTATGTCATCGGATTAAAAATTCCATGTTCTTTCTTCTGTAAGATAGTTAGAAACATCTGAAGACAATAAATTCCCAAGAGCTTGAGGCATGGGGATGAGCTTTGGCTCTTGGCAAGATGTTGGAGGCTAGGTTTTAATGAGACTGATTAGAAGCCTGCAACTTGTAATCCTCTTGCCTCCTGAGCCTCCTCACATCAAGGAACATAGATTTAGAGCAGGAAAAGAAGCTAGAGGCTATTTAGTTCAACCTTCTTATTTTACAAACGAGGAAATGAAGAGCTTGCTAAGGGTAACAAGGCTAGTAAATGTCCGAGATGGGGTTTGAACACAGGTCTTCCTGACTCCTAATCTAGCACTCTATCTAGCATTCCAATTCCCTTTCTGACTAAACTTACATCAGGGTAATTTTGAAAAGGAAAATCAATGCTAATTTTTCTTCTAGTGTACTCTTTATTTTTAAGGGATATAACCTGTTTCTTTTGGGTTTTGTTCTTTGAGATTTTTCCTTTCTCAAAACGAGTATTTTTTCTTGTGAGTATTTACAGCTAGCAAAAAGCAGCAAAGTGCTTTATTTGGACTCCCCTCCTTCTCACTGATATTTTACCCATCTCTACATTTTCTTCTCTTTCTGTGGAGAAAGCTGCAGAAGGACAGAGGGAACAGGTGGATGCTCTTTCTCAGTTGAAGTTGGTACACTTGTTGGGGGGGGTGGGTATGGATGTACAACCTTTCTGCCCTTGACTTCCCTATCTTTAATTGACTTCTGGAAATATTAAAGGCCAACAGTCAGCTGTCTATTTTCTCAGTGAAGATGTTCTGAGCACATGTTTGATCCAAGACCCTGATAACCCCTGTGACCCAGACAGCTTGCTTCCCCTCCAACTAGCATGCGAGCTAAATTTGATAGAAAGACTAAGGGTGAGGGAAAGGAAAGTTTCAGTGCAGAAGTGGTACCCGGTCTCTGAAAGATGTACAGCATGCTACCACTCCCTAAATTATCACATTACCAAGATAGAGTGGTAGCAAATGTACTGGAGCAGAATCAGGAGGTCTTGGGTTTTCAGCCCACCAGTGCCATTAATGAGAGGTAAGTCCTTTAACTCTCTGAGTTTATATTTTCCCAACTGTCAAACAGATACAAAGATGATTAGCCTGCCCAGCTTTCTGGGTCATTGTGGGGATCAGATGACACAATGGAGGATGAAAGTGCTTTGGACGTTTTAAAGCATTATGCAAACAGGAGGGATTGTTGTAAGCCTTATTAGGGCTCAATAGCATCGTTGTTGCACATTTGTGAATCCTCTGCTAAGCCATTGGCATGGTGCTCAGTGATGTGGGAGATGCCAACATAAAACACTGTTCCTATATCCCCACCTTCAAGGAGTTCACAATCTAGTTGGGTTTGATAATGAAAACAACTAGCATTTATAAAGGGCTTGAAGCTATACAAGTTACTTTACTCATACTCTCTCTTTTCTTCTCAACACTCTGTAAGGTAGGTACTGTTGTCAGCCCTGTTTTACAGAAGAGAAAACTAAGGGTGAGTGAACTTAAGTGGTTTGTCCAGAGCAAAAAACCTAGTCAGTGGCCAAGGCAGAATTTGAACACAGATATTCCTGACTGCCAAGCCCATCATTCTACCCACTATGTTGCCAGGAAGTTTAGTCTGAATGGTGCAGTTCATCAGTATGGTAGGAATTCCAAGGGGGCAGAAAGATTCCAAGATATAATTATATGCCATTATAATTTAAGAGGCAGTGCGGTACAATGGACAGAGTGATAGGATCAAATCCCACCTGATAATTAGATCTATAACCAGGGGTAAGTTGTGTAATCCCCAGGTGCCTTGGATCCCTAGGAGTCATCCCCTAAATCATAGATCAGTTGCTTTTTATATTGTGGAGAGCTGCCATACTGGGCATTTCTCAAACTGATGAGGCAGAGATCCTTCATATATATTCTTAGGAATATACTTCAAATTGGCTAAATTTGGAAATTGGAAATTGAAAATTTCCAAATTGGAAAGTCTTGAGGGTTTCACGGAGGACAGGAAAAATTTCAGTGAAATAGTTATCCTGCCTCAATACAATTGAGCTACTGGCAGTTTTAAGAGACAAAGAATCTCTTCCCTAGTGAGAGTAAAACCCCATCTCTTCTTTGTAGTCTCCTGACAGAAATCTTAAATGATGAGGCAGGTTTGCACTTACGATTTGCCAATCAGCTTTGCCAGCAGCAAGTCCACTCCCAAGTCCAGGCTTTTTAGCCACTGTACTTGGATGTCTGAGACCAAGGTTGTATTATCCAATGGTGAGTTTTGTTTTGATTTACCATTTTTATTTATTTTCCCCAGGATGAGGAAGAGAGGGAAATTTCCCCCCAAGGTGATCATTAACTTTCATTCTAGGGCTCCATTCATCCATCTAACAAACATTTCTGGGACACCTATTGTGTGCAAACTATTTTGCAAAATGGCTGGTAGACACCATTCTAGTCCTCAAGGGACTTAATTTAATAGAAAGAAGACACAAATAATTGTAATATACCATGGTGTGAAATGAGCACTATATGAGGGGCAAAATATAAGAGCTCAAAGGAAGGAGAGATCCTTCCTAGGTGAGGGAAATCAAGGATGGCTTATTCTTAAGGCAATGTTCAAATTGAGCTTTGAAGAATGTGTTAGAGGTTCACTCAGAGTAATAGAATGCTAGAGCTTAAAGGGAATCTTAGAAATCAACCAGTTGAACCACCTTATTTTATAGATCAGCAAAGCGAAGTTAAAAGAATGTGTCATTTGCCTGTAATCAAACAGTCAATGGAAGATTAAGAACTTAAATCTAGGTATTTTGACACTAAGTTTTTCCTATGCCATGTTGCCTCTAGGGCAGTTTTTCTCAGTGGAGATGCTGGGATAATTCATGGTCCTTAAATGAGTTGAAAAAAGGACATGCAACTTGTTGGTCAACAAAGCAAACATATGCCTGCTTTGGGAAAACTGGGAGAAAGTTGCTTTGGAGAGAAAAATATGGGAAGAAATCCTCATCAATCCTATGGGCCTTTCAAAGTAACACAAACAAAATTTGGTTAAAAAGAGTCAAATTTGTAAGACAGATTCTCTTGTCCAGAAAAATGTCATGCAATTGCCATTGACCTGGAGATATTTGCCTGCTTTCTTTCAGTCAAGAGCTTGTTTGTTTTTCATGTGCTGAGGCAAAGATCAGAAGATGGGGAAAAGAAGCCATAAGTACGGTCATTGGCCACATGCAAGAGGGCCAAAGCAGAAAGAATTTTGGCACCTAAAAGGGTTGCATCTTTAAGCTCAGTGCAGATTGTAAACGAGCATTTGGCAAATGACTTGCCATTATGAAAGCATCTTTCTTAGTAATTGGATGAGGTTCTGGCAGAATGACCCAACCACTGGTTTAGCAATCTCAGACTTAATTCTGACTCCACACAGCCTGGAAGAGAATCTCACACATGTACCAGTTTCCTGAAAATAAATGTGTTAGCAAGTAACTGCAGGAAAACTGTTTTTCTTTTAAGCTCTCTGGAATCCTGTTTAATATTAAAATTCCATCTTGAGGCCAGGTTAGATTTGGATCTGCCTATAACGGTATAATACAGCAATTCCTCATTTGTCTGGGTGATGGATTCTTGACTTTATGTTGCAACTGTGCATATTTGCAGAGTAGTCATATGGCTATCATACTGTGTTCCATGATAGATGCTCTGCAGGATGTTTGGTAGGGGTGGGGAGGAGAAATGGGTGGTGGTGGTGAAGAATCCTGATTCATAAACAGTGAAGACATCTCTTTTTTCACTTCTTCATTCTGTACTTAAGCAATCCATATCTGCAGTGAAATACTCAGTGTACATTAAAAGATAAACAAGATTTGTACATGGAGAAAACACACCCCACAACACTATTCATCTTTGTTATATATTTATGTTTGCCAAACTGGATTCTCTTCTACAGAATAAATAAATAAATAAGCAAACACAAATCTATTGCATGCAATGTACTAATCAAAGGGGAAATGGAGGCTTATGTATTTTACACTTGGCTATTAGGTCTATTTGCATCCCTGATTGTCAGATTATTTTCCCAAGCATGACAGACAAAAATGTTTACAAAACCAATTTACAGTGTTTTCCAGTTCCTGGTCATAACAATATCAGATGTATGTGATTAACTAGTAAATAATGCATGTACTGTTTATGCTCTTAGTTTGTTGACTGAATGGAAAAGGTCATTGTCATATATTATAAAGCCAGTGATACTTTCTGGCCACCATTACAGCTCTTTTCTTGGACCTTTTGCCTTTTTGACAGGTGCAAAACATGTCTCAATCAATAGAGGTATTGGACAGGCGAACTCAAAGAGATTTACAATATGTGGAGAAGATGGAAAACCAGATGAAAGGGTTGGAGTCCAAATTCAAGCAAGTGGAAGAGAGCCACAAGCAACATCTTGCTAGGCAGTTTAAGGTGTGTGCTCCCATCTCTTTCTCCCAGAGCTCTGCTTGTTCTTTCTGTCTTGCTTTTTCCTCTTCTCTCTAGAAATAGGGAATTGTTGTGGGGAGAAAGGGATGAGAGAAAGTGACCTAGAAAAGAGCCTTCCAAACCATGTGAGTGTTAAAGTAGAGAAGATTCAGGTTTTGACCTTCTCTTCCCTCGTCCACATGGGGAAATAATGGAAAGGTCAATGTTGACCAGAAGCCCTTGATACATAGTCACTGAACCATCCATCACCTGAAATCAAGTCCAGTCTGGAATCACAAGATCCTTGTGACTGAGCTGTTCTACTCATGGGGTTATTGCAGCTCAGTGAAAGAACTTTAGTTATCATTCCTATTTAGGTGACTCACTTTCATGAAGAGGGGAACTGAAGGGGTTATTTTAATTGATGCTCCCACTCAGGAATGGCCATAATATAGCATGGATTTTAATGCCTGACCTAATTTAGGCTTGACAGGGTATATTGTAGCTTTGCAGAGAGGAAGTATTATCCTGTGGGGTAAATCAGGAAAGCTTTTTCCTATTTTCATAGGTAAGTGGTAACTTGTCATCAGATAGCTCAGGATTGGGAGTGGGTTTCCAGCCCTTCCTAGCTATACACCTTTTAATGTCATTTAAAATGGGAAATGCATATATATCTCAAGTAAGGTATATATGTACCTGAATTTAAATTAGAGTCCCCATTTAAAGAAATCTCTTTCTTTGGGCAGTCATTCTCGATTGAAAATTGCTTGTGTGCCCTGTTTGTCTTTCCTCTTTTCCCTCCGTGTTGCTGTTGTTTGTAGACATTTTTTTCTTTCTGCAATCCCTGCATGAAGCAAGAAATAACTCTCTAAAAAGCTGCATGTTAAATAGATGGAATGACAGATAAATAAACCATGTAGCAAAACAACATTGGGCCTGATCCTGCTGAGAAATGAGTAAGTTCTTTTTGGAGGTGAATGAACTTTTTGGAGGTCTCTGAGACGTTATCGATTTAGACTGGAAGAAAGATAGAACTCTATTGACCTGATTGACTAGTGAGAGTTTATGCACCTGCCAAAAAAGAAGAGTACTTTCTTCTTAGGCATAGGATCAGGCTCATTAAATGCATGTGTATTTATAGCAAATATGGTCAGAGAACACAATCTTTCACTTAGCTGCTGTCTCAGAACATGATCTTTTTTTTTTTTTTACTCTAAACTCTTGGGGCCACAAGACTATCGTGATGGTGGGTCTTGGGGAGGAGAGATAACTACAACTGCCTTTTGAGCATGCATAAATAACTTGTAAAAATCTGAGCCTAAATGTTGTGAGGACATTCTAAATAACTGTGACAGCAGGTTGTTTCTGCTAACTCCAGCATTTAAATGTGAGTTTCTTCTATTATTAGCTTAAGAATATTTGTTTATTAATGGCTATCTGTGTAAGAAAGGCAGGCTAGTGGGCTAGCTCCTCAACAGTATTTCATTTTCTTGCTTACAGGGCTAACTTAAAAGCGTTTTTTCAATGCCGCAGTGACTGAAGAAGCAGTTCACTCCCATGTAACCATGAAAGAGAGCCAGAGAGCTTTTTGCACCATGCATTTTATTACTATTTTCAAATAATTAGCACCATATCATTAAGGAATCTTGAATCCAACTGAGATCTTCCTTTTGCATGTGACTGTAGATGCATTTCATGAATAGTTTGAACCCTTGTCAATGCATTTTTTTGAAAAAGAAAAAAAAGAACTTTGTGTATGTGATCTAAAGCATGTAACCCTAAGATGTTGCATTCAAAACTGACAATAAAGACCTTTCCCAAATATGTTGGTGTTCTGTAGACTGTTTTAATATGCTCTTTCTAATTCATCATTTGGACCAAAAATGAAAATAAAATAAAATGGGGAATATTCACATTTCCACTCACATAGGGAGAAGCCAGGACGAGTCAGGGTGTTACAAATTTTTGCACGCATCGCACTGAACCAAGCTTATTTTGACCTTGCAGGCAATAAAAACGAAAATGGATGAACTTAGGCCTTTGATACCAGTGTTGGAAGAGTACAAAGCCGATGCCAAATTGGTATTGCAGTTTAAAGAGGAGGCCCAGAATCTGACGTCAGTGCTTAACGAGCTGCAAGAGGAGATTGGCGCCTATGACTACGATGAACTTCAGAGCAGAGTGTCAAATCTTGAAGAAAGGCTCCGTGCATGCATGCAAAAATTAGGTAGGCTCAGAACCCTGTGGTGGGACAGGCTCACCCCCCACCCATGTATAGTGTATCGCACAGATAGAGGTAGTAGTGCTGAGATAGCTCCCTTCTGGCTTTAGCAAAGCCATTCTGTATTCCTATCATTATGCAAACCCAGGTGTCTTTCAAAGGCCATCTTCCCCAGAGAGAGAAGTATGGTAACCACTCATTGAGTTTTGGTTTCCAAATATTATGCCAAGCCTAGTGCACAGTCTTTAGTTACTTATACATCTTTTAGAAAGAAGAATAAGGGCATGAATTACATGCTGCATGTTATTTGAACAGTCTATGAATACAGAAGATGGACCTATAAAATTAACACAAAGAAAGAGAGGCAAACCACTTAACTAATTCTAGTTTTCCAATTCGAGAACCAATTTTAGTAATCTTTTTCAAGGAGAATGAACTAAGCATCATTTGGTTATGAAGAATAACAGGGAACATTCAATTTTATTTTAGAGAAATGAGAAGTTTCCCTCACTTGCAGGAAATGAACCATCTAAGGAAGTTTAGATACAAATGACAGCAATTTTCAAGGAAAAAAGGTCTTCCATTCCTTTCTGTTGTTTTCAAGAAGCATCCCCAAAATTAGTGGACTGAATTTCATTCTTCCTTCTGATTGAACACCCACTTGCATTATTGACTTTCCAGTTGAATGCTTTAATACCATCTTGGCAAGTTAACTGCTGAAATCACCTTTAAGTAGCACATATAAAATTCCAATGGATTTCTTAGTGAAGTCTTAGTCTTAGTAAAGATTAGATATGTCCTACTTATGAGATCATCTTGATGAGGTGTTAGTTCATTTTTATTTCCCTATATATTGAGGAGAGTGTCACCCTTTGTAATGAAGCTTCTTTCAGGATTTTAATTGCCTTCTTAGTCTTCTAATACCATCAGTTACCCTACTCTCACCCAAATACCCTATCTAGTAGCTAAATATATCTAGAGGAAACATTTAATTTTAGAATATATCTGGATACTTCTCATGATACTAGTCAACTGAAAGACAGAATACACTCAACAGTAAAGAAAATAGAGTTGAAGAAAACATTGTTTCATGAGTAGGCACTTGTATTTAATATCCCTTTTGTTTATTCATTTTTATAAGCCTAAATGCTCAAGACTGAAGATACTTTTGATAAAAAAGCCAAAGTATTTTCAGTTCACTAGCATAAGATATGTATAAGATCATAAGATATGTAGTTTTTTTCCTTTAAAATTAGCTTTAGCTTTTATCATCTGCAGAACATCATCTCATCTCTGAAAAAAAGCGATGAATGCATATAAAAGAGTTATAGCAAATGTCTTTGGTGTAGTGGGGAAAAAAGAAGTCAGGAGACTTGGATTCTATTTCCAATTGTACTATTAAATAACTGGGTAACTTTGAACAAGTGACTCTCTGGACAGTACACTTCCTCCATTAGTAAAATAAAGGGGTTGAACTAAGTGACCTCAGAGATCAAGTCTAAAGTCCTATAGGCATGTTTCAAGTAGGGAATTATAGATTATACCTGAAGGATAATCTTTGGACTTCCACTGGAGAAAGAAATTACTACTGTGACCACATGCCGATATGAAATGCATTTTATTAACTTCCTTAAAGATTAATCTTTGTAGAAATAATTCTTTAGGCTTGCAATTCTGTCTCTTAGCCCTTGAGAAATAAGGATTGAATTATTTTCTTTCACAAGTGGGTGGTTTTCTACTTTTGCCATCTTTACTGTAGAGTGGGCAAATATGGGGAATATGGAGCCCCAAAATGACCCAGAATCACAATGACCAACACAAATAGACAAGAGCAGAATAGAAGTTGCAGATGGTGAAAATGTAAGGACTTTTCCAAGTTGGGAAAATGTCCCTCTCAGGATGATGCATGCCTGTTCCATCTGTGCTGGGAACTATTTTTAGACTTTGGTGTGAATATATTTTGTAGTTTAAGATCTTGGGACTCCCACGTGCTTATCCATGGATTGCTGAAAGGATTGGTTTGGGGAAAAAAAGAGAGAATAAAATGGCCCCTATGGTTTTTTAACCCTTCAGGCTATAGCAATATATATGAATATCTACATTTAAAAATTTCAGTCTAAAACCTTTCCTAGAACTTCATATGAATTATAAAATGCTGCTGAAAATCATAGACTGTACAGACATGTGACCTATGCAGTTCTAAAAGATCTGATGAAACATGCATGAAGCAGTAGAAAGAGCAATGGATTTGGAGGGTAAGGAACTATTCCAAACTCTAGTTCTGCTAGCGTGGGCAAGTGGCTGGACTTCTCTAGATCTCAGTTTACTCATCTTTAAAATGGGATGAGTGGGGCTAAGTGACCTTTGAGGTCCTTTCCAGCTCTAAATATAGAATCCTGTGTCAACTTTTGAATGGTTAAGTTAGAGAACAGCTTTAAAATGGCGGCCTTTAAAGTGATGGAAGAAGGAAGCAAATGCTTTTGTCTGATATTTTCTGATCACAGAATAACAATCCCTTGAACTTTATACAACAAGAACATTTAATCCTAAGTACAGTTGCAATTATAACTCCTCTTTGAAAGAAGGGATATCTGAGGCTAAAAGAGATGAAATCATTCATTTAAGGACACATACGGAGTTAGAAACAGCACTAGGAACTCAGAGATGAATCAGATAGAACATCTAGGACTGAAAATTTGGCCAATGGTACCACCACTGGTCACCCATTTTCTGGAACTGGGCGGATTTTGCTCACTTTTCTTCCTCTTGAATCCCATTTTTATAGTTTATTGACCTCAGAACCCAAGTATCAAACAAATTCCAAATGAGAGTAATATGAGATATTCAGTTTAGCTTTACAAATAACTGTGGGACATCTTTCTAGCTAGGATTCCTCACTGGCAAGTGTACCAGGGGTGCATGACAAAGGAAATGAGTGTTATAAGTGGCCCAGCATTATAGCCTTGCTTAGTGAATAGGTTATTTTTAGAGCTATTTGTTGCCACCTCCTTAGCACTCTTGACTCATTCAAGTACCTCCAGAATTAGCAGAGGCATAGTCTGACTGTAGATTTCTTAGTCTTGGAGCGTTGCTGCTCCCTTCTCTGGTGTAGCATCATCAAGAAAGAGATTCACTGCCGTAAACCAACTTATTTTTAACTAGGTCTCTTTTGGATTTCTTTTTTTTCTTCAACTTCTCTTAAGGTCGATATTGCTGACACTTCTTGACCCTGCTATATACACATATATGAGAAGAATCAATAGTAACTGGTTGGATTTGTTTTTCTGTTCCATTTTTAAAAATGACCCTCTAGGATTTTAGGCTTCATCTAATAAGCTGAACCAAAGACTCAAGTTGGAAACTGTCATTTGCAATAGCCTTGGAAACAAGAGGTCAAACTTAATTTCTCTTGAATTTCTTTTCTGAAAAGAATCTGCTTTCTTGTGTTTACCTATTATTACTCAAATTTCTTAAGCATGTTGAACAGAAATAGAAAATATGTTTGCTCAAGGACTTTGTACCTTTGAACCTGGAGTATTAGTTGCAACATCTCACCATAGATAGAGGGTACTCTCAAAGGCTAATAAAGAGTCACAAGTGTTAGTAGCTCTTCAATCAGTTAACGAGTGGGTTCTTTGCTAACCAGGTTAAGATCAGAGAGAGGGGGTTGCTCTCTGAGGTCCAATGTTCTTGAAATGGTGAAAGTTGGATCCCTATAATGGATAGAAGGAAAAATCAACAATGCAGGACTTTAGGTCTTGTGTTAAAGGTTAGTAGTGGATTTCTTTATATCAGCAATCAAATTTCTTAGCCAAAAACTTCAGGTCTAGATTCAGGGAATTTCTTGACTACAAAGTATTTGCTAACTTGGTAACTGCTTATGGGCCTTTTGATTCATCAGTCCTTCAATTTGATGAAAGTGGTATCTTTCCTAACCATATAATAAGAGCAAATTATATTTTGCCATAACATCATCTCCAGTATTCACTCTCATGGGAGGGGTCATCTGAAACTAGTTTCTTAGGTCTCTAAGTGGAAAGGTGAATGAGAGCTGCAAAGGAAGAACAGTTTACCTCTTGGGTATTGTTGGAATGGGGCACATCGATGGTTGGACTTGATATTTCACTTGAGTCATAGGTTTTGCGCTAGGAAGGACTTCAGATTATTGAGTCCAGTCCACTCATTTTACAACAACATAACAAAAAGACATCACATAACAAAACAACAACAATAAAATGTCTGGCCTTATATACTTATTAGCTGTGTGATCCTAGGCAAGTCACTTAACCTCAATTTGCCTCAGTTTCCTCAACTGTAAATGAGAATAATAACAGTGTAGCTCTCAGATTGATGTAAGGATTAAATGAGATAATGTTTGCAAAGCACTTAGCCCAGTGCCTGGCGCGTAGATTTCATTCTTTCTTTCCTTCATTCATTTCTAGCCTGCAGTTGTTGTACATAGGTTATCTCATTTGATTAGGGCCAAAGGAGGCCTCGCTTCAGTTTACAAAGGCACTAAGTCACAAAACTGGAATACTCTGATTGCAGATCTAGACCCCTTTTAATATACTGCATTGCTCTCCGAGTAAACAGGAAGGAGCTTCTATTCTTCAGCCCCATTGGAGCTTGTCAGTCAACAGTAAAAAGGCCTCTGAGGAAGTCTAATCCAGTTCATTTTGATCTGACTCGTTATCCACATGGGATAAAGAAAAGATCATGGTGTACTTGGTTTCAGAATCTACCCCTCAAAATCCTAAGTGCTAAACCTCGCCCTTTATCAGATTCCTAGGAAGCCATATTTCTGCTTATTTGTTCTGTGAAATTCTATATAATAAGAGGTTAAGATCCGTAATCTTGTGGCTAGAGTACAGGATTTGGAATCAGAAAATAGAGATTTGAAACCTAGTCTACTGCTTACCAGTTGTGAGACCCTGGAAAAGTAACTCAGTCTCTCTGGAGCTCAGACTTTTTCATCTGTAAAACAAAGGGAGGAACTGGACCAAATCACCCCTAAGGTCTCTTCGACTCTAAATCCTACAATGATCTTCTTAGGTCCTGAACGTTTCTTACCCTACTGAAGATATAGGATCATAAAGGATCATGAGATTTAGAGCTAGAAGAGGACTCAAAAATCCTTAAGTCTATGAATTTAAGATGACCTCCTTCTTAACCTTTCTGTACAACAATATCCCTCAAACTCAACAGAAATACAAAAGGCTGAATGGAAAGTCTAGGTAGTTATTGACTACCTTTCCTAAGGATCTGGATTCTAGTAAAATAGTCCTATGACCTAGGTGAGCTGGGATTATTGATCATCAGTCTTCCTTTGGGAAAATAGAGTACATCTTTAGGTATGTCTCTGTGTCTAGCCCATTGATTTAGACCTCAAGCATGTTTTTTCTGGTCTTTTGTATTCAGACAATTCTATTCCACCTCAGCTGCATTGGATTCCTTATCAAAAGTATCTGGATTGTGGTTAAAATCAATTCCCAATGTTCCTTGAGGAACATTTACTAATTTCAGTATATTTCTTTTCCTCCTTGATTTGTACTATCCCTGTTGTGAATAACTATTACAACCATTGATATGTGAAGGTAGCATTGAATATTCCTTCTAGAATATTAGAACCCTAGAAAAGGGTCATTTAATTTGGCTTCACATTTAGTGTAAGAATTTTTCATGTAGACTCCCAACGAGTGGTCACCCATCTTCTGCCCTGTGAAGGACAATTGAATAAAGATACCTTTTCTTCCATGCTCAATTTCATGGGAGAAAAATATACTAGGAATAGCTTTGGATTTGGAGTCATGAGGCCTAGATTTGAGCCCTGTCTTTGCAACTTACACCCTATGTGGCAAGTCACTTCAACCTCTTTTGGCTTCAGTTACCCTCTGTGTAAATGAGGAAATTGGATTGTATCTCTAAGGTCTCTTCCAATTCTAAATGTATTATGTGATAGTGAAAAACTAACTCAGATCACTCTTTTTTTTGGTCTGTACTAATCAAGACAAAGGAGGGACACTTTCTGAACCAAATATGCCAAGTTTATCTTTGCTTCCCAGTTGGGAGATTTTAAAAAATAACCTTTTTGCTTGTTCTAGAAGACTTTTGGCTGAAACCAGGTTGGATTGATATCCAAAAATAAGTACCCAATTCAGCACTGGCCACCTTGTTTCTGTGGACAACAATGTAGATAGGAGAGTGAAACAGAACATGTGAAGTTTACCTTTATTCCTGAATCAGTGGTACCCAGGAAAATACAAGTGACCCAAGGAAGTTGTCCAATATAAAGGTTAATGGAGCACAATGGGCCCAGGGCAAAAATTGGGGAATGGGGAATTTTGTATTGTACATCTCATTCTTCACTTACATGGTCTACCTTCTTCCTCATCTGTCTTCCTACATACTTCCCACCTTCAAATGTTTTTTTACTATCACAACCTCTCCTGGAGACTGTGTAAAACTTATTTACATATTCATGATTTTGTGTGACTAATCCCCCCCCCCCCAATTTTTTTTTGAGAGGCAAATTTGGAAGAGGATAGTGGTAGAGCCTATTATGCTTAAATGAAGGATTTTCCAAGGTCCCTGGGTGACTTTCTACTCAGGCTATATTCAGACCATCTCTATTTGGAGCCATTCAAATGCTATGCTTGAGAAAGGCCCTTTACAAAGACCTTCCAATCTCTGGCAGCCAGGATGTTGTTGACTTTGTTTCTGTTGCCTTGGGCTGCCTCTTTCTCTTCATCTATTGGAGTGAGTTCAGAATTGGGCAGGGAAGGGAAGTAGCAAAGGACAAAATATAATAATTGCAAGAAGCTCCCTTTCATCTGAGATGGGGCTTTTGTGTATGAGATTGGAGTCTTATGTCCCTTTCTCAGACTGCCTCTGACCCTTCTTTATGCCTCTCGTTTTCCTTTTTCCTCCTTCATTGCTATGGTGTAGGTACTCTCTCTTTCTCTCTCTCTCTCTCTCTCTCTCTCTCTCTCTCTCACACACACACACACACACACACACACACACACACACACACACCCCACACACACATTTTGACATAAGAGACCAGGAACAAATAAGGAGGTAAAAGAATTAAGAAAACATTGAAATACAATATTGCTAATATGCTGACTTTTTAAAACTATAATACATTTTCCTTTGTAGTGGGGAAGATTTCCATTACTCAGCAAATATTTGTTGAGCAGCTATTATATTCAAGGCATTATACTAGATGATGTAGAAAATATGAAGAGAAATGCAAATTATAGTTTATGTCCTCAAGGAACTTGACATCTTATGGTATATGACATCTCCAAGAACATGCATATGATAAACACACAGATCAGTATGTGATCATTGCCATGAGTCCTAGCGCTATGAGAGTTTAGTTGAAAAGATGACTTCTGGCTAAAAGGATTACAAGACATTGTGTAAGAGGTCTTATTTGAGCAACACGTGAAAGATGTGTAGATTTCAGCTGACAGAAGTAAAGTAAGAAGGCATTTCAGACTTATAGAACAACATGAACAAAGGTAGGAGACAGGAAAAATGTTATTCTGGAGGTCAACTGGCTAATCTGCTTTTTTCCTTTCATTTTGGGGAACCGTGGAATAGGAAAACACCAGCAGTAGTCTGACCCCTTATGCTCTTGAGCAATCAGACATCAAGGATGTTTCTTACCACTTGTGTATGTGTATGTTTGAGAAAGAGACAGAGAGATAGAGACAGAGAAACAGTCAAAAATGGGGGAGGGGGAGACTGATTCTTCTTTGATAGGCTCTATTTGCTCTGGGGATTAAGAAAATTGAGATGGCTGGAAGTTCATGCAGATATGTTTAATGGGAAAAAGTATTATCCTCAGGGTGAGAATGTAGTGCAGAAGCAGGTTTTTTTCCTGAGGATATCAAATCACTGAACCCTTTGGAGGTTCCTGATAAGATTTATTTCTGGAGCAACACATAGAGAGAACGTACATCTAGCCAATAAAGGAAAGTTTCTTTGAAAGGGAAATAGTTAAGAATTTTAACATTTTTAGGTCAATGTTGACATCTCCCTGAGTAGTCTCTCCCTAAGCAAAGTTTATGTAAACTGATCCTGGAGTTTGTAGCTCCATATTCCTATTGTTGATATGAATGCCCTTTTTCTGTTTGTTTTTACTCAGCAGATGCTAGCTTGCCCATATGGCCTTGGGATCTTCCCAAGGTTACTAGAACTGAGAGGAAATGACTCATATAGACAGAATGTAGTGTTTGACTCCCGTGATTTCCACAATATTTGTCCTCCTCTTTTCTTAAAATACTTAATGTAACTCTATCACCTCTGACAATTCATTTGAAAAAGAAATAATCTGAGATGGTCCTGAAACCAGACCCTCTCCTGAGATATCCAGTCCTTTATTAGTTATACCCCAATTCAAATTATCACTTGTATTTATTTAGATAATCCTCCCTTTTCTACCTCACTCCAAACATTTGCCCTTTTACAGACTGTCCACTATGAAAATATGGAAGAAATTGCACAGGTAAATTAGTGTCAATTGTTGAGAGCAGACATGAGCCTCAGAACCAAATGAGATTATAATCTCGATTGGACCTCTCACATCTTGTCCAAAGATATTGGAGAATTCGGTGACCAGGCATCTGATTTGGTTAAACAGGTTAATTTATAACTCTTTTCTTAACAATCCTTAAGCAATGGTTCTTGATGTTGATTAAAGTGACATTAGAGTCGACTGAGAGAGGGTCATTTTTAAAAGGATGTGTTTATTTTTCAAAATGAAGATTGGGCATGGGAAGAAATATATGAATCAATCATGGATCATAGGATTTCAAGTTGGAAGGAAAATACACATACATACACACTTCGCACTTTAGGGAAGGATGGAATAGGGAAAGACTATCAGTGCTCTAACCCCCTGAGCAAAATATCAATTAACTAGGTACCAAGGACAGTTACCAATATAGTATTAGGGTCTATATCTTTGAACATTTCTCACTGACTTTTGTGATGTGTGTCTGTGTGTGTGTTTGTGTGTGTGTGTATGAGAGAGAGAGAGACAGACAGACAGAGAGAGAGAGATACTGTTTTATAGATGAGGAAGCTCAAGTCCAGAGAAGTTGAGTACTTTGTCTAAGGTTTTCAAGAGAATAAGCAGCAGCACTAACATTTGAAACCAGGTCTTCTGGGCCCAATACGTTGTTCTTTCCATTACACCACATCATAAAGCAATTTTATTTATTTCTTGACTCTCTAGCCATGAGACAACAACAGCTTGGAGAGATACTCATTTTTTTCTCAACTTGAAAAAAAAAAGACACGATTTGCATTTGGGTTTGAAGGTTGATTCTGATTGTGCTCTTAATTAACTTTTTTCTAGATGCTATTTCATCAACACCCTTATATTGAGCAAATTTGTTGCTATAACTTGAAATACAAGAAGTAGTTGTAGCAGGTCTTGGTTTAGGGCCCTGAGCTTCAAGCCATTGCTAAGTTTCATAAGAAGTTATTTAATAGTGATATCTCCTTCTCTTTCTAGTCGGAATGGGAGGGAAGCTGTGGCAGAAATCTGGTTCAGAACAATGTGAGAAATGGAATGTTTTGTACCCTTCTTGTCTGTCAGTGGATGGAGCTTGGCAGGTGTGGGAGGGGCTTTAAAAGGATTGTATAGACTGAATGGCAGTTGGGTGAGGTGTAATTTCCGATTCTCCCACAGATCCTTGATCTTTTCTGAACTTTACATACTATTTGATTTTGACCATTTGTATTCATGTTTAGACTGAAGGCTAAAGACAGAAATACAACCTAAGGGAGGGGAAAAAAGAAGTAAGAGTGGGTTTCTTCCAGGAGAAAAAATCCTGTAGCAGGTCCCTTTCTTAAGGTCTTTCTTAGTTCTTAGTGAGTGAATCAGTTTGGTACAATGGGAAGAGAAGAGTTCTGCCTTTCGAATCAGAGGGCTTGGGTTCAAATATTCCTTTGGTATTTACCCATGTGACCTTTTTTCAAACTGTTTAACCTCTCTAGACTTCAGTATTTTCTCCTCTGCAAAATGAAGGGACTGACCTTGGATAAGGTTCTTACTAAGATTTCTTCGATCTCTAAATTCTGTATTGTATGTTCAATTCATATTTTTTTCTTTCCCTGCCCATCCTTCATTAAAAATAGTATCATACACTTTTTCAAAAATCCAAAATAATGTCTCACTATATTCTAAGACCATTTTTGTCAACAGTAACAATTTAAAGATTGGTAAGAACATCCAGAGGCTTCTGAATTAACTTGTTTATTCAAAGTAAGATGTTTGTAAAATATTAGAGGAGGGCAGGGTTAGAATAGATTCTGATGTTGCTTCCAGCTCTAAATCTAGTGCCCCAGGACTCTGGAAAACAGAGGAGACTCTCCAGGAGCAGTCTATTAAACCTACACCTCTTTGTTCTCCAGATCAGTTCGCATTTGAGAACACATGGCTGAGGAGAATTTTATTGCAGAATAGTGTCATATGACCCCTAACAGGTCTGTGACCTAGTGATAGAAAAAGCAAAGCCTTGTTGAACAACATTCATTTATTTAACATACATTTATTGAGCACCTACAGAGTACAGAGGCTTGTACTAGGCACTGGGGATGATGCAAGATCCAACTAAATAATTACAGCTGACCTGTATGGCAATTACAAATTTGCATTCTTTGAAAGTGAAGTAGAAAGAGTGCTGGGCTGGAGTCTGGGAGATCTGAATTCAAATCCAGTATTAAAAACTTGGACAAGGAATTTAACTTTCTGTCTGCCTCAGTTTCCTCCATAGTTGTGAGAATAAAATGAAATGCTATTTCTAAAGCATTTAGTACATGTCTAGGACATAGTGAGTGCTTAACAAATGCTCATTTCCTTTCTTCCTTTGAGAATATCTTATTTGATTCTCCCCAAACCCTATGAGGCAGGGACTTCAGATTTTATTATCCTTCTTTTGCAGATGAGGGAGTTGAGACTTAGATGAAATTGATTGTGCCCATGCCGTGTTAGGGGCAGGATTTGAATCCAGGCATTCTCTTGTTCCAAGCCTAGCATTCTTTCCTCTATATCATGCTGTTTCCCTAAATGAAGCCCCAGTTACTTAGAGGGAAACAGCACCAACACAGATATCAAGTGATATTTTTACTTCATACCTAAGTGCATCAGAGATCCCCCAAACAAAGTGCTTTCTATATGAGGTCCAAGAAGGGGAGGTCATTTCCAATAAGAGATATTTCCATGGGATCCTCCCATGTAAAAGTTGACATCTGAATAGAACTCTATAAGGTAGGAAGTATGATTGTGTTAAATATATAGAGGTTTTGACTTACATGGTCAGGGTCCTGGCTACTATCCTTACTTTGCAAGTAATCTGCTAAGTGATCTTGGAAAGTCATTTCCTCCTCTGAGCCTCCATTTCCCTGTTAAATTATGGGACTAGACTAGGTGCTCTTTAAGGTGCTTTCTACTTCTAAACTCAGTGTCTTGACATTTCTACATTGTAACATACTACCAGTTCTGCCGTTCTGTATTCTAATGTCCTTTCTGACTCTGTAAATCAAGGTGGGATTTTTTTGTTTATTACCATTGTTGCTATTATTTAACTTTACCGAATGTGGAATTAATGAATGGCTGGTTTTCAAGCTGTGCTGGCAGCCTCAGCTGCCTTTGTCCATGGTGCCATGGTAGCATGGACAAGGTAAGTTTATTCTTTCTCTCTACCTCACTTCCTTATACTATCTTGGCACTATGAAAGCAGAGCTTGCTAAGGTTTGTGGGTCCAATCTTATATTATTTTATTTTATACTATTTTATAGTACATATATACACTATATAAATATATATTAAATATACTATGTATTTATAGTATATAGATATAGATATAGATATTAAGTGATTTTTATTTTTTGGAACTGATGAAATTCTCCTCTCTCCCACCCAAGCTCCAAATTCTTGTCTCTTGGGGCTAGCTATTGTGTCCACTTTTGAAAGCAGGTTTAATTTGATGAGAATACAATAAATAGCTTCATGGGCCCTTTGGGCATCAATGGCACCTATGTCCCATTTTTTTCTTCCTAGCTGGGTTTCATGATCCCAGGAATACTACTACACCCTTACCTTGGAGATTAAATGGGGTAAAGCAGAGTCTGAGTGAGCACCCTGAGGTCCCACAGCACAGTCTGGAATAGACGCAGCAGTACTCCAGGCTCCAGTCTTGGGTCTCAGACAGTGCCTCTCTCTTTCCCTCCCCTTCCCCCACTCAGTGCCAGGAATAGCATTGCAGGTATGTCCATGAATCCATGAGTCTCTTCTCAGTAGGTGATTTTTATCAATAAGGATATTTAAAGAGTAATGTGCCATAACTACTTAATGAAACAGTTGGGGTGTGTGTGTGTGTGTGTGTGTGTGTGTGTGTGTAAGGGAATCATTTTTCTTTGCTGGGGAACATTTGCTTCTTTATCCTTTGTTTTAAACCTGAATGGCATTGAAATGGGCATCCCAACACTCCCACTTCTATGTAAAGTAGTTGGCATGGATTCAGTAGGGTTTCTGAAGACTGGTATGCAGCTACGTCTTTTCTGTACCAAGCTGACTGCCCCTGAGCAGCATCTGGCTTCATTTACTATTCTACTGGTAATGCAGCACTTCTGATTTGGGGAGGGTATGGTTTCTCTGGGCCACTATGATAAGGGATGTTGCCATTAAAAACAAGGGCATGAACAAATGTTCAGCAGCCATTCACAGATTAATGGCAAGGAATGAAAGTAGAGCTTCCCTTTCCTGCCTCTAAGGGAAAGAAATGTTATTTCCACTACTTCCCACCCTTGACAGTACATGCTATTATGGGAACATCCCCATTTTTAAATTGACTTTGAGTGAGGCCATTTGCCACCCCACCCCCCCAGTTGTTAACTCACCTTGTTGTTCCTCTGCATTGTACTATTTTGCAGCTTGTGGCAAATTAACAGGAATCAGTGACCCAGTGACCATAAAAACCTCTGGATCAAGGTTTGGATCCTGGATGACAGACCCACTTGCACCAGAAGGTGATAACAGGGTAAGTTTATTCTCTCTCCCCACCTCACTTCATTATCCCATTTTGAAGCTATGAAAACAGAGCTAGCTAAGGCTTATAGGTATGATCTTGTACAATTTGTGATCTTTGAAACTGATAAAACTCTCCCTCAAGTTCCAAATTCCTAACACTTGAGTCTAGTTATTATGTCTACTTTAAAAGAAAATTCAATTTAATGAGAATTCAATAAACAACTCCATAGGGACCTCTCAGAAGAGTAGTCCTGCATGGTCATGGAAAGGACATCTACTATGAACTAAAATGTTGTTCTGGGTCACTTTAATGGAAACGTTAGTCGTTCCTCCTAGTGTGAGTCTTTAATGATCAGCCAGAGAAAGCTATGTGCCAAGATGGCTTGGGTAGGTGTCAACCTTAGTTGATAAGGAGGAATGAGGTTTAGAACAGCTGACTAGCTAACAAAAAAGACTCAAAGTCATAGGATCGAGTAGAATTTGTAATTTCCTTATCTCAGGCCACTTTTAAGGAAAAGGTAGTTAACTGTAACAGCTTAAACTAAGTATAACCTAGAGATAGAAGGATTGGATTAGCATTTCTGGAGCTGTATGTTGGTAGGAAAATGCCAGTACAGTTGTAAAGATGGGAACCATCCATCTGGGGGATGATTCCATAAACGAGCTATCAATACGGCCCCTCCTTTCTTCCTAGACACTTTTAGCTCCCCATAAACACCTTGTCCTCCCTCTCATCATTTTCTTTTTCCTTTATCCAACTGTCCCAGCTTTAGACACAAAGATAGGATAGAATACTCATGTTCATTTCTGAGGTGAAAGAAACAGACATATGTTACTATTACTCTTTTAGAAAGCAAGAAATTTCCCCAAACTTGGAGATTTTGTCAGAGAATGATGGTAGGAGGGAGTGAAAAGGTTATGAGGGAATATGAGTGAATGGGTGAATCATAAGATGGTTATAGGGTAAGAGAATTTGAAGAATATTGAGTTAAATGGTCTTTCAAAGTCTTGTCCATTCTGAACATTCTAAACTTAATTGATCAGCTCAAAGTGAGTAGACCAAAAGAGATCTCTCAGGCTATTTCCAACAACTCCTCAGAGACAGGAGT
The DNA here is from genome assembly GCA_028658325.1 of Potorous gilbertii. Lineage (NCBI taxonomy): Eukaryota > Metazoa > Chordata > Mammalia > Diprotodontia > Potoroidae > Potorous > Potorous gilbertii. The sequence continues at coordinate 298,251,288 of CM053769.1, read as the reverse complement.
TAGTTTAGACCCTTTGTTAGAGAGTGAAGAAACCTGGTTCTTATGTAACAAAGAGGTGAGCCTGTCATAAATAAAAGAACACATTCTACAAAGTCATCCCAGAATGGACTTTGCTTCCTGTAGCTTCCTTCTCCTGACATGGTTCTATCTTAGTGAGTTCACCTTTAGGGCCCTTCTGTTCTAAGTCAAAATCTACCCCCTGCTAAGACCTTTTCATTCTATTTTTAATTTCAGAGGAAAAGATCCATTAGACTTTTCTGTTTTAATGACATCTCATTTGTCCTTCATTTGCTATTCCTCTCATGGTTAAATGGAAACTCATGTTCCTTTTTACTTAGAAAAGATATTGCTCTTTTCTATATAGCTTTTTCCCCCTAGAGAAAACTCAGAAAAGCAGAATAGACAAGTCCCATGTTTGTCTTGATTGACTGGCCCCTTGTTTATTTGTTTGAGACTCCTTCGGGAACTGATGAGATGAAGGATTGTTGACTAAAAATGGATGATGAATAGTGTATTTCACCAACTAGCCCACATAACAGCGATGGTGAACATTTTACAAACATCTTTTTTTTTATAGTCTTTCCCTTGGCCATTTTCCCCCATGTTTTTTACCTGTCTACAGTTACTTCGTTTACGATCTTTTAGAGTGCCATTTTTTCTGCTATCACCCTCTGGAATGCATGCACAGTCATTATCATTTAAAACAAAAACTTCTTAGATAACAAGTTTAATGCCTACAGCTCTCTGTGGATTTCATAAACTATTTGGGATATGAAACATGGCCATGTCTCTAACTACTCTCCGTTATTGAATTAACTGCAATGGGTTAATTCAATAAGCAAAAACAATTCACTAGACTGGTGAAATTCCTTAACCAGCCTATCTTTTCTCTGGGGGGCTCATAAAGAAATTTGAGGAAGTGGACAACTCATATCATCATTACACTTAAGTGAATGGACAAGGAGCTACTTGCATTTCTGGATAGAGTAGGGCCTCTCTGGAAGACCTCTTAGCAGATACAAATGGGTCCTAGCATTCCATCTTGCCATGCCCATGATATACTATTGCTCTGCCTTACCATCATTCATGGTTTTCATTATTTAGAGTTGGTGACATAAGAAATGATGTGATAACATTCTGGCAGTGTTACCTTTATGGAAGACGATGGATGAGGGAATAATAGTTAAAATGTTTCCCTAGAAGTATGTTGCATTTCTCTTGATTTCATAACTTCCATAAAATAAGAATAGCTTCAGTGATCTTAACTGGACACAAAAAAGGGAATATTCTATTTATGCAAATAGGTGATTTTCCTAAATGTTCGCCACACTGTCATGAAAAACAAGTTGAAGCATTTTAAAATCTCTTGCTGTGGGTCAGGCATTGTGCTAGGTGCTGGGGATACAGAGACAAAAATGGAAAACTCCCTTGCCTTCCTGGAATGTACATCCTTCATGGAAAACCATGACATTTGTCTCTCCAGAAAGAAATATTAGTATTCAGTTATTTTGGAGGCATGATTAAATTGTCCCTCCGATTTTGTAGCCTTTTCTTTTTTAATTAATTTCATCTAACGCATTCTTATATTGTAAATTATTACTAATAGATTGGGTCTTTTGCACAGTATGGTGGAAATAATAGTGAATTTGGAGTCAGAGGACCTTTGTGCTACTTACTACCTTTGTGACCTGGAGAAAGGTCATTTTTGGGTCTCAATTCCTTCATCTTAAAATAAAGTTTCATATCTCTCAGGTTTTTTTAAGCTATAAGTCAATGATTCCATTATCTCTGGATAGCTTTTAGATCCCACCATGTCTAGGTTATTAGCAGTGTGGAGGAGCATGAAGTTTAAATAGGTTGAGTCAACAAGCGTCCAGGATAGGGGCATCTCTACTGAGAGCTCAGATCTTCAGAGATGGAATGAAAAATGACCAAAAGTGGAGATTCATTCTGATAAATAGAAGTCAATTTAGCAAAAGAAAAAATGAGCTGATGTCTGAAATTATGTATGGATTGACTGATCGTAGCTCTTATTAAAAATGCACCTCAGGTTTTTGACTGATACCTATTTCAAATTCTCTGTATATTTTTGTGTATTCCAACAGCGTGAGAACAGTAATCAGATTCTTAGTTCCTCATACTATGTGTAAGGAAGCTACTAAAAGTCACAGTCCTTTGCTTAGAACCAAAAACGTAAAGTCTTACAAAATAAATCTGTGAAGGTAATGAATTCATTTGAGAATTAGATATCGAATATCCACATGATGACTTCATAGCCATCACAGACAAGAGAAGATGGAAATACCTCCTGCAGAAGTAGAGGAAATTGGCTGAATGCCTTCACCTAGTTCTTGGAACCAATTAAAAACATGAGTAACCATTAATATTTGGCTTGAGATATTAGTGAATTAACTATCCCCCACTGCCTTACTTTTTGTTGAATAAGAGATAGTACTGAGTTTGGGGTAATTGTTCTTGATTTTCCCAGCAGCCACATGCGTATCTCATATTCTGTCATTTGACAGAATCAACAGGCCCCTTCTATCGATCTGGAACAATTACCTACTGCCTAGAGAGACACGTTTGTTCATGTTATGTTTTGCTTTAATCTTTTCGGTTTTCCCTATCCAATTTTGATCATGAAGATGCAGGAGGCCAATAACTAGCTAAAAATCAATCTATGTTCTGGGGTGTGATGGAATGGAATGCAACTTCAGACGTCTGCTGAGACTTTGTCAGAAACAAACAGATTAAAGGGGGGGACTGACTAAGCGGAACCAGATGATGCTTTACTAAGGCTTTTGTTCAAGGAGAGGAGGGAACTGAGCAAAATGTTTTGCGTGCAAAGGTTGAATACATCTAGCTTCCAGAGGAAATTGTTTATGTCCTACCTCTGATTTGGCCTTGTGGTGGTAAAATCCTGAAACTAGAAGTGTTTGAATCCTAAATGCATTTCTAAATTCAGCTAACTTCTATACCATTATAATGTTGCTTTAGTATTTAGCCATTGAAACAAGTTATTTTTATGCTAGAGTCCTTTAGACACTAGGTCATAGAATCTCATAGTGGGAAGGAACCTTAGAGGTCATCCTGTCCAACTTTCTCTCCCAGAGCAAGGATCCCCACTCACTTGGAGCATCTTTGATAGACTTTATTCAACCTCTTCTTGAATACTTCCAATAATAGGGAGTTCCTGATTTACTAAGGTAAATCTGTTTGATTGTGGAGCAGATCTAATTTTTTGGAAATTCTTCCCCCTATTAAGACTAAATCTGCCTTCCTGCTATTTCTCCCCATTTCCCCAGTTCTTCTCCATTGGTTGTCTTTCTTCCATTTTCTGATTTGACTTAAGCACTCTCAGTACTGATGATAGCATTCTGAGTACTCATCATAGATGAGTTAGTCTTCCCCCTCTTCCCCTCACACCCCTGCCACCAGACACTGTGGAGTTCAGAACTCTTATTACCTATAGGAAGTGTTGAAACCAGGATGTTTATTTTTGAAGAGTGGGCAGGGATTACTAGAAAAGGTATAACACCTTGCAGTAAATAAGGGACAGAATTTCCCATTTAAAAACTTTTAAAGTTCTCCTAAGGCTTGTCTGGATTATCTGAACTTTAAAAGGATCATGTAACAATGACATCTTTCTCTAATTGGCTATTCCCTTACAATCTCAATTTGTGATTAAAGAGATCTTCTTGTGCCATATTTTTCTCCCCTTCCTTTAACAAGTAATTTAATGAGACTATTGGACTATAGACTTTCCCAACCTAACCTGTGGAGAAGACTGTGAGAATTTTGGTTTCTTTCTCAGTTTGTTCTATTGAAGTCTTTCTCATGATGCCATGGAAGAAGTCCCAAACTTGAAGCCAAAGGACCATAGTTAAAAATATCAATTCTACTACTTCCTACTTAGGTAAATCACTTAACTTCTCTAGGCCTCAGTTTCCTCACTTACAAAATGAGTGGGTTGGACGAAATGACCTCTAAGATCACCTATAGTTCTAAATCTATGATCCTGCTATCAAGATGTATTTTCCAAACAGTGACACTTCCTTGATGTTAAGTATTGAACCACAAGGACAAGTTATGACAAGAGTTTACTTAATCAAAAGTGAGTCAAACCCTATCCACCGGTTACCTAGGAAAGCTTCTTAAGTAGGTTCTTTCTCTGCATCTCATAGGAACTTCATTAAATGTGGCTTTATCTGGTGATGCCAGAATCAAGTAGCAACAGATACCTATATCTCTTCTTTCTGACCATAGCTTTAAGATACTCCTTTCTAATGGAAAAGTAGATGAAGATAATAGTGACAATTAGTAGAAAAATTGAAGAAAAAACCCTGATCTCAGTCAGCCCAACCCTATGGAACTTTAGTACAATTTGAGATAAATAAAGGCTAGTTTCCTATATGGAGAGAAGGTGGCCTTTGACTTTAATGGAGATTTTATTGAGCCTTCATCTGGAATAATGAAATGAAAAAGAGGAAATTCTTATGTGAATGGTGGGAGTATGGATTTCCTTCTCTTTTGACCTGAGTGATAGAATGTCCTTTTATCATTGGCAAATCAAAGGAAAATGATATGGTTGTGAATGAATGAATAAATAAATGAAAGGCATTTATTAAGCTCTTACTGTGTGCTAGGTATTGTGCTAAGGGTTACAGATACAAATGCACAAATCAGCACAATCCCTGACCTCAATGAATTCATATTCTGGTGGGGGGAGGGGGGAGACAACAGGTTTAGGGAAGTGGTACCCATGGAGGGATGTTTTAGTGAAGGAAGTCATAAGAATGGTGAATATTTTCATAAAACAATTGATTGACATGGGGCTACCTGAAATTATAATTAAGTGTGCTTGGATAGTACCCTTTAGCCTTAGTGTAGCATCCCATCTGGACATATATAGAAGTATCGAGTCAGACCACAAAGAATTTAGGGAGTAGAATTGTTGCTACTATGGACCTTAAGGGATGTCTGAGAAGGTTTTTATTCTGGGGTTGATATTTTTGGGGGTTTTGTTTTTGGCTAAAACTGGATGTAGATTCATTGAACTATCTGACTAGTGAACATCTGAGGCTGGTAGAAAGAAACAAGTAGCCTCTGCACCATCGTTACCATTGTCATTTTGGGAATGATGATGAAAGCGTCTGCTAAAAATCCTTGGGTGTCCATGTAAATGACATGGGTTGTCATGCTTGTTCTGTGTCACAAGAGTGACAGTGAAGATGAACAGAAACCTTATTTGGTATGATGCACCTGAATGATCTGTGGGATAGTGAAAAGAATACCTAATGTGGAGGGGAAAGAGCTGGCTACCAGTGCTAAAGTTGTCACTAACTCACTGGATGACCTTGGGTAAGTCACTTACTCTCTTAGAGCATTGGTTTCTATGCCAGTCAAAAGGAAGGGTTGAAGTGAATGACAACCAAGTCCTTTCTGGTTCATACTCCATGAACCCTGTGTGACTCTCTGTCCTGAACCCTGGGTGTGCTTTGCAAGGCTGTTACTGTCATAGATTTAGCTACCTCTTGATCTGACTTCTTGATCAATCTTAGGGCCTTACTTGGAAACCTGACAATGAAAAGAGCTAATATTTATGTAACACTCTAATGTTTGCAAAATATTTTATGAATATCATATTGTTTTATCCTCATAACAAGGGGTAGATTTGGTTATTATTCCTTCTTATTTTACATATGAGAAGATTGAGATAGATAGAAGTTAAAGGGACTTGTCCAGAGTCACGCAACTAGTAAGTATCTGAGGCCAGATCTGAACTCAGGTCTTCCTGATTTCAGGTCCAACACTCTATTATTTCATGTATAATAATAGTTAGCATTTGTATATCATTTTAAGATTTGTAAAACTCTTTACATGTGAGATCTAATTTAATCTTTATAAGGACCCTGTACAACAGGTGATATTTTTATCTCATTTTACAGATGGGGAAACTGGGACTGAGAGAGATTAGGTAACTAACTCAGGGTCATACAACTAGCTAGTGTCTGAATCTGGATTCAAACTTGGTCTTCCTGATTCCAAGTCTGGCATTCTGTCCATTGTGCCATCTAGATGATATGGGTCCTTTCAAATCTGAGAAGCATTTAGGGCCCCTTGGAACCACTAAGGCTGTTTACTAGTTCTCACTTGAACAAAACATAATAAATATCCTTCCTCACTCAAGCCACACTCCTCTCCAACTAACTGATTTCAAGGCCTTTCTCTGCCTTTTTCGATCATCTAAGCAAGGTTCTCCAGGATCGAATCATGGTTCACAATAGTTTCATTATTTTATTTGTTCCATTTACTGCAACTCAGTTTGACACTTGAACTACTAATTGTCCTCTTTGAAATGTTTTTTACACTCTTTGACTCTCTAATGGTTCACCTGAGTTTAGGGATTGACTATCCCACCCAACTTAAGCAGGCATGCCTTTGTGAGGATTAGCGCGTTCCTGTATTTGGGCCAGCTTCTGCATGTGACTTCAAGCACAAAGATAATAGCTTTCCTTGGGATTTTTGGACCAGAAAGGTCAAGCCTGCTCTTTCTTCCAAATTCTGGCTTGGCTTTAAAAAAAAAGAAACAAAATCCATCGCTGTTTTGTGTAACGATGCCTAATTTGAGGTTTGAGTCATTTTATGCATATTCAGTGCAGATGTGTTCTGATGAATATGACTATGAATATACTATCCATATGGATAGTAGCTTGATATTCACGAACAAAATGCCTTGTTTACATCCCCCCACAACGTTACACTGCCTTCTGTACTTTTGGAGAGTATAAATGAGTGAAGGAGGGCAATTCTAACCAGGGCATCTAACCAGGCCAGATTTAGTCTCTCCATCATCCAAGGTGTCATACAAACCCATGAGGATGTTAATGTTACTTTTCTTGGCTTCAGATATAGAATTTAAAGAGGTTTTAGATCATTTAGATAAAGTCTGAGCAAGTGGCATTCGCTTCTTGAATGGTATCTGCATATCTATGTGATGGTAATTGGGTGTTTAGCCAGGAGCCTAGGAATGAATATCAGACCACTGGATTTAAGTACCATTTTACCTGTTAACGGAGTGACCTTGGGTAGGTCACTTGATCTTGGAAAGAATTACCATTTTCCACTCCATTGAAAAGGTCTGAGGATTAATGACACCTACTATATAGAAGGGATTAGTATCCTTGGCTCTGTGAGGCTCCAGGAGCATGACTGTTCAGTGAATTTCAATCACCCAGCAGTGGTGGAAAAACATGTTAAACTGAAAACATTCTCTGATACATTGTGATTCCTCTGAGTCTATCACAAGAACATTAGCCTTCCGCATACTCTCATCACATCTTGTATTATCTCAGCTGTTCCCTGGCATTTGTCCTCTCTGGTCATTGCAATGGTAAAACCACATTCTCCATACCAGCCTAGATATACTGTGGAGTTGACACCTGACTTTCAATCCCTAAGTTCTCATCAATGCATTGGATGACCTTGGGTAAGCCCCTTACCCTATTCATGCCTTATTTTCCAAATATATTAAATACAGGAGTTTCTAAAGACCTTCATGGCTTCCATTCCATGAACCCTGTGGCATCCCTCTATCCTGAACTATAAGCCTGTTTTACAAAGATGTCCCTGTCAGATCTACTTATGTATAAGAAAGGATAAAGGGAACAAGCATCCATTAAGTACCTACTGTGTGCCAGGAACAGTTCTCATTTTATCTCATAGATTTACAAATATTATCTCATTTTATTGTTATAACACCTTGTAAGAGAAGTGCTGTTATGATCTCCATTTTATAGTTAAGGAAACTAAGGCAGAAATGAGAGTCACAGTGAGTAAGTATCTGAGACTGGATTTGAACTCAGGACTTCCTAACTTCAGGCCTAGTGCTTTATTTATTGTGCTACCTAGCTGGCCCTATGGAAATTCAAAGTGGATTCATCAGCCCCTTGACTTTGGGGCCTGTACTGCAGTTCTCCCTGCAGTTTAAGTGAATAATTTAAATAAAATAAATCAGTATTTTACTGAACCCCTTCTATGTGCTTAGCCCTGTGTAGGGTCTATGTGGAAGATAGAAATAGTAGAATGGTTTTTGGTAAGATTGTAAACTCTTTGTGAATATTAAAAAAAAAAACAAAAACACCCCAACATACCTTAAAACTGAAAACCTGTGAACAGCCGTCTATTTTGGCAGACATCTCCTGGAACGACTTCTCTGGTTTGGCTGGTGCTTCATACAGCGAGAGTGCCAGCAGAACCCAAGCTGTACAACATGAAATGACAATGAACAGCACAAATGAATCCATGCAGTGCTTGCAATGTGAACTGCATGTACTGTAGGAACTCAGGGCTCAATAAGTTCTGAAGGAACATAAGCTCCTTGACGGCAGGGCCTTTTGCCCTTTTATCTGAATACTCAAGGCCACCAAAGATGCTGCCATGTAGTAGGTCCTTAATAAATGATTGCTGATTGATTTATCAAAGCCTCCATAAAGGAAGTAGGATTTGAGCTGAGCCTTGAAGAATGAACAGAATTTATACATACACACATGTACACATACATACATATATTGAGGGAGGATAGTGTGCCCAGGGTGAAGGCAGAGACCAGGATAAGCATATCTGTATAGATGAGACTGCCTTAGAGCCAGATTTGAGATGTTTTAGTAACAAGTCACTTTGGGTGAGATTAAAAAAATCCCCATACTGAAACTCAATACTGAATTACACTATATAGCAGATACCATGGGGAAGTTCAAATGTATTTTATTTTCCTTGTGTCATTACCAGATTTTGGTGGGTGATAGGTGGGTCAGATGGGTCCTGATGAAACCTGGGAAATTAGACAAATTTATCTGGGCATGGCCCATGATCTAGGCAGATACCAGAAAGGGGCCCTAGTAGGAAGTCAGAGGAGTCTACTGGTGAGCAATAGAGGCATACATTATCTCCAGGGCCCAGGGTGGGACTTAACTCTACAGGGATGGGTGAAGTGGTATAAACAAGATAAATGCCAGGATTTGGAGCTGTTTTCACATCTTGTCACATTTTTCAAGGTCACAAGGGACAAAAATGAAATTTGTGCTTTGCAGATTTTGTCTAATACAATCTTCAGTGCATTAGTCATTATAGCAAATGCTAAAGGGGCCACAGATTGGTCTTTGTTACAGTGGTGATCAAAATACTTGACTCAAACCCAAGAAAAATGTTGATTAGAAAAAAAAAATTTTGAGCACTTCTGTCTATAAGCACCTGAATGAATGTCCTTAGTACAAGGTTAGGAGTTGTTGAGGCAGTTCTTTTTAAAATAGTTAACATATATACAGTGCTGGACTTGAAAGTTGCTGCATTCCTAATCTCTCCTGCAGCTGACATAGCTCCTAATGGATAAAGCAGCTGTCTTATTGCTAGACAGATGCATGCAGAATGCCATTAGCCTGGCAGATTTTTCTCCCTCTAACTGCATTGCTTTGTAATTTGCTCCCATATTGGTTGGAAATGACTTAAGCATTTTATAAAAAGTCTAGACACTTTCCCAGTCAGCTTGCATTAAAGCCATAATCTGAACTCTCTTCCACAACAATTCAAATGAAAGCAGGAATTTTGTCATCCTGGTCAGCTCCAATCAGCTTGAAAGCTTTTGAAGAAGCTTTAGTTTTCTTTCGATGTGAACTTTCCCATGGATTGGGTGTGACAATGAATGATTGCATTCATATAATACTAAATGCCAAATTAATGAAGTTCCACACAGCAGACAGCATAATTTAATACAAGCTGCTGTGATGGGGCTGGCGGTAAGCAGAGGACACCACACAAAAAGCCCAGTTGGAACAAGGGCAGAATTGTCCTTCCCAATGACATTGATAACAGGTTACCACATAACTATGCAGCTGTCAGGAAGTGATTAGCCTGAGCCTGGGCTGTGTTTATAATTTTCTTCATTGTCAAATGGATTTTAGGTTTCAGATCCCAAATGTACCGAATCATTGCCTACCAGTGGTATAAATGAATATGTTTCAAATGCATGTGTATATGTATACATACATATATATGAAATCTCATAAATCTGCTTTGAATTTCTTTTTCACTCTTTTCCTATGTGAGTTACATGGGTTATCTATATGAACATGCACCAAAGGCTTTTCTAAGCCAGAAGGTTCACTTTGAATTACCTTAGGAGGATTGAGTTCCATTCAATTATTCACCATGTGCAAGACAAAGTATTAGGCTCTGAGGATGTCAGAATGAAGTAGTCTCTGCCTTTGAGGGGGCTGATATTCTACTGGGGTTGACTGGGAGGGAGGAGGTAGAACCTATGTCGAGAAAAATAAATACAGCGTTCATACCGAGTTACATAAGGTAATTTCAAGAAGAGAACACTAACTGAGGTTAGGGGATTCAGAAGAACCTTGTATAGAAGGGGGTACCTGAGCTGTGGTTGAAGGAAGCTAGGGATTCTGGGAGGTGGGGATGAGAAGGGAGGACATCCCCCAGACTTGGAGAGCCACAACAAGACAAACAAGGCAAAGAGACAAAAGATGGAATGTGATAGATGGGGAACAGTTAGCAGACCAATTTGATCAGAACAGAGGGGATATGGAAGGGAATACAATGAAATTAACCTGGAAAGCTCTTTGGGTACCACATCATGGAGGGATGTAGGTTTTCACTCATTTCATATAAGAAGATTGACGTGAGATTGAAGAAGTACAAGCAAGTCATTTAGGCTCAATTATACTCTCCCTGTTCCATTTCCTGGTAATATTTGGTTGTCTAATTTCTAAATCAATTTCTCAAGCTCCTGCTTGGGGAGGAAATCTGTTCTCAGTGTTTGTGTTCGTGTGTCCTCTTTGTCTCTTGTCATGCTAATGGTGTCTATTATTCACCCAGGTTTGGTACATGGATGGCTATCACAACAATCGGTTTGTCCGAGAGTACAAATCCATGATTGATTTTATGAATACAGACAATTTCACCTCCCACCGTCTCCCGCACCCTTGGTCAGGGACAGGGCAGGTGGTCTACAATGGGTCTATTTATTTCAATAAATTCCAAAGTCACATCATCATCAGGTTTGACCTGAAAACAGAATTAATCCTCAAGACCCGGAGCCTGGATTATGCTGGCTACAACAATATGTACCATTATGCCTGGGGAGGACATTCAGATATTGATCTCATGGTGGACGAAAATGGACTATGGGCCGTCTATGCCACCAACCAGAACGCGGGAAACATAGTGATCAGCAAGTTGGACCCCAACACCCTGCAGATCCTCCAGACATGGAATACCAGCTACCCAAAGCGCAGTGCTGGCGAGGCCTTCATAATCTGTGGCACCCTCTACGTCACCAATGGCTACTCAGGAGGCACCAAGGTCCACTATGCATACCAGACCAATGCCTCAACTTATGAATATATTGACATCCCATTCCAGAACAAATACTCACATATTTCCATGTTGGATTACAACCCAAAAGACAGGGCCCTTTATGCCTGGAACAACGGGCATCAGACCCTTTACAATGTTACCCTTTTCCATGTCATCCGGTCTGATGAGCTGTAGGGCCCTCAGATCATTAGTTTCAGGGCAAAGTCCTAACCCAAAAGAAAATTCCTATCAAACAACTGCCAAAATAATTATAACTAATAAGTCATAATAATTTTAAAGAATCATCAGCAATGTGGATTAATTACTATGGCGTTAGAGTGGTGAACATTACCTCTGTGTTTCTAGAGTATGGGCCTGCCACAGACTTCAGAAGAAAACCACACATTTGCAGCTGGAACTGCGGTCAAAATGTTTCCCCATCTCCCTTGTGCTCTTCTAGCCAACTCTTATACTGTTGGAAGGCAATGACTGTTGGATAACTCTCTTTGGAGAACAGTCCCTCTGTCTGGATTGCATGGACTTTTTCTTAGATCATGGTCAACTTTGATGGATGTGATTTTTGTGTCTAAGTGAGAGAGAAGCCCAGGGGCCAAACTAGGTGTCTGGTGAGACTAACACCGGTTAGTTTTCCTTGCATTCCATTGCAGCTACTGTCTCTCGACTGTGTTTTTGTCTCTTAGATTAACTGTGCTGAGACCCAAGGTAGCTCCTGGATCTTTGTCTTAGTACTTATTAAACCCAATGGTTGGAGTATGTATTCTGAACAGTTGTTGTACCCATATTGTTTGAAAATATGTATTCAGCAAATATATTGTATAATGTATGTCTGTTATTTACCAGAGGTGGCAACTTTGTCTGTTCAGTTTATGCAATGAATGTTGTAAATGCGATGCTGTAGTTTGGGTTAATAAATGATGGTTTTGTTTCTAAAAAGAAAAAAAAATCGGTGTTTACCCTTATACACAATTAACTGAGTTCATGTTGATAATAATGGAAAGAAATTATCCTCTCCTTGTTACAGTATCTAAAAAGCATAGCCATTGATGAGAGAGGCTTTCAGGAACCTGGAGTTTCTAGGATGAAGTTTTGAGAGTGCAACAGTGTGAAGGAAGCTACACTTTTTCTAAAAGAGGAAAGCTTTGTACTACCCATAGTTAACTAAGAAACAATAAAATATTAGGAGATGTTCTGGTTTTCCTTGTTGTAATTCCTGAGGGGAGGGATTTGAAAGTGAGCCATCCTTCAGAATTATGAAACTGGTCGCCATTGTTTTCCTGACAATGTGGTGCTCTTGGAAAAGTTGACCCCAGCCCCAAGGAAGGGGACTAGACTAGTTATCCACCAACAGTCTACCTAGCAACACTGAATCTTGCTCTCTCTGCTCAGGGGAGAGTACAAGGGCTCCAACCATTCATTGTCTGAGCTTCAAGTCAGAAGCCATAAGTTCAAATCTTGTTTATATCACTTGCTTGCTATGTTACCGTGAGCAAATTACTTGGGCTCTCTGAGTCTCAGCATCTTTATCTCTAAAATGAGGGCACTAATACTTGAACTGTACAACCTTCACCCTGCCCTCGACTTATTGTTAGAAAACTATTTTGTTAACCTTGAAGCATTATAAAGGTGAGTTTTGATTGTCACTATCGTTGGTCTTCCCTGCCCTTCTTGGGGAAAAAAATGTGAATAACCCTCCATTCAATCAATCAACAAGCATTTATTATTCTTTCGAAGCCACTGAGAAAAGATCCCTTTGGGAACCTCTCCCTTGTTACTCTTTAGGTTATTTGAGGATCACTTAACAGCTTTTCATCAAGCCCAGATACATTCATGCCAGTTCCTACCAAATGTCATGGCTCTGTTATGTGGACTACAGTAGGGATCCGGACTTGATGACATCACTCAGATTGTGTGATCCTATGAAAGATAATTGACTCTCTGCCTCTTTCCACCCCCACCCCCACCTTCTCACATCTGTACTCACTGAAGCTCAGCTGGGTGTGGCTTTCTCCTCTTTTGATTCTGCAGTGACTATTAAGGAATCTCTTGGTCCCTTACTTTTTTAAATATAATCACTGATCTGCCAGATGGTAGTCTTATCTAAACTACCCCTAGTCAACCACTTAGAAAAACATGGCTCAGCAGCCATAAAGCATCAGAAGACTTGGCAGAAGCTCCATATTGCCTGCCCAGTGGCTCCTGAATCCCTCGTTCCCACTGGAACAGGGAAGGCTGTTCCAGTGTCACCCTGAGCAATTCATACTCCTCTCCCATTATCTGCAGTCAGAGACTCTAGGGACCCTCCAAGATCATATAGGCCAACCAAAACCACAAATCATCCAGACCATCCAGGATAAGTGTTCCTCCTCCAACTTCCAATAACATTACTCCAAAGGGAGAGAACTCACCCACCCATTGCATTTGTGGACAGTTCTCATTTGGAAGTTTTTCCTTACATTGAACTGAAATCTATTTCACTAAAACTTTCACTAATTTCCTAGTTTCTCTGTTCCTTTTCATCACCATAGTCACCACTTCAGCTTAGATTGTTACCACTGCTCACTGGTACATGTTGTAACTGCTTTTCCTGCCTCTAGTTTATCAGCTCTCCAAATCCATCCTTTACGCCAATGATATCAAATTCAAACAGAAATGTGGACCACAGTCATACATAAGGATCCCTGTAATCTGTATATTTGCTTAATTTTAAATGTGATATTATCTGTTTTATTTTATTTTAATTTATTTTGTTACTTATTTCCAAATTGCATTTTAACCTGGTTTGGGCCACACTTAGGAGCATTGTGAGCCACATGTGGCCCATGTTTGACTTCACACAATTGCCTGATTCCATTAATTTCTAATTCTGTCCTCTAGTGCCAAAAACAACTAGGCTAACCTATCTCCAGGTTAGTTAGGTTCATTGTCTGGTCACCCCTGTTTGATAGAGTTTATTTAAGTAACAAAAGATATGTAGTAAATGAATAACAACCCAAATTCAATCCAACAAACATTTATTAAGCATGTATGAGGACTTGTGCTAGGTGTTTCAGGTAAAACATAAATACACACAGATCTTGCTCTCAGGGAGCTTGAAATCTAACTTGAAAGAAAATACATGTAGATGGACACACATAATACAAGACAAAACATGGTATGTGCAAAGGTATGTTAAGACTAAGTAATATGAAAGAAATAGAAGAAGATTAAGCCACTTACAGAGGGAAGAGGAAGTCATAGAAGGTTTTATAAATGAGGTAGGTCTGGAGCTAGATCTTAAAGGAAGAAAGGAATCCAATAGGAGGGGTTTGGTGGTGAGGAGTCCATCCCAGGCATAGGAACAAATGTGAGCCAAGACAATGAAAGGGAAGGTCAAAAACGTGGGGGACAAAACATAGAGGGTTGGATCATGCAATACATGAAGGGGAAATGTTGGAAGGCTGATGAAGTAGGTTGGAATGAAATCCTTGTGTCTTGAATTCAAGTATCAAGAGTTTATATGTTATTTCATAGACAGTGGGATACCACTAAGGGGTTTTGACTGGAACAGTGATGAGATTAGGCATTGTGAAAAGTAGAGGAGTCTAAAAAGCTACAGGCCACATGTGGTTTACAACACTTCTGAGTGTGGCCCAAACCAGGGAGGAATGCAATTGGGAAGCAATGAAATAAAATAAAATAAAACAGATAATATTACATTTTAAAACTAAGTCAATGTACAGATTTCAAGGATCCTTATGTCTTGTCCAATTTCTATTTGAATTTGGCACCTCTGGTGTAAAGGATGGATTAAAGAGTTGATAAACTGGAGGCAGGGAACCCGGCTAACAACATGTAGTGGTGAACAGTGGAAAGAACCTAAGCTGAAGTGGTGGTCATGGGGATGGAAGCAGAGAAACTAGAGAGACTGGTTTGATTCCAATTGAATCCAATTGATTCCACTTAGGTAAAATCAGTTCTGAGGATTCTTAGCTCTGGAAACATGATTTGCTGCTGCTTAATATCCAAACCAATCAGGAGTAAGAATCACTGAGAACAGATAGATTGCCTCATCTGGTTCCATGGCAGAGACTCCCATAATGAGTTTGAGAGCTTCTATAGAGAATGAAGGCATTAGCTGCTCATCCGGTGGAAAATATGAAGGAAAGAACTAAGCAGAAACCTACAATTATGGAAGAGAATCCCTGAGATGTGGTTTGGACATAATGGCTGAGCAATCCTTTCCTAAGAGCCTGGCAATAAGAAGGGGGATTCACAGAGAGAAACAGTTTTCTGCTAAGCATTACTTGGAATCCTTGAGAATAAGGACTGTTTCATTCATTGTATTTGTATCCCTGACACCCAATGTAGTACAAATTTAACAAAGTTTGCTGGTTAATTAATTGACTCGTGGCTATTCTATCTGTCTGAATAAGACTGATGAAAATGATCCTCTTGGGAAGAGGAGGGAAAAGAAATTTGTGTTAACTGAAGAAGTTAAATTTAAAAAATAATTAACTAAAAAGAAAATGCCCCCCTCAAAAAACTTCCCTTGAAATTCATGAAACTCTTACACTCCTGTTTCTCTGTACCCAAACCCCTTCCTCAGCCTTGCTGCCTGTCTGGACTGTTTTTTCTCTTTCATTTGTTTCTCAATCTCTCTCTTTTTTTTGTACCTTCTTCCCAAGCCTCCTTTCTCAAATGCTTATTTCCATGTCATTCTCTTGCTTTCACTTTTGTGTTTTTCTTGGTAGCACAAAATGGATGCCCATCCAAGCTCATTAGACAAGAGCTTCAAAGATGCCTTGCAGTTCCTAGCTTGACCTACATTAATGCTTCCAGCAGTGAACTCAGAAGAGTCTAAAGCAGATGATATTAAGAGGAGGAGGGGGAGGAGGGGGAACCAAAAGGAAAAAGACTCCTAACCCCTTAATTAGTGCCTCATTAGTGAAAAGCTCCACATTAGAGAATAACAATGCTGCTGAACTATGTGCTGAAGCTCCAATTAAAACTTTGGTGCTCCATGGACATTTCTATATGTTTCTGTTTACAAATTATTTCAAAAGGACACCAGCATATAAGATTTCTTCACCAGGGAGAATTGCTGTGGATTCTGGTTATTAAAATCAAATTCTGAGTTTTAGAAAGTCATAAGGCATGTCTCTGAGGCCCCTTCTTTGGGGCCTAGCATGATGGAAATCAGTCTGAGGAGGCAGGCATTCTATGTGAGTATTTATGTGCTGATACTGAGACAATTTTCCCCTTTACACAGTCAAAACCAATACATAAATAACTGCTCAACTGACTAGACTATGTCTGATGAGTGCAGGATAGATTCACAATATTTATATAAGGATTTTCTAGGGGCAAAAAATCCACTGTGATGGTGAACACACACATATGCACACACACACCACACACCACACACCACATACATTGCAGAAGTTTCATGAAGAAACTTGCCTACTCCTGTATCTCCAAGGCTCCTATAAGCCAATAGACCAGCTGATGATAGAAAGGCTATGAGTCAATTTTCTTGATTAAAAGTTTTCTCCAGAATCAAAGTTCAACTGTTTCCTAGACTGTCTAAAGCTAGAGTTTTAAGTCTAGAACACACATTGAGAGCCTCTGTTTGGATTCTATCTGTCTGAATAAGACTGGTGAAAATGTTTCTCTTGGGATCTTATTTGGATTTGGGGAATGTTTTTCCTCTACTGAGGATACTATCTCAGTGCAACTATCTCGGTGTAAAGACAATGCAGGAGATAACACAGGGTAGTTATTTAAAGCAACTGTATAGAATGGCATCGTCAACTTGCATTAACAGGATGCAATGAAACTGGAGATGCTCCAGAGAAAAGACAAATGCAAGGATGGTCAAAGGACAGAGGAGGTTAGCACAGTGCCTGATGCATACATGCTTAATAAATGTTTGTTGACTGACTGATTTCCATGTGAGTAGAAGGACTTTTTAGTCTGGAAAGACTATCAAGATTTACAAAATCAACAAATGTGTGATAATGTGAAGACAAATTTATTCACAAAATCTTTGAGAATTAGAACAAAGAAGAAACTTTTTTTTAAAGTGGTGACTTTCTGTGCCTCGTCTTCCTCTTCTGCAAAATCAATGTAGAACAAAAGATTTTGCCTAAACAAGAATAAACCTTTCTTCTAATGCCTAATATTTCTTTTTTGCTCTGTTGTATACGGAATACCAGTGAGGAAAACTCCCTCTTCCCATATGCAAATCAGAAAATGCTGTTCAACTTAGCCTTAGTGAATTGCTTCTGCCTCTGAGAGTCTAAGGGCTGGCCCAGAGTGACCCAGTCAGTAGATGTCAGGAGGGAGATGAATTACAAGACTTCCTGATTCCACAACATCTCTCTCCGTTTGTTTCATTGTGCTGTGGATGGAGGGCTGGACCTGCAGTTATGACTTTAAATCCAACTTTAAATCCAGTCATGACTTTAAATCAGACACTACTGAAGTAGCCTTTACCAAGTCACTCACCTATCTGCCTTAGTTTCCTCATCTGTAAAATAGGGGTGATGATAACAGCACCCACCTCCCAGGGTTCATATGAGGATAAAACAATAATTACAAAGTGCTTTCCAAACCTTAAAGTGTTATATAAATGTTAGCTTTTATTTATTATTGCTTCTCATTTTTAAACTAGGTATCTATACTTTTTTTTTTAAAGAGACACAGCTCCAATCATCTTCTGCCTCTAGCTCACAAATGAGGTCAAAAGGATGAAAGGTATTATGTAAAGTGACCTATGCCTTTCCTGTTCTGTGAATGGTAGAGTCCTGGATTGAAGTGTGTCCTTTATATTTCTGTGGACAGAGTAGTGAATCACCTGCCTTTTCTTTTCCAGATGAGCAAAGAGAACAGGGCCATGAGAATAGTATGTCAGAGCTGCTGTGTCAAGGGTTGTTCTTCCAACAATGAGGATATATTCTCCGGATGCTGATGAGTCAGTACTGCTAAAGCCCTGGGTCATAACTTGCTGGGTGGGAAATGTGTCTTTCCCAAGTGGCTCAGAACCTTTTCATTATCAGGAAACCAAGCCATAGCAAGTAGATGATGAAACTGATACTAATTTAGTATGGAATAATAATTCCCTTCTTTTAATATATTCAGACTTACAAAGCATTTCCTTCTAGGCAACCTTGTGAAGCTGGCTGTGAAGACATTGTTATGCCCATTTCACAGACAGTGAGACTGACCCTTAAAGAGGTTAAGTAGATTAGCCAAGAAAGAGCCCACAGCTGGTATGTGTTGAAGCTAATAAAAATAAGAACAGCATTTATATTGTCTTTTAAAGTTTGCAAAGCTCTTTTTAAACCCAGTTCACTTATCTCCATACTCTTACCAGTACAATATCCTGACCTAAGATTATCTTATGAAGCCTCTGGGAGAAATAGTGGAGAAAAATGAGTCTGATGTGAGAAATTAATTCTAGAGCTTGAGGTGGGAGAAAGGGAACTAACATGATTCGCTTTCATCCTTAATATTTTTATGGTTTAGTTGTTTTTCAGCTGTGTCTGACTCTGTGACCCCATTTGGGGTTTTCTTAGCAGAGATACTGGAGTGACTTGACATTTCCTTCTCCAACTTATTTTACGGATGAGGAAACTGAGGCAATCTGGGTTAAGTGATTGTTCAAGGTCACACTGCTAGTGTCTGAGGCTAGATTTAAACTCAGGTCTTCCTGATTCCAGGTTGTATCCACTGTGCCACCTCGCTGCCCCAATCCCTACAACAGACTTTGTATATAGCTCTTTCCTCTTACTCTGTGCTTAATCCTTACCCCTAAGCCTAGTAAGAAAAGATACCCCCAACACTGACCAAGACTGCTCAGACTTTACAACAAATCCTGATGAAGAGAATTGCAATCCTGATCCCACTAAAACTCAACCTTTGCCAAAACACTCCCCAACTCTGACCACAAACACCTTACCCTAATAAAAGTTTCCCAGTCCCACTCATTAATACCTTTAACTGTCAACTAAGACCTCCCCAGTCTAGACCTTAAACACCCTTTCTACCTTGATAACCCAATTGCTTAATGTTCTTTGCCCAACTCAAATTAATTCATACATACCTTTATATCCTTGTTTGTGTCCATATTGTATCACTTGTGCCCAATAGAAAGCAATTTCATTAAGGACAGGAACTACTTTTTTATCTTTGTATTTTCAGCACCTGCAACAATATGTTGCACATAGTAGGTACTTAATAAATGATTGTTTAATTTAACTGACCAAAAACTCCTCCAATTCTGATGATAAAAACAGCTCCCAGTCCTGACCACGGACCCTTTCCAATCATGATCATAACTCCGACTACAGATAGGTGAGTCTTTACCAAGATCTTCCTCATTTTTGACCATAAGATGTCCCCAGACCTGACCAAGACCCTTTTATTTCTGGCCACAGACCATCACCAACCCTGTCTTCCAATCCCAACTACAATCTTGCCTCCGTGTTTCACTTTGGTAAAGGAAGAGGCAGGCTGGTGAAGTGGATAAACCCCTGGATATGGAATCAGAAGGCATGGGTTCAAATTCTGTCTCTGCTAATTACCACCTGTGTAATTATGTGAGATTCCCACAGCCAGCATCCCATTGTAATGATAGAGGGTTCCAATTTCAGAGTCCATCTGAGCCTGTATTTCAATGGTCCCTACATCACTATGTTGCACCATGGCATCAGATGGTTGCATATGGCACCTCTCCCTGAATCCATGGTACTCTGAATCCTGGCCCAGTGCCACAGGTGAGCTATGTTTCCTCAGTAAATTCTTCTGCAGCTCACTATCCCTTTCAAGTACATAAGAAGGAGCAGTGGAGAGCAGAGCACCCGCACTGCTGTTTTGCTGACTCTTTGGTCCTTTAGCTCACATTTCCTTGATTTGTGGGAAACATTTGAATAACGATTAGTTGCTTCTCTTGCTTTCAGATGATTATCCTTTCGATTTATGTTAGTAGTTACAGAAAGATTAAGATATATTAAAGAGTACTGTCTATAGGGAGTGGAGGTTTGACTCCATGCAGAAGCCCCATCACCATGTTCAGCTGTCTGCTTGTCAGCTGCCTTGAGGCCCTTTGGCATCAGTTGATTGACCTGCTAATGTGCTCACAGAGCCCTTGGGTCACACCAGGTATTTTCTTGATCTGAAACATCCCTTGGGTCTTTTTCAGTCAGTAGAATTGGACAAAATCTCATTCTGAGGTCTTGTTGAAAAACCACTCCAGTTAACTCACTTGTCATTTTGTGGTGGTATGACCCTGGGGTCCATGAGTCTTAGGTTTTCCTCACATCCCACTTTCCCAAAAGAGCAGTTGTTACCTCTTGCAACGTTAAAAGTGCTGCTTATTTTTGAGACTGAATTGTGTTGATTTGTGATGCTAATTTGGGGAAGGCTTGCAGTATTTCTCTTGAGGAGCAGCAGAACAGATCCACTTGTTTGTTTTCTCAGGTGCCTTAAAATCTTCCCTTCTGAAGACAGAGTTGATTTGTATTGTGTTGCCCAGACTATTATCCTTGCCAAGAAAACCCTAAGGTCCATGGTGTCATGAAAAGTCAGACACAACTGAATGACTAACCAACAACAAACCCCCAAAGATACACGAATGAGAAAGATCTGTCATTGTGGATCTGAAAATAAAATTGAAATAAAAAAAGGCAAGACACTTCCCCTCTCTAGGCCTCAATTGCCCCATCCGTAAAATGAAGAGCCTGGATAGGATTATCCATAAAGTCCCTTCTACCTTTAACTTCTGTAAAAAAAAAGTCCTAGAGTAGGAATGAAAATTAAGTTTAAAACTTTCTGGAGAATATCCCCATATAATTCCGCATCTCACCATCTCCTCTCTCACTGGGAAGGGAGATTGATTATGACAAAAGCATAATGTACCCCCCCTACACACAAGATTGTTCACAGTTTCTCTTGATCAAACCCTAAGTTAGGTCCTACCTTAAAGAACATTGTTGTTTCACAAAGCCTGAAAGCATTCGCAGCATAGCAAAATTCTTAAGATGGCGTTTCGCACCTCAGGATAAAATCTGCTATTTAATAATTTCTCTCCAATATGTATACAGTTTTTAATTCCAAAGTGTAGATGGAGGCTTTTTTAAAGTAATAGTATACTGATCTAGAGAAGAAAGGGGACATTTAAGTTTTTAAAATCTTATTTTTACTGATATCTCTATGTATTTTTATGTATTTTATGTGTTATCCTCATTTCTGAACATATTCCTTACGTTCAACCAAAGAAACATGAATTATAAAGACTTAAAAAAGAAAAAGAAAGAAGCATTTCAGTAAACTCTATCAGCCATGGCTGATAACGTATGTAATATTTCACATCTTTTTTTACAAAAAAGAGAGGCAAGTTAAGTTTCTCAATTTTTCCCTGGGGTCACATTTGGTCATAGTAATTGCATAGTATTAGTTTTTGCTTTTTCTGTACAATACCGATGTTATAGTCATTGCTTATATTATTTTTCCTGGTCGTTCTTACTTTACTCTGCATCAGCTTATATGTCTTCCCATGCTTTTCTGAATTCTTCATATTCATTATTTCTTATAGTTCAGTAATACCTCCATTACCTTCTCACATCACGCTTTGCTTAGTGATTCCTCAATTGATGAGCATCTGTTTTATTTCCAGTTCTTTGCTAAAATGATCCAAAGAAATGCTAGCATTGTATATTTTTGTACATAGTAGCTTATGTTCTTTTTTTAAGCATTATCAGTTTTTAATTTTATTTTTTAAATATATAATTTATTTAATTTTCAGTTCTCAACATTCACTTCCACAAGAATTTAAATTAAAAATTTTTTCCCCATCTCTTCCCACCCCCTACCCCAGGACAGCATGCACCCCATCCTTCCTCCAATCTGTCCTCCCTTCTGTTACCCACATTTCTTCAATCCCCTTTCCCCTCAGTTTTCCAGTAGGGCAAAAGAGATTTCTATACTCCATTGCCTATATATCTTAATTTCCACTTGCATGCTAAAACAATTTTTAATATTCATTATTAAAACTTTGAGTACAATATTCTCTCCCTCCCTCCTCACATGCCCTCAATTAGAAAACAAGCCATTCAATATAGGTCATACATGTGTAACAAAGCAAAGCACTTCCTTAATATTTGTGTTGTAAAAGACTAATCACATTTACGTCTGTCCTATCCTGTCCTCAATTTATTCAATTCTCTTCCTTGACCTGTCCTCCCACAATAGCTTTTGCTTCTGATTATCCCTTTCCCCAATTTGCTGTCCCTTCTATTATCTTCCCTCTCCTATCCCCTTCCCCCTGGCCTTCCTGCAGGGTAAAATAGATTTCAGTATCCAATTGAGTGTGTGTTGTAACTCCTTAAGCCAAATCCCATGACAGTAGGCTCACTTATTTCCTTTCATCTCCTCCCTCTTCCCCTCCATTGTAAAAGTTCCTTCTTCCTTCTTTTATGTGTCTTTATGTGAGATGATTTGCTACATTCTACCTCTCCCTTTCTCTTACTCCTAGTACATTCCATTCAACAGTAAATTTTATTTTTTTAGGTATTCTCCCTTCATATTCAGCTCACCCTGTTTGTGCGTGTATATACATACATATATATACCCACACACACCCATGTACATATACATACCTACACATATAGAATATACATACATATATACCCATGCACAACTACATATGTGTGTGTATACATATATATATTCCCTCTAACTACCCTAATACTGACAAAGGTCTCATGTGTTATAAATAACATCTTTCCATGTAGGAAAGTAAACAGTTCGACTTTAATGAGTTCCTTAATGCTTCTCTTTCCTGTTTATCATGTTTCTCTTGATTCTTGTATTTGAAAGTCAAATTTTCTATTCAACTTTGATCTTTTCAACAAGAATACTTGAAAGTCCTCTATTCCATTAAAATTCCATTTTTTCCCCTGAGGTATTATACTCAGTTTTTCTAAGTAGGTGATTCTGGTTTTAATCCTAGCTCTTTTTGACCTCTGGAAGATCATATTCCAAGCCCTTTGACCTCTTAGTGTAGAAGCTGCTAAATTCTGTGTTATCCTGATTGTGATTTCCACAATACTTGAATTGTCTCTTTCTAACTGCTTATAATATTTTCTCTTTGACCTAGGAACTCTGAAATTTGGCTACAATATTCCTAGGAATTTTCCTATTGGGAAGTCTTTCAGGAGGTGATTGGTGAATTCTTTCCATTTCTATTCTTTTCGATTATGGTTTTCAAGTAGACCAATAATTTTTAGATTATCTCTCCAGGATCTATTTTCCACTTCAGTTGTTTATCCAGTGAGATATTTCACATTGTCTTCTATTTTTTATTCTTTTGGTTTTATTTTATAATTTCTTGGTTTCTTGTAAAGTCCTTACCTTCCATCTGCTCCATTCTAATTTTTAAAGAACTATTTTCTTCAGTGAACTTTTGAACCTCCTTTTCCATTTGGTCAATTTTGCTTTTTAAAGCATTCTTCTCCTCATTGACATTTTGGACTTCTTTTCCATTTGGATTAGTCTATTTTTGAAGGTGTTATTTTCTTCAGCATTTCTTTGGGTCTCCTTTAGCAAGCTGTTGACTCACTTTTCATGATTTTACTGCATTGCTCTCATTTCTCTTCCCAATTTTTCCTCCACTTCTCTTGATTTTCAAAATCCTTTTTGAGCTCTTCCATGGCCTGAGACCATTGTGTATTTTTGGAGGTTTTGGACGTATAAGCCTTGGCTTTGATGTCTTCCTCTGATGGTATGCTTTGTTCTTCCTCATCCAAAAGGATGGAAGAAAATACCTTTTCACACAGAAAGTAACCTTCTGTAGTCTTATTTTTTCCTTTTTTCAGGCACTTTCCCAGCCAATTACTTGACTTCTGAGTCCTTAGACAAATGGAGGGTATACTACCTTAGGCTTCAGAGGTTTTGTGCAGCTGTTCTCTGAGATATCTCTAGGGACCTGTAAGTTCTCAGTTCCTCCAAGGTGGCACAATAAAGGGAAAGGCGTTAACTCCTCTCCTGGCCTGTACTTTTGTCTGTGAGCTACCACAAGCACTCTTTTCTACCATGGAACTGTGAGTAGGATATTCTCTCTGCAGCCACCACCAGATCCACCATGCCAGCACTCCTCCTCACCCCAGGTCTGCCACTCAAGCCTGTGAACCAAATAAACTGCTTGATTCCCCCAAGGTCTTTAGGCCAAGGGGTCCAAAAATCACCACTGCTGCCACAGTGGCTGGGGCCTCCCTGGTGCCAAAGCTGGGGCCTGACAATTTTCCCCTCTCACCCAAGTGAAATAGTTTTTTTACTGACCTTTGAAGTTGTCTTTGGTATTGGTGAGTTGAGAAAACTGGAAGCATATTTCTGTTAGCAGCAGCTACTTGTGATTCCATACCCTGAAGCCTGCTGCAGTCTGGTCTATTCAGTGTGGCTGAGGTTGAGCTGCACTCCACTCTGAGCCCATTGCAAGAGACCTTTCTAGTCAGCCTTCCAGGCTGTCTTGGGCTGGAAATCTGTTTCACTCTATCATTTTCTGATTTCCACAGCTCTAGAATTTGTTTAGAGTCATTTTTATAGGTATTTTATGGGTTATGGGGGGAGAGCTAGAGCAGGTCCATTCTTCTATTCCACAATCTTGGCCCTGCCCCCCCCCATAGTAGTGTACTGTCTTTAATTTCCTTCCAGTGTATTCCTAGCATTGAAATCTCTAGGTCAGTTTGAGCCAGAGGCAGATATTTTTTGTCACTTTTTAAAAGCAAAATTCCAAATTAAAAAAAATTCACTTCATAATGTTCATTTTTTGCATTTTATGGATATTATAATAGTAATAATTCTATATTTCAGTTGCTCTGTGATCTCATTACTGTGAGTATTTCCGCCACTGGTGCAGAAGACAAGCAGCCCATCCATTTCATCTTCTATACCACTGTCGTTGATATCTTTTCCTAAATACTCTATACAGAATCCATCCAATGTACTAGAGGCCTTCCTCTGAGTTTTTATATTTTGTTAGTACGAGTGCAAAACTCTATTAGTCCCCCTATTATCATTCTTGACTGGATCACCTCTTTATCTGGTCATACACATATTTAATGAGTTCTTTCATGCCACTTCCCGTACCTATCATTGCTGGTAATCCGCTTCATCCTGCTTATACCCACTATACAGATAACATTTCATTTCTTTTTATGTTATTCTCCTGAGATTGTGATGTTCCATGATTTGTGGTAAAATAGTACAATGGGAAGAGCCCTTATATTAAAAAGTTGAGCTTTGGCAACCTAAAGTAGCTTGGGATCACTGAGAATACTGCACAATTTCCCCCAAACAATCCAGATTGTCTCCACCTCCTATTCAATTCATTGTCTGCCATGCTTGTCCAAGATAGGTGGAGTGATGGATTAATTCAACATCCTGCCAATATAGCTGCCTATCACAGCCTAAACAATATTTATTCTTCATTGACTTGTTTGTTCTTGTGTAGATTACTAGGCTGATGTTTTCTTAATGGCTGTAGATCTCACTGTGGAGGGTCTATAATGTTCTAGGGTCATTCCTGAAGTTCCATTCCTCTTTACCCTTTCACGTCTGTTTGGTTGTCAAGTAATTTTAATACTGCCTCTACTCCTTTTTCTTTACCCATATGAGCACTTCATCTCCTCCAGTTAGAGCTTTATCACCTCTTACCTGGACAGTTTTAACAACCTTCCAGTTGGACTTGTCATTTCTAGTTTCTCCCTTTCCTAATCCATCTTCCATGTAGCCACCAAAATATTTTCCTAGAGCATGGGTCTGACCATGTATTTTCCTGCTTATCACCAAACCCCCAGACAACAACTTGCAACAATTCCCCATTGCTTTTAGGATAAAATATACATTCCTCATCTTCAAAGTCCTATGTGATTTAACTTCAATCTACCTTACCAGACCTATTTCGTATTATTTTGTATTCAAGCCAAATTGGCCTATTTGCTGAACTCCATGCTGTATCTCCATCCTCTTTGCTTTAACATAGGCTATCCCTTGTGCCTGAAATGTACTTCCTCCTTGCCTCTATTAGCCTCCCTAGCAATCTTCAAGACTCAGTTCATATGCCATCTCCTCCATGAAGCCTTTCTTGATTCCATTCATTGCTAGCATTTAACTGCCTCCTCAATTTTTCTTGTAAAAAAAAAAGATATAAAGGAAGTATAGAGAATTCTTTCCCTTTCTTTGCTTTTTGAAATGTATGAAGAAGTTCTGCAATCAAACCTAATGGAATTCTGGAACAGATAGCCATTGACTGGCTAAAGGATGAGCCATAGCCCTGATGGCTTTTAAAAAGCAATCTTGTCTGTTCTGGAAAAAGCAAAGACAAGAGTTGCTTGGTTGAACATTGGAAAATGGGAATCACTTTCTGTTTTTTCCCTTGAGCTTCTTTTAGATTCTGAGGAATAGGGAGAAAGTGAGGGATTTCCCTAACCTTTGTTCTCATCAACAATGATGTTTTTTGGTGGAGCAACTCACCCGTGAAATATCATACCCAATATAGAGTAGGTCTAGAGGGTCGAACTGCAGTATCAAGTTGAGATTGAAGAGGAGCCCCAGAAGCCCAGTAGAGTGACCTGCTAAACAGATAATGCTGCATCCAGGAAGTATAGCATGAGGACAACATAAAAAAGGGAAAAAAACCAGGGGCCTAGAGAGCAAATGGTGTTCTCTACTAGTCTCTCACTTCCTATATATGCTATTTGTGTGCTCACTCTTTTCATGGGTGCTGTGTTAATTTGTGGGAGAGTGTACGTATTTATAAGTTTATGACATTTTAAAAAATGTATTTGCCTTGAGTTGTGTCAATCAGCTGAGTATTTAAAGTTAAACACACTGATGGGGACTTGAGTTTTAGTACTGTGGACCCAGAGAGTACCTTGGACCTCAGGTAATTGTGCCCCAGGAGAACCACCCTGTGGGTTAGGGGTGGGATTCACTGAGAAAGGGTGCTATATTTACTTCTCTGTTTAATTATTTGCACCCATCAGGAGGAAATACATCTCTTAATGGAAGGGAACATTTTTAATTTTTGTCATTGTATGTGGTAGGCACTTAATAAATGCCTGTTGAATTAAATAGGGTCTTCTTTCAGCTGATTCTCAGACTAGCCATACAATTCAAATAGGAGAGGAGTTATTATCCTCTTTTGACAAAGGAGGAAACTGGAGCCCTTTGAAATGATGCAACTTGTTTGAGGTCACTGCAAATAGACTAAACTCCATGCGGGTAGGGACGATTTCTTATTCATCTTGGCATCTATCTTGTCCAAATGTTTGGAACAGAGCAGACATTTATAAATGTCTGTTGAACAGAATTGGATTGGAAGAACTAGGACCCAAACCCAGATCTTCTAACCTTTATTTGGTCACCCTTTCTCAAGAGAGACAGGGATTTGGCCAGTATAAAATGCAGGATAGTGGGGAAAGCTGCATTTGAAATCAGAAGGAAAGGGGTTCATATTTCAATTCTTCTTTTGTTTATTTTGCCCCTATCACAGGAGAGACAAATTGCTTCCCCCTCTCTGGGCCCTTCATTTTTTCCCTCTCTAAAATGAAGGAGATGGACTACATGGTCTCCCTCCTAGGTCCCTTTCAGCTGAAAATCTTATGATTCTCTGAAAAGTCTTCTGTGAGGCATCTCAGCAACTTCTCCAAAGGTTCCTACAAAGAGCCAGGAGGCCCAAACTTTCCTCCCTCCTGGGATCTTTTTCTTCCTTCCTATGCCAGGCCTTAAGGGACAGGTCCACAGCAACCGCTGCTAGCTACTGACGCTTTGAAAAGAAATAGCAATTTCCTTATTGATCGCTTTCTTCCTACTAACAGCTTGAAAATAAGAATGATATTGTGGCTGTATATGGCTCAGTGCTCCAATTTTGTTCATTGAATTCACAGGTTATTTCTCCTTTCCTTTTGTTTCTATCTCTTTTTCTCCGGGGTCCCCTTACGTCAAGGACATTAGTGGTCAGTATCAAGATAGACTAAAAACAATTTTCTTTTGTTCTCTGCCCAAATCTGTGTTTGTAGACCTTACGACTACCCCCCAGACAAAAGAGAAACTACAAAAAAGGGGCTGTCTATCTGCCAATTTCTGAAATTTACCATTTACCAGTTACCTTTTTACTCAGGCACTGTCTCCTTTAATTAAATGTTAAAGGCTTTCTTATCAGCATGGGAGCCCATTTCCCTCACTTAGAGCCATCTCCTTTTCCCCCTAAATTGACTGTGGCATGCCGTAATAAAAGAGAAAAACTATGGCTTCATCAGGTCATTCAGAGGAACTGACATTAACTCGGGAAGGTCCTCTCTGGAAGGAGGTATTCAATTAAACTTTATTGCAGCTCAGCAACTTGAGGCCATGCGTGTGAATCTCAATAGCTGGGCTGAGGTTTTAAAATTGCAGCGGAACTCATCATTTTTGCAGGGTTCTTACTCTGGAGAAGGGGTTCTGTCTGTGCTTATTCCAGGAAGCCTGGTTTCCAAAAATACATTTGTTAGAGGATTCCAGATGAGGTTTTAAAAATACAAATTCAAGATGTCAGCATAGGATAAAGGAAAGAGCACTATATACATGCAGTCAGGAGAGTTGCATCCAAAGCCTGGTTTTCCTGTTTACTATGGGTGTGTTCTTGGGCAAATAATTACCCTGCTATGACCAGCAGTTTACTTCTCTGTAAAATGAGATAAACCAAAATTGAATCAAACCAAATAATCTATAAGGTTTCTTCTAGCTTCACATCCTATGAAACCTATGTGCTACCAAAATCAGGGAGCTAGGGCAAGGACAGGAAAACAAAGTGCCTTGCTAATAAGCTAATGAGTGTCTTTAGATTATCTCTACCTATAGGTAACAAATAAAATCAGGGAAATCTTAGGCTTCTGGTTTGGTATTTAGAATGACCCATTTACTGGCAATAGAATCAAAGCTGTTCCTTGGAATTCTAGTACCTAGGTCATATTCATTTAGCAAGGGCGCAGGGAGGAATAGATAGATAAAGTCTTCAAGTTCCATTATCAGGGCTGCTGCTTGGGGTCATCTAGGAGATAAACCACCCCTTTTACCTGGATTTAATATGGTGTAGAAAAGCACATTGTGTGTACTCTGCTTGTAGAGTCCCTGAGCCCTGACGTACTTCCTGTCTTCAGGCTGAACATACAGAGAGGTCCTTGAAGGTCTTCCTCTCAGAGAAAGCTCCTTTACCTATGAAAGCTTTTCCTCCCACAGAGTAACTTTATTTTCTATCACTGGAGGGACCTGAAATACTCTTATTCTTCCAGAGTGGATTTTTTTGTGGTATCCCTGAAATTCTCCTTCTTACAACTAAAATAAGATCCAGAGGAGAACATTCCCTCCACAGAGAAATGAATCTACAAAGGTCTATATCTGTCTGGGTAAAAAATTGTCAGATACACCATACCCACTCATCTTAGAGCTACCTAATTCAATACAATGCATAAAAAAAGAAACACTTATAAAGTGCTTACTAGCTGTCAGGCACTATGGTAGGCATTGAAGATACAAAAACAAAATAGATTCTTCCCTTAAGGAGCTTATATATTATTGAGGAAACCCTACACATATACAGAAGAGAAAATACAAAATGTATTTGCAAGAAAAACAAAGTAACTGAGGGGAGTGAAGAGGGGAGGTCCTACCAACCAGGGGAATCAAGAAAGGCATCTTGTATGAGCTGACCCTTGAATTGAGCTGTTACGAATTCCAAGACACAGAGTAAGCCAATTTGACCTGGGTCAATGGGAAGTAATAGGAAATCAAACCAGAAAATTAGGTTGGAGCCAGATTGTGAAGACCGTTAAATACCAAATTGGGAGGGGGGGCATTGTATTTTACCTCAGATTCAATATGAAGCCGCTGAAGCTTTTTGAAGAAGGAGAAAATATGGTCATACCAGTGCTTTGGGAATATCACTTTTGCACTTTTGTGGAGGGGAAGTTGATGAGGAGAGGTACTGGAAGCAGGGAAGCCAATTAGGAGACTCCTGTAATGTTTCAGGTAATGGTAATAAGAAAGGAAGGAAGGAAGGAAGGAAGAAAGAAGGCAGGAAGGAAATAAAGAGAAAAAAGATAGATAGATAGACAGACCAATAAATAAACCCATGTAAATTGATGAAATCACTAAGAAAATGTAGAGAAGAAAGAGAAGAGGTACAAGAATGAGACCTGGGAGATGCCCACAAATAGAAGAAGTTAAGACATAGTTGATAACTCTACAAAGAAAATTAAGAAGGATCATTCCAATAGGTAGCAAGAGAACAAGTAGACCGAAATGTCAGGAAAACCTGGTTAGGAGAGTATTCAAAAAGAGTGTCAAATGTTCCACAAAAGTCAAGAAAAATGAGGACTCAGAAAAGGCTATTAGATTCAGCAAGGAGATCATTGGTGACATTGCAAAAGGCCATTTCTGTCAAGTGATAGAGTCAGAAGCCAGATACGCAAAGGGTTCAGAAGTGAAGTGAACAGTGAGGAAAGAGAGGCATCCTATAGCGAGAGCTTTGTTTTTGTTTATTTGAATTTTTTTTAAATTAGAGTTTGACTCTAAAGAAGGAGGAGAGAAATATTATGATAGTTTCAGGATGGTAAGATAAAATGATGGTATTTTACATCTAACCCTGGGGTAGTGTTGGTAGTTACTCAGTAGGAAGCCTCATACACCTTAGCAGCTTGCCTATGTCCCACTGGCAGAAGTGCTGAGTCATAATCTCAAAGTCTCTCAGTCTAAGTCATCCTGGGCTCCTCACTATCTCTCACTTCCCCCTTATGCAGTCTGTTGCCAAAGCCTGTCAATTTCCCCTTTACATCTCTCATGCACCCTCCATTCTCTACTGCCATTACCCTGGGGCAATCCCTCATTACTTCATACCTAGATTATCAAGTTAGTCTACTTGTGGGTCTGTCTACTTCAGTCAATGCTCCATTCAGTGTCCAAAGTGATCTTCCTAAAGCAAAAATTGGAATCATGTCATCCCCATAATCAGTCAACTACAGCGGTTCTCTCTCACCTCTAGGTTCAAATACAAAATGCTTGGAATGGCATTCAAACCTCTTCACAACTGAGTGGAGCCCCTACCTAACTTTCTAGTCTTCCTACGCTCTATACTTCCTGCCTCTACATGTTGTTTGATCCAATAACATTGATCTCGCTGTTGCTCAAACAAAATACTCTATTTCTCAGCTCTGGGCATCTTCTCCAGATGTCACCCACGCCTGGAATGCTTTTCCTTTTCATCACCTCCTTGACTTTCTTAGCTTTCTTCAAGTCTCAGATTAAATCCTACCTTTGACAGGAAACCTTTTGCAATCTTTCATAATTCCAGTGCCTTCTCTCTGTTGATTATTTCCTATTTATTTTGTATATAGATTGTTTGTACATGTACATTCTTTCCATGCTCTTTCCCCCAGTAGATTGTGAACTGCTCATGGGTAAGGAATGACTTGCTTTTTTTATATCTTCAGTACAGTGCCTATACTTAGTAGGTTCTTAATAGATATTTACTTACTGATTGGTTTTCAGAGAGTGAGTAAATTTATAGCTTATTTCTGACTGTTTCTATAGACTCATTGTCAAGGACAATGGATTTATGAATCTATCAAATTCGATGTAAGGATTATCTCTTATTCACTGATGAAATCTTGCCTTCTTCCTTGAACTTACTCTGTTTCATTGGGTAATAGTCACACAGCCTTGGAGTCTTGGAATTGACTTCACAGAAACAGAGAAGCAGGTGATGCAAGGGGTGAGATTTGGAAAGGGATAAGTGAGGGGAAAATAGTATTCAAGGCTGCAGGGTGATGTGAAATTGAACTGGTTAACTAAGAGGCAAGATTGAAAATAGGAGGAAAGTGAGATCAGAGCCAGGGAGATGGCCTGAGAAAACAAGGAGTGACAGAGTGACTGGAGGTCATGGGTTTAGGAAATGGACTGAGGCATAGGCAAAACTGAAAGAACAGGAATTTATGGCCTGATAGAAGGGTTCCAGAACTGTGGATCATGAAAGCAGAACTCTCATGGGGGGATGAAGAGATAAAGGGTATGAATCCCTGTATGTGACTGAGG
Organism: Potorous gilbertii; assembly: GCA_028658325.1. NCBI lineage: Eukaryota > Metazoa > Chordata > Mammalia > Diprotodontia > Potoroidae > Potorous > Potorous gilbertii. The sequence goes on along the minus strand of CM053769.1, from coordinate 298,218,792 downwards.
TGGAGGAAAGGAACAGAAATCCTAAGAAATGAGGAGGTGGGTAAACCAAGAAATAAGAGTGTCAGAGAGGACAACAGTATTTAAGCTGAAGTCCCCAAGTATGAGGCTCCTCAAATGACAAGGAGACAAGGCCATTCTCCATTTAGTTACCCTGTCCAGCTTATCCATGCCATTGTCAAACTATGGTGCCCAGAAGATTCTAGAGAAGATTCTAGAAGTGAAGTTGCCAGAGCACAGAAGCGCAGTGACTACAGTATTATTTCCTTATTCCTGAAAACTGCCTCTCAGTTCAGCCCCAAACCCCATTAGTTCTAGCTGCCACAGCACACAGCTAAGTCAGAGTATGTTTGCAGTGCCCTAAAACCCTCAGGTCTTTTTTCAGGTAAAATTGTGTCTAACCATGGCTTTCCCACCTCTTCCTTGTGACATTGATTTTTTTAATCAAAATATCATACTTTAACTATATTCCCCACTGAACTTCATCTTAATAGCATCACCCCAATTCTCTTATCTGTCAGGGCTTTTTGTATCCTGAGTCTGAAGATTATAAAATTGGAACAACATGAGTCTGGAAGGGTTATCAAGTAGGGGCTTTTAACTTTGTTTATATCCTAGACACAGCCTGGTGTGATTGGTGAAGTCCGTAGACTTCTCAGAGTATTTCTTGGAATAATATTCTCAGAATCATATTTTAAAATGCATGGAAAACATGGAGGACTCAAAGAAAACCAATTATATGGAAATAGAATTACCAAAAATATTTTTTAAAAGTTTATGGACCCATTTACCCTTTGATCTAAATAGATGAGTTGATCCTCACAGGAGGAGAGTTTATGCGGTGATAGCAGCAGAGGAACAGCCTAGAAATGTTAGTGGAGATAAAATATTCCAGCTTCTCCTGGTCCTGTGTATTGAGGGGGATGAATAAGGTGAAAGCAACAATGGAAAAGGTGCTTTCTAGAGGAAGTGAGGATTCTGTGAATGCAAGATGGAAGATGTGAGAGAAGAAATCCAGGATGAAAGAATGTCTGTTAACAATAAAGGTGGTGTTCCAAGAAAGCCTAACAAAAAGAGTGGGCAGAAAATGAAAGGGATTGGTGTAGTGGAAGATTGAATTGATGAGAGCAGAGATCAGGGAGAGGTAATGGGGGGAAGAGTCAGTTTTTTCCCTTTTCATATTTTTGCGTATGTGTGTATGTCTTTTGCTTCACGAGGCTGATTCACAGGGACAGAGATCGGGAGACACAAATCTGCTTACTACAAGACTGTGGCTGTATTAGCTGATTGGGGCATTCACTCTCAACTTCAGTTGAGTGGGAGTTCAAGCTGGAAGTCTTCAGTCTTCAAGTAACTTGAAGTAAGCTTCAAGTCTTCAGTAACTCACTGGTAGTACCAGTTCTGTTGCTACTGAGCTGTTAGTCAATCCAACAAACATGTATTAAGCTGTTACTTTGTGCCAAGTACTGTGGTATGGGTTAGGGATACAAAGAAAGGCAAAAGCACTCCTTACTCTTAATGAGTGTCCATTCTGACGGGGGAGACAACATGCAAATAATTATCCATGTACAATATATACAGCATTTTTGTTGTTTGGTCTTTTCAGTCATGTCCAACTCTTTGTGACCCCATTTGGGGTTTTCTTAGCAAAGATACTGGAGTGGTTTGCCATTTCCTTCTCTAGCTCATTTTACAGATGAGGAAACTAAGACAAACAGGGTTAGTGACTTGCCAGGGTCACATACCTAGTAAGTGTCTGAGGCCAAATTTACACTCAGGTCTTCCTGACTTCAAGCCTGGCACTCTACTGACTATGCCTGCCCCAAATACAGCACTGATGGGAAGTAATCTCAGAGGGAAGGCCCTAGCAGCAGTAGGCGAGGCAGAAATTTGACTTGAGATTTGAGTTGAGTGTTGAAGTAAGCCAGGGAAACTAAAGAACATTGCAAACACTGGCATGGGTGTGTGTGTGTGGAGGAGTTATATCTAGTGCAAAGGCATGGTGTTGGGAGATATTCCTGGAGGTTAAAGATAGGCAGATTCTATTTGCGGCCTATTAACTCAATTCTCCATTGGTCCTGGTGTCTGAAGTCTTGGTGCTTTGGACACCAACCAAGATGCCTGACTCTCTTGTCTGGGTTGTATCAGGCCTTTATCTGAGATCTCAAAATTTCCAGTTCCAATCATGAGCAATAAGGGTGGGATCTATTTTTTAATCTCTTCTCCCCCCTTCCCCAATAGCATCCCATAAAGCCCTGATTGACGGAGTCCTACAACCACTGATGAAAATGTGTCTGAGAAGGGCTACTTCGGAATGTTGTTAAAGATTCAGCAAGTGCAGATTTTCTGGACTTATTACTGGTGAGCCTTTTGGTGGGCCCGGTGGTTAAGAGCTTAGGTACCTTAAAGGTACTTAGGTACCTTAAAGCACAGCCTGATACATAGTTCTCTGCTAGGGATATGTGCAAGACACAGGATCACAAATAGAACCACTAGAAAGTCCCATCTGACTAAGCGGTCCCCAGACTCTTCTGCTCTTCTGTGACAACTTACTATGGCCCTTGGGCTCTCTTTCTTGCCTCACTCACACTCAGTTTTACAATTACAGTATAAATATCACTGTAGGAGCACTAGCCCCAAGCTCTGATCTTCTCTCTGCTTTCATCTCTTGATATTAGGCCTCCTAGGAGCCAGAGAATTAGTGGGGCAGCAACCTTGCCTCCTTCCTCCCAAAGCTCAATGGCCCTGCCTCCTCATTGTGGTAACAGCTTGTTATTATCTGTCACTCCTGTAACTCTGACTGTATCATGTATTTGGTCCTTTTCACATAATCCATGGAGGCAACTTAATAGATATTGAATGCCTAGTACGGTTAGTTATCTTTTCAAGTCTGTGTGTCCAGTCTCCTCAGGTAAAATGTCAGCCCTGAGGGCAGGGGCTGTATCTGCTTCATGTCCCTATCTCCTTTGACACTCAGGAAGGGGTCTTCCATCTAGTATGAGGAATAGTAAATATTTGTGGACTGATAAGTTGAGAAGAGGGCAATACCATAAGTAATTGTCAACAAGCTCAGAGGTCTAGCCTCTTACCCATCTGACTTTGAACTGGCATCCAGATCTCAAGGCATTCCTACATAAGTATAGGTTGGACTGTATGATCGCTGAGGTTGCTTCTAATTCTAAAGTTCCTTGTGTGTATGTGAATCAATCAGGTACTTACTAAGCACCCTTGGAGAGGGAGAAGGCAATAGTGAAGAAGACTGCAAAGCTAATGAAATAGTTTCCAAATTAATTAATTTCTCCCTTTGATTTTGTGTTACTTGAACTAAGACTTGGTCAAAATACCATTTGTGCAAATTCTGCTAAATCAGGATGAGACTGAAAACAAAAGAATGTTTCTACTTCCTTTCAGTACTTCCATGTTTTCTACCACTAGTGCTAACTCCCTTGTTGCTCTTTGGCTAAGCTTTTTAATTTTTTTTCTGATGGATTTAATCTCCACACATTTCTCTGTTCCCAACCCATATACATGGAGTGTCCCCTTGAGTCAATGTAAAAATCATCTCTTTGCTGCTGAAATTAAATAAGGCTAAATTAACAGGCTGTGTTTGGGGACTATCTGTCCAGGGTGAGGAACTGAAACATGGCTTAGAGCTGAATGCATTATTAACAAGGAGGGCAAGAGGCCATGCAGCTGCTGGGTGAAGGTCAGTGGTGACATCTATAGCTATGGTGATTGCTGGAGCCCAGAGCCTAAGCTCCAGGGAGCAGGGCTGCTGGAAAGAAATCATTGCTTCTTATGCCTTTTAAATCCTGGGTTCTTCATACTTGAGAATGATAATGATGTTCTTCTATTGGCAACATACATTCTCTAGTTGTACAATGGAAACAAAGCTTAACTCCTCTACTGAGAGTCAAAAACCTATACGTAATTTGTGAGATGGTGGTATGGGGATAAAAATTATCCAGCCTATGATAAAAGAAACTGAGGCAGAACTCTGCACCAGTGGCACTTTATTGAAGGGTCCATAACGTCTAACAAAGTGTACCTCAAATCTTCCTCACAATCTGAGATGCCCCCTCCTTCCAGGGCCCCATTTTTGTAAGATATGATATATAAACATTCAAGAACAGCTATGCCAGATATAGAAAATTTTCATTGGTTGACATATGACACAGAATAAAATAAGCAAAACAATATATCGACAGAATCACAAGTTGGGCAAAAAAAAGGAATATCTCCACTGACTGGGTGGTCATAAGATGATCACAAAAGGAGCACTTGCTCATGTCAGACAAGAGAAAATGATCCGGAGGCAGAAAAAATAATTTTGAAGGACTTTCAATGTAGTTGAGTTAACCTCCACTGTATTGGGCTTAGCTACTATGACAAGGAAAAACAAGGGTGGAAGGCCTTCATCCAGCTTCCCATGATTACCTCAGTGATCTTACAATATGCAGCTCACAGCTCTGGGGCCAAATATAAAGAAGGTATAATTGTATCAACTTGATTTATATTGATTGGAGTAGAGTAAGAGTCTTCAATTAATCAACTTCCTCACTGGGCAAATCTCTGGGCTTCATTCTTTAATCTGGAGAATGTGGGGCTTCTTTTATTATTTTCTTTTTTTAATATTTATTTTTTAATGTTTATTCATTTATTTTTAGTTTTCAACATTCATTTCCACAGAATTTTGAGTTCCAAATTTTCTCCCCATCTCTCCCCTCCTCCCACCCCATAACACTTTCCATTCTGATTACCCATTCCCTCAATATTCCCTCCCTTCCATCACACCCCTCCCTTCCCTTATCCCCATCTTCTCTCTCTTCTTATAGGGCAGGATTGATTTCTATACCCCATTATGTGTATTTTTTATTTCCCAGTGGTATGCAAAAACAATCCTCAACATTCATTTCTAAAATTTTGAGTTCCAACTTCTCTCCCTTCCTCCCATCCCACCCATCCCCACTGAGAAGGCAAGCAATTCAATATAGGCTATATATGTGTCATTTTGCAAAAGACTTTCATAATAGTCATGTTGTGTAAGACTAACTATATTTCCCTCCATCATATCCTGCCCCTCATTTATTCTATCCTCTCTTTTGACCTTGTCCATCCTCAAAAGTATTTACTTCTAATTATTTCCTCCTCCCATTTGACCTCCTTTCTATCATCCCCCCACCCCACTTGTCCCCTTTTCCTCTACTTTCCTGTACTGAAAGATTGATTTTCATACCAAATTGATTGAGCATGTTATTCCCTCCTTAAGCCAAAAATGAAGAAAGTAAGCTTCACTTTTTCCCTCTCACCTCCTTCCTTTTCTCCTCCATTGGAAAGGCTTTTTCTTGCTTCTTTTATGAGAGATAATTTGCCCCGTTCCATTTCTCCCTTTCCCTTCCCAATATATTCCTCTCTCACACCTTAATTTTATTTTTTTAGATATCATCCCTTCTTATTCAACTCACCCTGTACTCTCTGTCTACATGTGTGTGTGTGTGTGTATAATCCCTCCAACTACCCAAATATTGAGAAAAGTCTCAAGAGTTACAAATATTTTCTATTCATGTAGGAATGTAAACAGTTCAACTTTAGAAAGTCCCTTATGATATCTCTTTCCTGTTTACCTTTTCATGTTTCTCTTGATTCTTGTGATTGAAAGTCAGATCTTCTATTCACTTCTGATCTTTTCATCAAGAATGCTTGAAAGTCCTCTATATCATTGAATGACCATTTTTCTCCTGAAGTATTATACTCAGTTTGGCTGGGTAGGTGATTCTTGGTTTTAATCCTAGTTCCTTTGACTTCTGGAATATCATATTCCAAGTCCTTCAATCCCTTAATGTAGAAGCTACTAGATCTTGTGTTATCCTGATTGTATTTTCACAATACTCAAATTGTTTCTTTCTAATGCTTCCAAGATTTTCTTCTTGACCTGGGAACTCTGGAATTTGGATACAGTATTCCTAGGAGTTTCTCTTTTAGGGTATCTTTCAGGAGGTGATCAGTGGATTCTTCAATATTTATTTTACCCTCTGGTTCTAGAATATCAAGGCAGTTTTCCTTGATAATTTCATGAAAGATGATATCTGGGCTCTTTTTTTGATCATGGTTTCAGGCAGTCCTATAATTTTTAAATTGTCTTTCCTGGATCTATTTTCTAGGTCGGTTGTTTTTCCAATGAGATATTTAACACTATCTTCCATTTTTTCATTCTTTTGGTTTTGTTTTATAATTTCTTGGTTTCTCATAAAGTCATTAGCTTCCATCTGTTCCATTCTTATTTTTAAAGAAATACTTTCTTCAGTCATGTTTTGGACTTCCGTTTCCATTTAGCTAATTCTTCTTTTTTAAAGAATTCTTCTCATTGACTTTTTGGACCTCTATTGTCAACTGAGTTAGCCTATTTTTAAAGGTGTGGTTTCCTCAGTATTTTTTTTGGCTCTCCTTTAGCAAGCTGTTGACTCACTTTCATGATTTTCTTGCACTGTTCTCATTTCTCTTCTGAACTTTTCCTCCACCTCTCTTACTTGATTTTCAAAATCCTTGTTGAGCTCTTCCATGGCCTGAGACCACTGCATATTTATTTTGGAGGTATTGGATGCAGAAACCTTGACTTCCTCTAACAGTATGCATTGTTCTTCCTCATCAGAAAGGATGGAAGAAAATATCTGTTCACCAAGAAGGTAACCTTCTATAGTCTTATTTTTTTCCCTTTTTTGGGCATTTTCCCAGCCCAAATGACTGGGATTTTTTGAGTCCTTTGTCAAAAGGAGGGTATACTCTGGGGACCTGTAGGTCCTCAGTTCATCCAAGGTGACACAATCAAGACACAAAAGGAGTTTACTCCTGGCCTGTTTACTGGTCTGGGAGCAAGAAAAAACTTTTCTGCCCAGAATCTGTGATTAGTAAAATTCCCTCACCACAGCCATCTTGAGCTCTGCCAGAGTTCCCCCTCCTCACCCTAGAGCCAGGCTCAGGGCTGAGATTCCACGCAGTCCCTCAGTTCCCCCAGAGACTTTAGGCTAAGAGCTCCAAAAGCAGAAGCTTGGGGTCAGACCACCTTCCCTTCTGACCCAGAAGAATAAGCTTTCTCACTGACCTTTGAAGTTTTCTTTGGCATTTGTGAGTTGAGAGATCTGAGAATGGCTGCTGCTGCTGGGGATCCCACCCCGAGTTCTGTTCTGATGCTATTCCTGCTGGTACCATGAGGCCAGGGCTGGACTGGGCTCCATGGGCTATACTCTGCTCCATGCTCTGTGCGATAGACTTTCCTATCAGCCTTCCAAGCTACTTTGGGCTGGAAATCTCTTTCACTCTGTCATTTTGTGGCTTCTGCTGTTCTAGAATTTGTTTAGAGTCATTTTTACAGGTATTTTATGGACTGTGGGGAAAGAGCTAGAGTATGTGAGTCTTTCTACTCTGTTGTCTTAGCTCCCTTCTTTCATTCTTTTCGAAGAGAAGCATTGATTAAATATCGCTGAGTGCAAGATGCTATGGGGAGGATTGGGTTAACTCACCTTCAAGTTGAAATCAATGAAGTGAATGTGGAAAGACATTAGGGCTGGTGTTAGCAGTCCTGTGGTAAGATGTTGGGGTCCCATGACACAAACATGTCATGGAGAACAGGCTATGACTCAGAATGTGTCATCAAGGATAAAACTATCTTTAACCACAGGATGGAATCATCATCATCCGATCTTTTGCTTAACATTCTATATAAATTCTAATTATTATTTCCTCTCATATACTGCATATTTCAGCAAAACTATTTCTCATACACTACACTTTTTTTCTACCTCCATGTTTTTGCTTTCACTGCCCCTCCCCATGCCTGGAATGTTTCTTCACTTCCCTTTATTTGATAGTTTTTAGAAATAAGGAGATAATAGTCCCTCTGTACTTCTGTGCTCTGGTCACATCACATCTAGAGTATTTTCTTCTAGGTACCACTGTTTGAAAAGTGCATGGGTAAGCTAGAAAGAACAGTTAAGATGGGGAAGGGTCTTTTTCCCTTGTCGTTTGAGGAGCCTCAACATGCATGCTTTCAAAGTCCTCTCAAATTCTCTAGCTTCTCAGTTTACTCACCTCCTCATCTCTAAGGATCTGTGCTCCTTCCCTCTACCTCGGTCACATACAGGGATGGTCATACCTATCTTGATCTGGTCATACTCTTGATCTGTTCATCTGCCACAAGAGTTCTACCTTCATGACCCACCACTCTGAAATCTCTCTGTCTGGTCATAACCAATTTTGCCTGTGCCTCAACCCATTTCCCAAATCCATGGTTCCTTATCACCCAAACCTCTGGTTAATCCTTCCCTTGCTATTTTCCCAGGCCATCTCCCTGGCTCTGATCTCACGTTTTTCTCCTTTACAATCTTGACCCTTTAGTTAACCAGTTCAACTTTACACTATTCCGTACCCTTGAAGCTCTTGTCTCCTTGTCTTCTCCTTACTCATCGCTTTCCATACCTCACCATCTGCCTTCTTTTCTGCTTATGTTACTGAATGCTACAGAAGGAAATCACACACCTGTGCTGATTGGGCCCACTATAGCTTCATACTATCTAGGACAAACTGAGTCTTCTCTCCTGACCACCAATCCTCTCACTTTTCTCTGATATTTTTCTCTGTCACACCTTCCACAGTCATTGTTCCAAACTTTCTCCTCTCAAGCCACCAATACCAATTCCTTCCCTCCACCCTCTCAACAGAGGATGTTACCTCATACTTCACTGAAAACCCTGAAACTATGTGCCATGAGCTTTCTCCCCTCATTTCTGTTTCACAGAACCTCAGCATCAACCCCCTCATCTTTACTTAGGATCATAGATTTAGAAGTGGAAGAGAACTTAGAAGTCACAGATGCTCATCTCATTTTACAGTTGAGGAAACTGAGGTTTAGAGTTAGAACTTACCCTTCCAGAACCTTCTAAACTTAGTAGTTACTTGCCCAATGTCATATAACTGGTGTCAGAGGTAGAATGAATGGATGGGTTAAAAAATATTAAGTTCTTCCTATGTATTTAGCATTTGCCATATACTGTGTAAACCTTGGGGATAAAAATATAAGCATACAATATAGTTCCTTTTCAAATAAAGGAAGATAACATGTATAAGAAAGTGGTGGTTAGAGAAGAATGTTTTAGACTAGGAAATCAGAGAAATGGTGAATGGGGTTATAAGGTAATTACATAACTTTTCCTTTCTGGGTATGGTAGAGTTGATTTGATTACCATTCTCAGAGCCTGAGTTGGAGGGAGAGGAGTTAAGGGGACAGAACATGGATAGCAACATAGCATGGAGGTGGCCAGGAAGTAGTATGGTCAAATTAGGAGAATGCTCAGCAGTCAGAGCCAAGGGGCTGAGGGAGAGGATTTTGAATTGTGGTAGTAAGAGAAAGCTCGAGCTGAAGGTGGCATGGAGGTTGTCTAGAAATGGCAATTCTCCTTGGCATCATCAACCCCTCTCCTTCTGCCCTTGATCCCATCCCCTCATGCCTTCTCCAGAAGTTTGCTCATTGATTATTGCCTCATTCTTTTATCTTCATATCTTGTCATCCATTAACACTTTCCCTAACATCTAAAAAACTCCCAGGTTACTCCATCCTAACAGAATTTTCATTTGAAACCTGCTATCCCCTCAAGCAATTATCCTATATCTCTCCTCCCTTTCACAATCTCCTCGAAGGAATCATCTCCACCCACTACCCCCAATTTCTCACCACCCACTCTTCAACTACTTGCAATCTGTTTTATAACTTCATTGCTTGACTAAAACTGCTCTCTCCAAGAAATTCAGTGGTCTTTGATTAACCCTAAATTTTCTTGATCTTTCTGCAGTATTTGAGGGACAGTACCATGTTTCTGCATATCTTTATATCCCCACCATTTTACTTTGTGCCTGGTGCATAGAAAGTACATATTGACTGACTGGTGATCACTTTCTCCTCCTCCTGAATGCTCTAGACTGCATTCTACTGTCCAGTGAAGCTTTCTTTCTTTCTTTCTTCTTCTTACCCATAATGTTAGTTTTTGTATATTTCAAACTTTTGCTCCAAATATTCCCTAGCCTGGAATACTTCATGCAGAGTCTCTGCTCTCAAGGAGCCCACAGTATAAAGTGGGATTTTAGCTAAGATTTGAAGTCAGAGAAACCAGGAAACCAAGGTGAAAAGTGAGAAGAGAAATGGAGAGTCCCATGTGGGGAATAGCAAAGAGGCCAGTGTCAATGAATCTTAGGATACATGGGGGGAGTGGGGAATAAGATGTAAGAAGACTGGAAATGTGTGTAAGAGTAAGAAGGAGCAGGATATGAAGGGCTTTAAAAGTCACAGAGATTTTTATACTTTGATCCTGGAGGTAATAGGGAGTCACAGGAGTTCATTGAATGTTGTGGTGATTTGGTCATTTCTGGAATTTAGGAAATTCCTTTTGATAGATGTAGAAGATGGACTAAAAGGGAGAGAGACTTGAGAGAAGGAGACCAAACCAGCAGGCTATGATCTGCACAGTGGGTGCGAGGTGTGTGGAGCCTGCACCAGGATGGTGGCAATGTAAGAGGAGAGAAGGGGCAGTAAAGAGAGTTGTTTTGAAGAGAGAATCAATAGGATTTGGCAACAGATTGAATATACTCACTTTTCTGCCTGTGTGCTTTCACGTAAGTCAAGCAAACAATCATTAATTATTTAAGAGTGAATGTCAATCATAGCTGTTTCTCTTTGGAATAGCAACCCTGAAGGTCTTCTCCTTGTTTGATTTTTTTTATTTTTTTCTAATTAAAAGGGTCATTCCTTGACTTATTTCTTAAGGAGGTCTATTCACTGAATGGGCTTTATCTCACTCAAAGTGACAACCTGGAAAGAGCTTAGCCTAAAAGGGTCAAGGTCTCCCATTGCATCCTGAGCCATCTCTAGTTGTTCTGATGAATATCTGGTCACTGGACCCAGATGGCTCTGGAGGAGAAAGTGAGGAGAAAGTGGTGACCTTACACAGCCTTCCCTCACTCAGATCAAAGTCAGCTGCAAGTCATGTCATCATCTCCCTGATGTCATGGTTCTCTTCAATAACAAAGGACATACACAACAACAATGTGCCAGATACAATGCTAAGTACTGGGCATATAAAAAATGCAAAAACCCAACCTCACCTCCTCCCCCCATGTTTAAGGTATCTTCTCTCATCTCCCCTTCTCAGACTCCTTTTCTTCCTACAATGCCCAGTTAAGGCGTCATCTCCTCCGTGAAGCCTTCTTCAACCTTTTCTGTTGTCAGTTGACAATGCTTTATAAATTTTTGCACGTGCTACATTCACCCAGTGTAAGCTCCTTGAGGGAAGAAATGACTCCTTCTGTCTTTCTTTCTTTAGTGCCTAGTACAATACCTTGCCCATAATATGGTATTAACAGATGATGTTTCTTTCATTGAACTGAACAATAACAGCTAGGTAGTAGATGTATTATTGTACCCATTTTATAGAGAAGGAAACTGAGACTCAAACAAGGGGAAGCAGTTGCCCTATTAGAATTATATAACTAATTAGAACTTGTTACTATTAGAACCCAGAAGGGTCCCACGGTCATTGTGACACCCATAATCCAACAGATAGTTTAACCCTGGCTCCCCCTTGTTCTACATGTAAGCTAAACCATTTGTGTCTGCATCACCTCTTTCATAGTGGTGTTTCACTAATGTGTAACAGTGAGACACACACTGCCCTAAGGCACAGGCAACCTCAGTATTCTCCTGATCATTTCCTCAGTGCCACAAGGAGAGGCAGTAAAGCCCATCTCTGGGACCATCTGTTTGTGCTCAGCCAGCCATCATTTCTCAACCCCTCAGCAAACTGATTGGAAATCTCTTCAGGCTGCTGGAGCACCCAGCCCTGAACTCCCACAGAAAAAATCTTCTGAAAGGGACATCTTGGCTTGTTTTTCAAAGTCAGCAAAATATGTTTTTTTAATTGATTGCAGGAGCCTGGGTTGTTGATTTCCTATGGGAGAGAAATATGCATGCTCCTTCTCCTTCTTCAACAAGTCGTAAAATGGATGGCAAATAGAAAACACTAGCTACTAGAACCATTACAAAATTGGTGAACGTTTACAAAGATGAGTGGAGAGGTTTCAGAGGAGAGATGATCCTCCTCCTTGGAGTATAAATTGATTGCCTTCTAAATTCAGGCAGAAGCCCGCCCACTGCACACACTGCAGACTAGCATGACTTAGGGGATTGGCTTTGTTTTCTGAGCTTTCAGGCCTGGCCACCTTAAAGACATAACCAGGGGAGAGCTCATGTGTGTCTTGTGCTTTAGCATTTACAAAACAATGATGATCCTGAAAGGTGGCTTAGCTGTAGTAGCTAGCCAGGCCAGGAAAAACCAGAAGACATGGCCTCAATATCTGATACATACTGGCTATGAGACCTTGAAAAAGTCACTTGATTTTTCTATAGGTTGCATAACACTTGCTGATCTGGATTGGAGGAAGATGTAGATCCTCCTGGATTGATAAATCACATGTAGAGAGAGACAGAGACAGATAGACAGAAGAGATTGGGGTTGGAGAAAGAGACAGAGACAGAGATAGAGAGACAGAGAGACAGACCGAAGAGACTGGGGTTGGAGGAAGAGAAAGAAATAGATAAAGACAGACAATGAGAGAGAGACAGAGATAGAGATACAGAGAACACATATTAAGAGAGAACTTTTTGTTGACTGAAATGTGTTTATAAATTCATGGAACGAAAGGACTGAAAGGGAAGTTAAAAGCTGTCCGTTCCAAGGTTTCCTAACTCAGATAACACTATAAAGTGAACTTCTTAAATTCTCTACCTTGAACCAGTCTTTGCTCTCCAATTATAGTGCCATTCACGTCTCTGAATGTTTCAGGGAGCATGGATGGGTAACCAAGGATAGTCAGGGGTATGGAGAAAAAATAATCCATTTGTTTGAGCTTGTAAGTTTTAAGGAGAGCTATAAGTAATAGACATTTTGTGAACTGAAAAGAATTTGCTGTGGGTATGTCTGCTGGTTTATGGACTCTGGAAGTTGGGAAACACTGATATAGCAAAATTCCCTCATTATACATTTGAAGAAATAGAAAGGAGTGGAGTGAGGAGGGTGAATCAATAGCATACCTTTTATTTCCTTTGCACTAATCCTTGGAACTACAGTTTCTTCTGTTCAATGATGGGCCCATGATATCATCACTGTGTGTATTCCCTTCCTCTAGGTGGATGATAGCCTAGCCATATCTTCTCATTCTCTAATACTAATGATTATGGCAATAATCATTTTCATTATGATAGCCAGCATTTATATAGTGTTTTAACATTTGCAAATTTCTTTATGTGTTTGTACCTCACTGAATCCTATATATTTCCTAGTAATGGTTTTCCATAGATCCTACACAGAGGATCCATCCAATGTAGTAGAGGCCATATATATCACTTATGCTGAGTGGTAATATGGTATGAGGGGTAATATGGTTTAGTGACTAGAGGACCAATTTTGGAGTCAGAAATATTTAAGATCAAGGCCTGCCTCTGGTATTCATTAGCTGTGTAACCATGGGCTATGACATTTAACCTCTCAATGCCCTGGGTAACTCTCAAGACTATAAATTTAGATGAGTTGCTCATCTTTAGCAGGGGAAGAAATTGCCATAGAGAGACTTCTTTTTACAGGGTCTGGACTCCCTTTCTCATCCCCCTCCAAAAAAAATCCCTTATTCTACTTCTTGAGCATGGGTTATTATTTCATTATTTCTCCACACACCTGTGAAATCACTCAGCTGACAAACATTTATTAAGCGCCTACTAAAAATATGGTGGATGCCCAGAACACAAAAATAAAAATGAAATAGTTTCTGATCTCAGAGAGTTTAGCATTCTATAAAGGTAAAAAACATATACACATGTAAGTAAATACAAAATATACATGAAGCAAAGGCATGAGAATTGGGAGTAGGATGAATTAGGGAAGGTCATTTGTAGGAGGCGACCCTAGAAATGAGATTTGGGAAAAAAAACTCAGAGACTTAAGGACTAAGGAACTTAGCTAAGGATGCACTTTTAATGGACTATAGAGTGGGGACTGAATCTGACAGCTGTTCCCTCTAGATGATCACCTCTATGCCAGCATCAACCCCCACCTTATACCTCATTAAGACTTCCCTACTGACAATTATTGGATCCCAAATCTGTTCTGAGAATCATTTCTTCAGGGGGATAGATTCTTAGCTGGTGTGGATCACATCTAGGAGTCCTCATCCTGGTCTCTGAGAAGTCATACAATGCAGTAGAAAGATCTCCAGGATGAGAGTTAGAGACCGGACTCTCATCCCAGTTCTGCCACCAAGTAGCCAGTTATATGATTTTGTGCAAATTACTTCCCTTCTTCATGGCTCAGTTTCCCAATCTGTAAAATAAGAGTATTGTGCAAGATAGTGTTTAAGGTTCCTTCCATCTCCAAAAGTCTAAAGAAGGGCTAACTGAAAAATCCAGGCTACATCCATGTTTTGTTTCTCTGGAAACAAAAATATCAAATAGCTAAGAAAGTAAAACTGGGGCAAAGAGATGGGAGTTAACTTGGGAGAAGGGGGAGCAGAAATGTGCATGATTTCCTTCCATAGCAACCAGCGTAGCATGTGGCAGGGAGGGGCATCTGACAGAGATGAGGACCTAAAAAAAGGCATCCCTCAGAAATAAATACAGACGCATATCACACCCTTTCCACCCCCTTCCAGAAAGATATATCCTGGAAGCAGATGTGGGAAAAATTAAGGAGAGAAGTGGGAGAGGCTCTGGGAGGGGGGAAAGATTAGAGGTACTCTCATTAAGTGCTGCAATTAATCCTTTGTTTTTCTTTCAGTGTCTAATATGTAGAGCCATTATGACTCTGGTGTTGTCGGCTCTCAAGTCAGTAGTCTGTTTCAGAGCATCTGGCCATATTACTCAGCTGCTTAATGATAGCAGGAGAAACAGGGAGTAATCATCCATGTTAACATGTAATTTATTCTACATCCGTAATGATGTTTTGCAAGCTAGTAATGAGAGAGCTTCTGCCGATTCAGTCACAGCTCCAAGATGGTCTGTCCCACTCCTGTGGTTCTGAGAGAGGGAAGGAGTAGAAAAGAAATCAACTTTTTTTAACCACAAACAGAAGTCCAACCATAATCATGATGAGCTTTTATTGATGTGCTAACAAGTAAGAACATTTCATGAAAAGCTAATAAATACTTTGCTTTTCAAATGAATAACTCCTTAAGGTATAGGTGCCTTTGACTCAGTTTCCCCATCTATATAATAACAGGTCTGGCCTAAAGAGTCTATAAGACCCTTTCTAGCTCTGACTATCTAGATTCCAAGTTTCCTTCCAGTTCTGACATTGGATATTCTGAAATTTCCTCTGCCTCTAGTTTTGTATGTTCTAATGCCCCTTCTAGCTCTGACGTTCTAAGGTCTAATGACATTCTAAGGTCTCTTCCATCTCACATTTTAAGATTCTAGAATTCTAATATTTTCATGTTATGGTTTACAACTCTGTTGAATCTCACTTATGAGATTGCCTTTTCCAAAGGCATTAAAGACGTATGATCCTTCAGCTGCACTAACATCTTTATTCTCCACCCCTACACTAAACCATTACTCTATGGCACCTATCACCTAGTAAGATTTTCTTCGTAACTGAGACATCAGCTCATTATTTTAAATGATTGGGATCCCATTATTCTGCCTTATTAATGACCAATTAATAGACATTTATCAAGTACCTTCTCATGCCAGGAACTGGGCTAAGCACTGAGGATACAAGGAAAGGCAAATGACATTTCCTTACCTCCAGGAGCTCACAATCTAACAGATCAAGACAGCCCATGAAAAGGAATTGGGAGGGCGGAGGCCCAGGAGGCTGAGCCTGGCTGGGAAGTGATGAGATGTCTTCCTGGGACCCCTCTTCAGTCAGAGGAAGGGAGAGAACCAAGGGGCAGGAGATCTATTGGGGAAGGAACAAACAGTTTTCCACAACATAGCAAAACTATTACTTGTTATCATATAAGATAGCTTTGCAAGGAAGGATCACAAAATTAACACCTGTACGTTGGTGATCTGGCAGCTGCTTGGCCCAGTGGAGTCAGGAAGACCTGTTAAAATCTGGCCTGGCAGAACTTGCTAACTCTGTGACCCTGGGTAAGTCACTTAACCTCTGTTTGCCTCAGTTTCCTCAACTTCAAAATGGGGATAAAAATTGCATCTACCTTCTAGAGATGTGAGGAGAAAATGAAATGGTATTTATAAAGCGCTCACGCAAGCACCTGGTGCATAGTATGCGCACCTTTCCTTCATTCATTCTTTCTTTTTCCTTGCCTTCTTTCCTTTGTTCAATTCTTTTTTCCCCTTCCTTCCTTCCTTTAGAAACCTTGAGATATTTAAAAATCATATTCTTTACAATAGTCCCATGGAGAATCCTGTTAATGAGTGGGATCTATCTAATCACTCAACAAATATTTGGTAAATGACTACTGTATGTCCCTAGGTGCTGTAGAGTTGAGGGGTTTTCTAGGCAAAGATCGGAGGTAGCTTGCCATGTTCTTCTCCAGATCATTTTATGGATGAGGAAACTCAGCTAGGAAGGCTCTGAGGCCAGATTTAAATTCAAGATGAGTTTTCTCAACTCCAGGCCTGAGACTACCCACTGTGCCACCCGGTTGTCCTTCAGTTATTCTAGATATTAGTTATTATTGTGACATGACAAAAGGAAGAGCTGGATTTGATTTCTGGTTCTACCACTTAGCTGTCTGTCCTTGAGCAAGGGACTTCTCTTTCTCTCAGTTTCTTCATCTGACAAATCAATGAGGTTAGACCAGATGAACTCTAAGGTACACACACTCTTTTCATTACTCTTCTGCTTTGGTTTCTTTTGCCTCAGCGAGTTAGCTAACTCAAGCTCATGATTCATCAGTAAAGCCAAAGATGTAATTAGGCTGGGGAAAGGGCACCAAAGTTTAGAAGATGTTAGTTGCCCTTGAATTCCTTCAAAAATACAGATGTCTTTCTACCACTTGAGGTTTAGCCTTTAGGTAAAAAGAATAATTATTTAAAATAACAGTGCTTTCTTCCTATATGCTCACAAATTAAATTTATCTTAAAAATATATCTGTTTCCTCAAGGTGCCAAAGGAGCTAGTTATAGCTCTGGGTATAGCTGGTATGGTGGTGATAATACATATACCAACTTTTTAAAAAGCTGACCTTAAATTGTATTTTAAGGTTTGCGCAATGCTTACATACGTTATCACCTTTAATCTGCACAATAGTTCTGTGCTGTCATTATCCACATTTTACAGAAGAGGAAAACAAGAAAAGTTGCCCAGAGTTACCCAGCAAGTCAGTATCAGAGGGAGGATTTGAATCCAACTCTCCTCAACTCCAACTCTAAAAATCAATCTACTTCACTACATTTCTTAACTCTAGGCCTGCCCACCTGTCTCTGCCTCAGTGGTTATGGTACACTCAGTCATTTGACTAGGAATGGCCGTTCACAGACTGCAAACCCCTTGGATGTAACATGCTCTTTAGTTGGGAATAGTATAGCCCTGGTTGTGTATTTCTTAGAAAAACAACAAAAGACTTGCTTTTCCTTCCATGACTAAGCCCAGGTCTCTTTATCTGGGGAGGCAGTGTGGTATGGTGGAAAAAATATTGGATTTGGCAGCAAAGACCTTGAATCTAAATCCTGGTGTGACCTTAGACAAGTCACCTAACTTTTCTAGACCTCAATTTCCTTTCCTGTAAATTGAAGTGTTTGAACTTGATAACCTCTAGAATCTGTGATCCGGGAACCATTTAAGACAACAGAGAACTGAGACAAATAGCTGGAGAATCTCAAGTCTCTCACCCTAGATCCACACTTTTGCTCCAATTTCTGGGTGTCTTGGAGGTTTGGTGAAGCAGCCCAGGTCCAAGCAGCTTGTGCTCTACTGTAGCTGCCCCAGGAAAAATTCTCCCTCTCCCCCTCCTATCCACCCTTCTTATTAATCACTGAATCCCCTTCATCTGCTTTCCTGGGCTTTCACCTGACAGGTTGTAGCAACATAAGCCCTGATTGATCTCTGGTGAAACCCTGGTGTGTGGAAAGGGAAACGCTGAATTGCCATCTTCTGCTTGTCCTTTCCTAACATCTGCCTGCTTAAAAAACCTGACCAAACCTCCTCGAGGTCTTTCAATCTCTGCTTCAAGGCGATCAATAATATGACCGTGACCTTGTTTTTTAACAGCCGGCAGCAGGGGCTTTGGGGAATGCCAGAGGGAGGGGAAATAAGGTGAAGTAATATCAGACCATCTGTGTCTTTCAGCCCAGGGGAATAGGGGGCCTGGCAGGGACCCAGGACTCCCTGTGCTCTTCCAGGAAGATGGGAACAGCTAGAAGTCACTATTCTGATTCCTTTTCTAACCCCATAATCTAATTTCCCCAAGGATTAGGCACAAAGCCACCTGGGGGTTTGTGACAAATTTAGGCCTTGAAGAAAGTTGCTGATTCACTCTTTGACTGCTCAGGAAAATGGAATCTAATTAAGTTATTATAGGGCATGAGGAGGCTGAGAGGTGGGCAGGGGAAAGAAATGCATAAGGACAGAAGGGGGAACAAGCCAAGGGCTCCAAGAACAGCAGTCTGTAAGAAGAGAGAGACAATACGCGGTAGAGTGTCTGGAGAGCTGAGGCTGGAGTCAGGAAGCCCTGGTTTCAGATCCTGCCTAGGACACTTCTTAAGACCTTGGACCATTCACTTCATTGTGCCCAGACTTCATTTTCTCACCTATAAAACAGAAAGGAGAATAATGGCAAACTTGAAGGTTTGCATCTAGACTCAAATGAGGTTATGTAATTCAAGTACTTTGTCCATTTTTAAACCACTATCTAAGTCAATCAGTGTTATAAGATCAATGAAGGGATTAGACCAGATCATCACTAATGTCCCTTCCAACTCTAATGGCCGGTGATTCTAATCCAAGTTTGATGTTTTGTGGACCAGTGAGTGACCTCGTGCCCAGAGTCATAACTGGGCTTATTCGGGTTCGCAGAACGAGAACAGGGAGAGTGGGAACATCACATTGAAGACACAGAGCTGACTGGAGAGTCATGAAGGCCAAGGTCAACTGCCATCTCTGACTCATGCTACCATTGGGATACTGGACTAGTCATTCCTGTCTCTGTGCCCCAGACAACTGGCAATTAGACTAATTTGAAGAGCAATTGGTGATCTTCATTGGTACATGGTCAATTCTTCTACACCACTGAAATCGCAGGTCCCAAGGGAGAATGAAAAAAGATAAGGAGAGAGCTGAGAGCAGAAGACAAGGTTTTTTCTGCTTACTGTGTGTTCAATAAATAATAGTTGATTGACTCAGAGATGAGGTATTTCCCCTTCTCCATCAAATCTACTTTGGGGATTTGGGGACAGTAACTAGCAATTTTCACCTTGGGATATACTGGGTTGGAGAATCTGAGAGGCACCTTTCAACTGATCTGAAGAAGTAGGAGAGAAAGGCTGCATTTCTTCTGCTGATGCCCTGGGGCAGGATGAACAGGCTGTGTTCTCAATTGCCATGACAACAGGTGGGGACCAAGCTTTATTCTAACTCCTTGGGGAGTCCTTTGAGCACCACTCCTGAGGTTTTGAGAAAGCAAGCCTCCTTCATGGTTTTGAAAGGGCCACCTTGGTTTGTGTGTCCCCAGGGCTTGGAAGCACAAAATGACTCAGCTGTTCCATTTATTTGAGATAGTACAAGGGTTTACTAAATTGTCACCAAGGCCAGAAGCACTGTTTGTGGAGAGGTAAAAAATATTGCCCTCATTTCCTGTATGGTTTTGAAATGTCATGCTCCTGAGTGATGAGGAGCGGCCCCACCCAAAGAAGCCCAGGTGGAAACAGACAAATAGAAACATGGTACCCTCTAGGGGGTTGTTGACTTCTCTAAGTCCCATGGCAGAATGGGCTGAGAGCTTGGGGAGGTGGCCAAGGGACAACTCACAGCAAGAAAGCACCAGTGGTCACATTGGGTCTTCATCCGTTGAAGACCAAAAATCTGGACTTGATATTGAATTCCCATTGGAGTTGATAGAGGAGCTAATTCAATCTCTATCCCTGAAAAGCAGTCCTTCTCTCAGGCCAGGCAGCACCTGAGCTGCTTGTTAACAGAACAGAGAAAGGGCCGATGTCCACCTTCCAACGCAATGTGGAGGAGAATGGAAAGAATCGTGTCAGGCCCTATCGTCTCTGAGACGCAGGGTCCCATTACGGTGTGGCAGGGAACATTGCAGGGAAGGGAAATCAATAGCAGGCCTCTTGTGTGTTCCTTCAGAAGACTTTGGTTGGCATGTTTTCAATACCGCTGAGCTCTAAGGCAGATGCTGTCTCCTCTGACTGTATTGATTTTTTCTCTCCTTGGTAGAGTCACCCTACACAGAGGTAATCATATATCCTAGTCCAAGGCATTCCCTGCTGCCTATCTGAGCACAAGGGATTGGGAGAGGGGCAAGACTGGGAGGCATTTGGACTCAGATTCCCCACAACCCTCAAAATTCCCACCACAGAAGACCATTGGACAACAGAGGCCCCAAGGGATGCAGAGGCATCTAGAGTTGAACTGGGATACAAATTTCCCCCCAAATACTGACTTCTTCTTCTTCTTCCTATTGCTATTATTGTTACCTGGGCAAATTATTTAACCCTTCTGTACCTCAGTTTACTCATCTGTAAAACATGTATAATAATAGCACCTGCCTCACAGAATTGTTGTAAGGATTAAATGAGATAACATATGTAACCACTTTTGCAAAAATCCTAACTTAAAGATATCCCCTACACCCAGATTCAGGAGGTGTGGCAGAGAAAGGGCACCTCGGATGTTGTCTTAGAACTCCTGAACCCTTTAGGGCTTCAATAGTTCTTTTACCACACTGCTTCATTGGAGGGACTTTATACAGCCTCTACATGGTGACAGACAGGGTGGCATAATGGAGGAGCCCACCATTCTCACTCCATCCACAACACCCTCCCATGACCATCAGTCACCAGTGGGGCACACAGGATAGCCTGGTTGAAGAAGTAAGTCAGCCGAAAGGAGAGACAGGAGGGGGCATGTGCCAAGCAGGTTAGACCCCATCACTTCTACTACCACCAGACCCTAGTGACAGGACCTCAGCACCAGTGGCCCCTGGAAAAGCAACACCTCACAGAACACTGGTCCTGCTGCCATCAGCCCAGCCCAGCTCCTGAAGCCATCATCCATCAGGAAAGCGACTCTTACAACCAGCTGCTTCTTCAGGTGCATCTTTCAGTCCCAGCCTCCTCAGCAGCCACAGCTTTTGAAGACTCAGGAAAGAGAGCTCCCATCGACAAAATCCTTGGCACTACAAAATGGTTCAACATTGGAAACAGCTATGGTTTTATCATTGGAAAGTATATTAAAGAAAATGCATTACCATTTGCTTGGCCATGGCACCCTAGGGCTGTATGTAGCCTCCCTCCTTTACCTGCAAATGAAAACACCTTTAAGTGATATCTCCCCCATTAGAAGGGGAGATAATTCCTTGGGAGCAGGGACTGTCTAGCTTTTTTATTTGTATCCTCAGTGTTTAAAGGCACAGCGCTTTACTCATAGTAAGAATTTAATAAATGCTGTCTCCATCCATTCATTCATAATAGAGCTTAGGACCAGAAGTAAATTGACCTATGTCCTAATCCTCTATGGCATGGACTGTGTGACCTTTGGGAAGTCATTTCCCTTAATCTAGGCTTCAGTTCCCTCCTTTGTAAAATAAGAGGTTTAAACTAGGTGATCTCGTTGTGACATTATATAATTCTATGATTCTAAGTTCTCCACCAAACAAACCATCGACAGAATTTGGAAGATAGAAATTTGATGTCCAAAAGTGACAAGGAAAAATACAGGACTGTCTTCCTCCAGGTTTGTATTTTGTTACAGAAATGTGCTGATCAGAAAGCTGAAAAAAGCTCAGCATTGCTACTTGAGCTCACTTGGACTAGATTCATCATGTTTTTTTGCAAAAGTTCAAAAACTAGGGGGAATCAAGTGTGTGACCCACTTTTGCCAGGTGATGAGTATCTAAGTTGGACAAGAATGCTATGGCAACTTAATGTACACAGTTTAATTACATAATCCCCATTGTGTCTCCTTGAAAAGATAAATGGATAATGAACGCTCTCACCTTTCATAGGCATTAAAAAATGCAGCTAGGCTTAGAGGATGTCATTCTCATTGACTTTCAATAATATCTGAAGGACCATCATGTGGATGAGAGGTTAGACAACGTGACTCCAGAGGGTTTAACAAGGACTGACAGCTGGGAGACAGAGATTTACTCAATACAAGGAATTTTTTAATACTTGGAGCTGTCCAGTAATTAGTATGACCCCCTAGGTTTAAGTTCTCTTCAGTAGAGACATTCAAGCTCAGAGTCAGTGTGAAAGAAGGAGATTTGGATTCCGAAGACCCGGGTTTGAATTGGCCACTCACTTCTGTGACATTTGAAACTCTCTGGCCCTCAGTTTTCTCTTCTATAAAATAAAAGAGTTAGATAAGATGACTTTGAGGTCCCATCTAATTCCAAATCGATGACCATATACATATACATATATATATATATATATATATATATATATATATATATATGTAATATTTAAGCATTTTTTGTTCTGTTGTTTTAGTCACATCTAACTCTTTGTGATCCCATTTGGAGTTTTCTTTGCAAAACTACTGGAGTGGTCTGCTATTCCCTTTTCCAGCTCATTTTACAGATAAGGAAACTGAGACAAACAGTTAACAGGGTCACATAACTAATAAGTGTCTGGCTAGATTTGAACCTTAGGACTTTGAGACTCCAGGCCCTATGCTGTATCCACTCCACTACCTAGCTCCCCTTAACAATTAGACCTGCCCTGTAATAGACTCACCATCATTTCATTATTGGGTAGCTGTAATTGTTAAAATGTCCTAGTAGAGTCTGGATTACCACCTGTCTGTACTGTGAAAGGGATTCCTAAAATGGGTGAGGTATTAGATTAGATTGCCTCTGAGATTCTTTCCAGCTCTGAAATTCAATGATCGGAGCCACAACTAGCATAAGGTGAACAGTGCTATGTCTGGGGTGCTAGAATCCTTAACTAGGGAACCTTGTTCATTCCCCTAGGGGAAGGCATTTCTTGCCTCTCAGCACCAGCTGCCAGACTGCTTACAAGGACTGCCTCAGCCTGCAGACTCTAACCACCTGGGCTCCTGAAGCTGCCACACATCTCTCTCTATGCTTTCCCAGTAGGGTGGGCAAACTGCACTATCCCCTCACCCCAGGATGAACATAGTAAGCTGCCTGGCCTGTGGATCCGCACCAAGAGGGATGCCCAGAATCACTGTGGGTTCAGTGAAGGGGATTGTTAGTGAAAATACTTTGTCTTTGATGACTTTCCTCCGCTTCTCCTTCCTCATTAAACTTAGTCCTTTGCTAATCCCTTTTCCATGGTGCCCGGCAATTGCTTTCTTCTGCTTGGGTGTAATAAAAAAGATCTCTTGTTTTAGAGTTATAGGAGCTGAGTTCAAATCCTATTTACTATCTGTATGACCTTGGGCACATCTTTTCCATTTTTAGACCTCAATATTCTCTGCCATAAAATGAGAGTGCTGAATTCTGTTACCTCTGAAGTTCCTCCCAGCTTTATATCTGTGATCCTATGATCTTAGCCCTTTTTCTTTCCTATTCCTTCCATCTTCAGATGTTCACTACAACTTAGTTTCTCCTGCAAAGTACACCTGTTGGCACCCTCTTCAAGACATCCTCCTATTCCCAGAACCTCACACACACAGGGTCAGGACAAGGAGTTGGCATGTTCCTGGTTCCCTACTGGCACTTTTAGACTTGAACCTTTGGTGCCATTACTCAGTCACTATACTGCCTTTAAAATTTGCTCCATCCTACCCAGACCCTTCTTATCATCTATGAGCCTCTGGGACAGTTTCCTTCTTCTTAATAAGTACTGGAGACTGGGGGTGGGAGAGGGGGAAAGAGAAACAAAGACACAGCCCCCGCCCTTAGGGAGATCATAGTCTAGTTAAATACAGATTTCACCTGTACACAAGGGATGGGGGGGTGGGGGGGGGGAGGACTTGAAGAATCCTCTCCAAAAATGTAATGAAACTGAATAAGAATATTTGTTGCATTGGATTTCTTAACTAGAACTTGATCTAAATTATTATATCCTTGGCATTATATGCAGTGCTTGAGGAATATCCAGATAAATAAGACATAGTCCTTGTTTCCCTATAACTTAGAGAGTAGTGTGGGGAATATAGCATGGAAATTTCTATGCATTTGCTGTGGATACCTTTTATATTTACTTATCTGTGTACATATTGCATCTCCTGGTATATTTACTAGAGGGTAGGAAAAAAAAGTTTCATTTTTTACTGTATCCCCAGTGCCTAAGATAGTGCCTTATATTTGTACTTTGTAGGTGCTTAATAAATGCTTTATAAATTTAATTAGACTAAATGATTATTTAACTCATGGACCAGCACCAGGGGAGGGCAACTCTCCAAATCAAATCTTTTTTTGGCTTGTGTTGCCTACACTCAGAGTTCCTTTTGGGATTTCTCAGAATATAATTTTCCTGTAGAACTCTACTGATATGGCTAAGAGGATCCCTAGATCCCAAACAAATGCTTAAAGTAACAATGCATATATCAGGTAGAGGATAGCCTTTATCATACACCAATTTTAAAAAAACAGACAAAAATAATACAGTAACATAAACAATCAAGACTATTCTCACTCTTTGGTGCATCTCATCTTTGTCCAGGGTCTAAATGCCAAAAAATTCACGGTACCGTCCTGTGTTATGGATTCTCTTTGGTCTGGAAATGAATTTTTAGTTGCTAGAAAAGTGAAACCTACTTCTGATGAGCTCCCAAAGAGCTATACTGGCATTCAGCCTTCTGGTAATACCCTGGGGGAATGCACTTCCCAAGAAAGAAAGCAAACTTGGGTTTCCTAGAGAGGCAATCCCCTTGCTATTAAACCAGCTCCATTCAAATAATTCATGGCAAAAGAATGAGAAAAGACCGAATACCTTGTTTTAGTTTTCTGAGGCCTGCACAAGTCTCTCTAAGAGACTGGTAATGGTCAGGAAATCTCCTTTCTCTCATTAGAATGTTAGATTCTTCGAGTGTACTGCCCAAGAAATCCACCCTTCTCTTCTCGGGATTCTGGTCTTTAGGAACACAGTACTGCCCAGAAACTCCCCTTTCTAGCTGTCTGGAATTCAAGAGCTCTTGAAATTTCTCAGACAAACAAAAAAATCTTGTTCCCTATCTCCCTAGATGCCACATGGCTGGGAGGTGATAACTCTACCTGTTTAAGGCTGAAGCCAGGGACTTGGAGTCTAGGAACTCTCCTCCTAAACTGAACAGAAGAAAGTATGTGTGTCTCAACCTGGTACCTCAATCCCAAGGCAGCCATTGTGAATTCCTTCTACCACATCTCTGGGTCCACATTCCTTTTAGTGCTGCTTCTCTCTCAGGAGCTCATTGATAATATGAAATGGATGAAAAAAAGGGTCCATAGGTCTTTTATTTTCCTTTAATAGGCCATTATAACAAGCTATCTCATCCCACAAGAGCCGAGCCAATCAGTTCACAGACTCCATTCCCTATCAGTAAAATACCTATTCTAGGAGGTGCCAAGGAATATGTTCCTACCCTCCATGGGAAGATAAAATCAAAATTGCAAACAAAAGCTTACCACCCTATGAACTCATCAAGTTGTTTAGGGAATTCCTCAATAACTACAATAGAAAATAGAACATAAGGGCATAAAAGAGATGCAAAGGACTTGGAAAACCAGGTGAGACTAAGTGCTGAGTCCCCCCTTTTTTTCTGCCACAGGTTGCAGAAGGAAATATGCTTTAAGTAATGTCAAGAAAGCATTGAAGGTAATTACTGACTCTGGTTTGCAGGGCAGCTTGTGTGTAAAGAAGAGATGAATTGCAGCAGGTGAGCAAGAAGGGCTCAGTTCCCAGGTGGAACATTAATAGGGAATGCAAAAGCAGCACTTTCTTACTTGGTGTGGTCTTCTGAGGGCAGAGATATGTGCATTGATTAGAAAGAAGAATCTGAGTGGTTTCTCCTCAGGAAGAGTCAAGAGAAATCCTTGATTGAAGGAAATGCTGCAGTCTAATGGAAAGTGGGAATAAGGAGACAGATTCTAATTCCGACTGTCTCACTGTGGTCCTGCCATGTTCTCCCTGTGCCTCGGTTTCCCCACCTATAAAATGAGGGTGCTGGAATCAACAGATCTTACAGATCTGACATTAATGTGATGACTTATCTGATAGTTGTTTCCTCTAAATCTCATTCCTGATTCCTTCCAACCTAAGCCCAATTGTCACCCTCTTCTCCATCCCCCAACCTTCATTTCAGCCACTCTGTGAAAAGAGTTGGCATCTGCCACAATCAGAAGGAGAGGTGATAGAGAAGGAGTTTTCTGATTTTGCAGAAGACACAGCAGGGTAGGAAGATAACCTTTGTCGACCACCTGGACTCTCTACAGGATTCTTCATGATTCCCATGTATTCTCAGGAAACCCTGCTGGAACAAAGGCAGGAGCTAATAAAACTTAGCTGAGATTCCTATTTCAATATTTTATTCTATTTTACTCAAGAATAATAAACATCAGGGATGTTTGGAAGTGGCATATTCTAAATGTTATTCTCTGTGATTTAATTCAAAACTGGATCCCAGAATATAAATTAAGCTCTAATGGGGTCTCTCTACTTCGACCTTGCTGACTGCTTACGGAACAGTTGGAAAGTTCTAAGTCTCTTCTATTAAGGACACAGAATTGTTACTTGAGGCTTTTCCTCCTCTCTCAACAGGATCCCCATTTGATCTTGTGCTTCAAGGATATGATATTGGTAGTCACAGACGTGCTATTAGGACAAGTCGTGAAAGGAAGTTACTGTGACCATTCCAATGAATCTCCTATCAGAGAGGAATGGAAAATGGCACAAAGCACATGACACTTGATTGAAATGATTTCTAATCTAATTATTCCCATACATTCATGAATTTTAAATTCACTTAGAAGCACCAAAAAAATATAATAAAAGCAAAGAAAGAGGCAGCCTGAGACAGCAGAATGAGAATGTCGGTTTTAGTCAGACTCAGAGGATGTGGGCTTTGAATCCCAGCCCTGCCTCCAAATGACCTGGAATAAGTCTCTGGGCCTTAGTTTTCTCATCAGAAAAAATGAGGAGGGGGTGGCCATAGATGACAGCCAAGGTCCCTCTAAGCTCTAAGTTTACAACCTTTTAATACCTGGATTTCTATTTTAGCCATAATTTTGGATGTGGCTGGTGACTGGGAGGGAGCAAGACAGTTTCCCTAGTAGAGAGTTTTCAGATGCTATCTATCACCATCAATCAATCAGCAAATATTTATTAAGTAATTAGTATGGGCCAGGAGCTATTCTTGGCTCTATGGATATAAAAACAAAAAAAGCAAAATAATGCCTGCCTTCAGGAAGCCAACATTCTACCATGAATAGAAAGTTCAGGTTTAGTTTAAATGAACTGAACAGGCTGTGTGACCTTGGCCTAGTGACTTTGCTAAATAATGTGTAGGAAGTCTGAAAAACTGATTCTATGGTTTTAGGGGGCTAGAAAGGACAGAATTTGTCTTTTATTACCCCCATGACTTTGTCATCGCTAACTATGTAAAGTGAGTAGATGATCTTGCCCTTTTACTTGAAAACAAAGGTGATCAAGGGGAGAAAAGGCTGCCAGCAGGCTTGCTTACACAGTTTCTTAAGGCTCTATCCACGTGGTGTTAGGTACTGAACCCTCCTTGTCTTCTCATCTCATGTGTTTGTGTCTTTCTGTAAATCATATAATCAGAGCATTAAGAACTGGAAGGAACCTTAGAGATCCCCTAGTCCAGCCCCGCTCATTCCTCCACCTTTTTTAATAGATGAGGAAACTGAGGCCCAGAGAGGCTAAATGATTTGCTCAATGTCCCAGTATGGTGAGTGGTACAGCCACTCAAGGCTTTTGACTGGGAGTCCAGGGTTTTAGTCACATCTGCTGTGGATAATCTATCCAAAGTGTTAGGAGTTTCATTTACTCAAGTCAAATAGTAAAAACAGCAACAAAATTCCCATGTAAATAGTATTTGGATGAAGATCCTCTCATGCTACAGTGTGAAAGAACACTGGAATCAAAATGAGAGAAACCGGGTTCCGATCTCTTCCTCTGCTATTTTACTAATTGTATCATCTTGGGCAAGGCAGTGGAGTTCAGTGGAAAGACCCTGAGATCCTAGAATCTGAGCTTGAGCCCCAGTTCTGCCTTTCATTACCTATGTGAGCTTCATGAAGTCACATACCTTAGACAGCTAAGTGCCTGGCCTGGAATCAGGAAGACCTGAGTTCAAATCCAGCCTCAGATAGTTACTAGCTGTGTGACCCTGGGCAAGTCACTTAACCCTGTTTGTGTCAGTGTAGTCATGTGTATAAATGAGAATGATAACAATACTTACCTTCCAGAAGTTAATGAGAGAATAAAAATGAGATAATATTTGTAAAGCTCTGATACACTAAAAAAACATGGTAGTCATTATTGGAACCACTCTAGGCTTCAGTTTCCTCATTTGTAAAAGGAGGGATAGGACTAGTTTTCTAATGTCCCTTCCAGCTCTAAATGTGTTATCTTTTATCTCATCTGATCAGATTATACTCACTGGCATTCAGATCACGCTTTAAGGCTTGCCAAAGTGCTTTGTAAAATATGATGTCATTTGAGCTGTACAATAAGCCCAGGTACCTTTTTTTATCCCCATTTTACAGTTGAAGAGATGGAGGTCAGCGCAGGTTCCATGTGGCTGACATAGCTAACGTGTATTAGATCAAATCTGAACTCCAGGTCCAAAACACTATTCACTGAACCACCTGGTTGCCTACATTAATCCCAAACCTGAGGGGATCAAAGATAATAGTCCCTTATATGTAAATATAGGCAGTGTTTTTATTTTCTGAAGGGGAAGATGAGTCAGTTTTAAAAGTGTTTCCCCTTCATTAGCTCATCCACTCCTCCCAACAACCTATAAAGTTGGCAAGACCCAGAAGGACCTGACCAGGAGGTAACAAAGTGTCAAGCCATATATTCTCCTGCCTTGATCCTTAGTACAAAGACAGAGGAAGATGGTCCTTTGGAGTCATCCATCAACTTTTACAAATTGTAGGGGCAGCTAGGGAAAAAGGGGAAAAGAGGTACAGTGGATAGAGCACCAGTGCAGGAGTCAGGAGGACCTGAGTTCAAATCTCACCTCAGACACTTGACACTCACTAGCTGTGTGACCTTGGACAAGTCATTGAACCCCAGTGGCCTCATCCCGAGTCGTCTCCAGTCATCCTGTTGAATATCTGGTCACTGGATTCAGATGGCTCTGGAGGAGAAGTGAGGTTGGTGACCTGCACAGCCCTCCTTCACTCAAAACAAAGTCAAGTGCAAGTCATGTCATCATTTTTCTGAAGGCATGGTCTTCTTTGGCCACAAAGGACAAAAACACATATACACACAGATTGTAACATATGGTGGTAGGAAGGAGGAGGAAGAAACAGAGGGAGAGAATAGTTAAGAACAGTATTTGGTTGATTATTGGTGTTAAATCCAACACAGGCCTGAATCTCCCCACCTGAGGTCCAACACTGCCGAATCATTCGGCAGGTACACCAAAGGTCAGGAGCATATTAAGGCTGGCCTGGTAAGAGTTACACCTTCCAGGTGAATCATTCTTCTCTGGTCTTTCCAGATGGTCTGGTCAGCCACAGGAAGATAATTTGATGAGGCAGAAAATCTGGAGATTTGCCAGGTGTGGGGGAAGGTGGGGGTGGGGAGTGGGGAATGAAAACACAATTGGGGAAATTTTAATGCTAATTAGCATCACTCAGCAGCTGGCCACCAGGTGTTCTGGGATATGGAAAAGAAAATGGTGGTTATACTGACAGCAACGAGTTGAATTTTGGCTCTTGGGGGCAGGAAAGGAGGGAGGTCTAATTCACTGATGCCCGAGAAAGGCAGATTCTGTGTGACTTACATTAGATGGTGTCTCTGAGAACTTCGAAGTTGGTGACTTTTTGCTGAGCCCAAGGGAAAAAGAGGCCAGACTTCTCTTGGGGAAGAGGAAAGTGGGAATCGAGAGGCTGGAGTCTTGGTCCTGGGTTCCAGTGCTCACTCATTCTATGACCTGGCTTATATCACTCCTAATCTCTGGGCCTCCTTTTGCTCATCTATAAAAAGAGAGTTGACAGAGATAATTTCTACAGTCTCCTCTGGTGCTAAACTGTAGTAAGTTTAAAGCAAACTACTATATTCAAATACCCTTTGTAAGCTTAGGAGAAAAAGCATTGTCTCTGGAGTCAGAGGTATAGGGACTAGGCCTCTGGTATCATTGCTATAAGGAACCTACTTATGAGGAAAGTCTGCCAATGCAGGTTGGCACTTTTCCCACAGTTAAGTTTCGAGCTTTGGAGAACTAGAGAGAACACTGACTCTTTGAGTTAATAGCCCAACACCACAGAGCCAGTATGTGCCAAAAATAGGACCTGAACCCAGATTTCTTCTGGTTCTAAGGTCAGCTTTCTATCCACTATGTTATGCTGCCTCTCATTTGGAGGACCTGAATTAAAATCCTGCCTCTGAGGTTCACTCTCTATGAGACTTTTTGGATAAGTATCAACTTTTCTGGATCTCAGTTTCCTCAGCTATAAAATAAGGGAGGAGGGTTGCGCTAGATGACCTCAGAGGTCCCTTCTCTATGAACTTATGAACTGGTCCTACTTAGATACTTACTGTCTTTGTGACCTTGGGCAAGTCACTTCAGTTCCATGGGCTTCAGTTTCCTCATTTGTAAAATGAGAGGATTGCACTAGATGGCTTCTGAGGTTCCTTCCAGTTTGAGAGCTATGATCCTGTGCCCTACTGTAATGTAAAGAACACTCGCAGGGGAGTCAGGTACCCTAAGGCTCAAATGCCATGGCTGATGCTTGCTACCTGTGTGACCTTGGGCAAATCTCATACTCTTTAAGCCTCAGTTTAGCTTCTGCTATCCCTTCCTGCTCTCAGTCTATACATTTATGATCGACGACCTTATTTCCCAAATGTTGCATTCAGTTTGTCAAAAAAGATACAGGAACAGTTAGCTATTTCCTTCGCCAGCTCATTTTACAGATGAGGAAACTGAGTAAATAGGATTGAGTGACTTGCCTAGGGTCACATAGCTAGTAAGTGTCTGAGGCTAAATTTGAACTTAGGTCCTCCCCATTCCAGACCTGGTGTTCTATCCACTCTGATATCTAGCTGCCCCAATCTCCCACATACAAGGGACTGATTTATCTCCAATGGTAGATGAGCATTAATCACTCAGGCAATTAACGGAAACTCACTAGGCACTAATAGACTTCGCCAATACAGATGATAATCAAGAGACCAGCTCCTCTCACTGCAATGTCCACCTTTAAATCCAGGAGAAATAAGAGGCTATATTAAGTGGGCCTCTGCCCCACCTGCAATAAAAAAGACAGTAACCTGAGGTGCTTCCTTAGTTATTTGCCAGGGACGAGGGCCTGCACTTATTTTAACTCTTAGTAAATGAAGTGAGCTTGGAAGACTATATCTTATTTAGATCAATAGACAGTCAGAAAATTAGAGTTGTAGTGGAATGTCTCAGCCACTCCTGACCCTCTCTTCTTCCCCCAATGTTTAGAGAGGAGCTTAAAAATTAGTGACTGGGAAAAGGCTAATTTCAGTCCCTTTTCCCTTTTGAGTAGTTTTCTTTCCAGTGGGATCCAAGATGAGGTCTGGAGCCAGACTGAAGCAGAGCCTTGAGTAAACATTCATTGATCCACAATCTTTGATTTTATCTGCTCTCCTAAATACAAATAACTATAGAGGGATGGAGACACACACACACACACACACACACACACACACACACACACACACACACACACACACACGAAAAAAAAGACCTGAGTTCATTTCAGGAATTCCCCTTGGATCATCCTGGCCCAGAGTTATGCCAGAAACATGGCCATTTTGATAGGTTTTATAAGGCCAAAAGTCTGTGGGTGGGGGATTCATAAGGTGGCTGCAACTCCTAAGAGATAGAAATATCGGTAGGGCCTGGACCTGTGATCTCAAAGGTATAGGTGAGGAATCCACCTTTTTTTTTAACCAGGGCAGGTTGGCACCTTCTCTGTAACATAGAGTCTTAAAATGTCAATCACTCAGTGCACTGAAGGTTTAAGTAATTTGCCTAGGTTCACATAGCTGGTATGTGTTTGAACCCAGGTTTCCCTGGCTCCAAGATCAAACTCTCTCTGTTTCACTATGGTATGCTGCCTTAACTTATCTAAATGAAAGATTCTATCAACAACTCACAGGGGGAAAAATAAGGGTAATTCAGCGTGGTGGATTTACACCATTGTCCGATGACAAAGAGTGGTTAGATATTCACAAGAAAGTAACAACAATTGGGATATAATCTGCAGATGGGACAAATGGATGAAATCTCACTTTCAGGGATGTGAAGGATCTTACTTCAAATTGGTTTCACTTTGGTACCATTTTATTCATTGACTCATAGATGTTGAGCTGGAAGGGACCAAACCCCTTTCACAGAGGAGAAAGTTGAGGCCCAGCTAGGTGAAGTGGCCTTCCTAAAGCAAGAAGCTTCGGAGGGGAGTTTTGAACCCAAGTCTTCTGATTTCAAAGCCAGTATTCCTTCTCCTCTGGTATATCACCTACCTGTTCTGTAGAAATTCTGGGGAAGTCATGGAAAGCATTCTATTCTCTTTTGGCTTCTGGTTTTCTGCCTGTGCTGATCAGCGGGAGTGTTCCTGGTGCGGTTATGTTTCCCTGCTCCTCTCCCCAAGGTTTCTCGGTAGATTTTCTGATTTTAATGTAAACATCATGAAAATGTTTCTACTCATATTCTTGGGTCATGTCATTTATTTATTGCATAAGCCTCAGTTTTACCCTTAACTACTACAGAATGACCTGATTAAGAAAAAAAACATGCTGATTAAAACCAATAGTAGCCGAATATGAATTTTAGCATGTGCCATACAGAACTGGGGATAAAACCGACCTGAGCTCGCTCCTTTCTCCTGGGAGCCCAGGTGCTCTCAGACACTTGACTAGCAAAACCTCATGCAACTCTAGTAGGAATCTAATCCTTAAGCACAGATTAATTTGGTTTCAGCAGGAAATCTCTTGCTCCCTGCTCACAGTAATCCTATTGAATACTTTACCTATTCAAAGTCTCCTCTAGACTTTCAATTTCCTCCATGGGGATTAGTGGCCTTGAGAAAAGAAAGTGACCCAAGAACTTGCTCAGGATTTCATTCCTTTTTATTTAACTAGATTACTTGTTACTCAATGCTATGCTCAGGTACATGGAGGAGTGGAGGAGAGGAAACACAATGGAATCTCTCTGTAGAGTAGTTAGAGTGACCCAAGGGCCTGAGAAAGTCAGGTCAATAATCATCTGATCTCATAGCACTTTATCCTCCCCTTATATCCTTGTCATGTGCTAATTTTCTTTTTATTTATTCAGGGTCCCCATCTTTTCTCCTTTTGACTATAAGCTTCTTGAGGGCAAGAACGGGTATTAGTCATCTGTTTCTCTTCTGCACCAAATATAGCACAGAGAATGAATAAATACTAAATGAATGAATGAAGGATTGGATGGATGGATAGATGGAGGGATGGGTGGATGGATGGATGGATGGATGAGTGAAATTAACCTGTGAGGAAATCTAAGGAGGAAAATCCCAGTTTAGCTTTATGTCAGGCAAAAGGATTTCTAGGTTCATTGCTTCTTGACCTGTAGTCTTTGGACTTGCTGTACTAGCAAACAGGGGCCATTATTGCACCTGACTCAGGTTTACCAAGTAGAATCTCCTTCCATCCTGTCATGTGTAAATTCCTATTTTGGACTTAAATGAGCAATAATCCCTGTTCTTGCATAGTTTACATTCTTCCAGGAGGCTACAGCATTTGTGTAGATGATGAAATATGAGATGATTGCTCTTCTTACCTCTACCATCTAGTCAGCTGGCCTTCATTTTATTCACACTCTATCTCTTGACTCTCCACTTTTGCAATGGATGAATGGATGGATGCCCCCTGTGCCTAAAATGCACTCCCACCTCATCTCCATCTCTTTAAATCCCTGCTTCCTTCAAAACTTTGCCACCTCCCCCAGGAAGCCTTTTCTGATTTGCCCAAAAGCTAGAGCCCTGCCCCATCTCCCCATCTCCAAATTTACCTTTTATGTATTAGTATATGCATATATATGTATGTGTGTATACATAACATATATATGGGTTTACATAGATAAATAGGTATGTGTGTATGTGGTAAGTCCCCTGATAGAATGAAAGGTCATTGGAGCCAAGGAGTGTTTAATTTTTGTATTTGCATTCTCAGTGCCTATGAGGGCACTTAATAAATGTTTATTAATTGATTGAAATTGAAAATTGTGAGTATTAGGAAAGATTTTGAATAGATTGTCATACCTGAACTGAAGCAAAGAGGAGAGGAAGGAGATCATCCCAAGAATAGGGTATAATCCATGCAATGGCATGGAGATGATCCATCAGTTGAACACTCAGAGTGGATAGAAGGCTAGTTTAATTGGAACACAGATCATAGAATACTAAAGGTAGCAATATGAAAGAAATTTGGAAAGGTAGGTGGGAGGATTTTAGATCTTATCCTTGACAGAGTTAACGGGGAGCTACTGAAGATTTTTGAGCAGGGAAACAGCTGTAACTTGGATTTTTTTCTCTTGGAGAAAAAAGGATGTTGGGATGACTTCCCTGGATAAGGAAGTGCACTATGGAACACTCTGAGTTGGTTTCTAAGTTGCCAGAGGGCTGACCAAGACTAAGAAAGTAGTAGCAAGGCAGAGAAGGGGAGGTAGGAAGCCATAAGGAGAAAGCATGACTCACAATGAGAATGCTATGTCATATGGTGAAGTCAGGAAGGTGGTAGCTCACCTAGAGTACAATGTGGAAGGGAGGGGAGAGGGAAGGAAGGAAGCCCCAGAACAGGGATGTCAGGGACCTCGAAATTGGGTCCACATGGGCCAAAGTCCTAGATACTATCACCGTGACTCTGTTGTGGAGTGACAAAGCCAGATGTCTGTCTGTCTGTCTGTCTGTCTCTCTCTCTCAGAGATATTAATTGTCATGCCCTGAGTATGCCAAGGGTGATTCCCTCCAGGTAGCATAGATTCCTCCTGTGATAGCTCTAAAATGAGCAGCATTTTTCACTTGAGCAAAGGGGACAGGGTTTGTGGTTTTAAATTCTTCTTCAAAATGCCTTTAGAGAGTTTCTTCAGGTCACCTTGTGAAGGAATAGGGAAGGGGGAGAGAGTGGAAGGAATTTTACAAGACTTGGTTAGCTACAAAATACTGTCAAGCTGCATCTAGCATGGCCATTTATTGATTCTTTAATGAATGTGTGGAAAAAGCTGAGGAGTAAAGCCTAACTCTGGCTTCAGGCCAGGCAAAGGTATTTATTGATTCTCCTTTTTTGAATTGAATTAAATTCCTACCTAGCCACCCCCCTGCGAGGATGGCTTGCCTGTTGAAATCCTACCCAGGGTGGAACACTTGCATACGTTGTTGGACTTACCTGACATGTTGATTAGTTTTGCTGAATTGCTTTCTTGGTTTTTCTGTTTTATTCTTTGTCACAAGGGATGGCTTTCTGGGTGGGTGAGGGAGAAGGATAGAAAGGAAAATAAAGGTGATGTAAAAACAAAAGTGTATCAACAAAAATGTAAAAGAAAAAAAAGAAACCCTCCTGAGACATCAAGGACTAGATTAAATAACTTTGTTTTTGGAAACTGGGTTCTCCCTCTCTTCCCCAGTCTGGAAGCACCACTAGAAGAACTCACAGACCCAATCCCAATACTGATTGGTTCCAGAGCTTCGACCCACGCCAATTCAGACCTGATTTGATTCTCCCTTGCTTAACCAGTGTGGTGGCCCCCATGCCCATGGGTTAGTACTGGTGCTGACCTGAGTACTGATATCCAGTTAGCTTTTAGCCCTACTACAGCTCAGAACTGCCGAGCTCAATGGGGTGCAGCAGCTCAGCCTCCCCCAGCAGCAGGAACTGACTACAATCATGTGCCACCACACCCAGCTTTAAATGCCTTTTTTCCTGCAGCCTTTCTTGATTCTCCATCCCTAACCCCATGAAGAAATGATCTCCCCTTCTTCAGAACTCCCACAACACTAAGATGGCTCTGCTTACATACTCATCACATTCTATTTTATATTAAACTTATGTGTATTCATGATCTCTTTCCTCGAAAAGATTGTGATCTCCTTGAGAGCAGAGATTATCATTCATCTTTGTATTTTTCTCTGTACCTAGGACAGGGACATGCATACTATACGTGCTTAGTAAATGTTTCTTAAAGATAAAGTCAACCAGAAATTAAAAGTTGGGGGCTCCTTAACAGTGGCGATGATTTAATAAAAGCATATGTTTTAAGTGCTACTCAGCTCTGTGTTGGGCATTGTGGGGAAATATAAAGATATTGAAGGTGCTGTTATTGCCCTTAAACCACCCATAGTCTAGTTAAGGAGGCAGAACAAAGGAAAGCAAAGTAACAATACAAGTGAACTGTTTTTCTCAGTTGGGGTGAGTCTGTGGCTTCACTGATGTAAGGAAATTCCTTCTCCCCAAAAGATCAGTGCCTGTCTTACAACCTAGAGTTTTAGAGATTGGCTATTCCATATGTGCGTATGTGTATATATGCATATATATATGTATATGTATGAATGGATGGAATGTAGATATCTGTATATGGTCTGTATATATACACACATATATGTATATATGTAGATTTATACATACATAAATAAATATATGCATGTATATTAATTATTATGTATATTATATGTATATGTAATATATGTGTGCTTATCCATATACATATAATCATGTACATAAATGATACTGCAAAGCAACATATGGTGGAAAT
Source organism: Potorous gilbertii (assembly GCA_028658325.1). NCBI lineage: Eukaryota > Metazoa > Chordata > Mammalia > Diprotodontia > Potoroidae > Potorous > Potorous gilbertii. The sequence continues at coordinate 298,181,668 of CM053769.1, read as the reverse complement.
ACCAATGAGGCAACAAGAATTAATGGAGAAGACATCAGGTTTAGAGTCAGGAGACATCTGGATTTGAATCCTACCTCTTATACTTGTATAACTTTGTGTTCCTAAGCAAATCATTTGCCATTATTGAACCTCAGTTTCTAATCTAGAAAGTGGGGGTAATTACATATGAACTCTCCATCTATCCTACAGGGTTGTCATAAGGAAAACACTTGCAAAGGCTTAGAGCTCTATAGAAATGTTTGCGATGATAATGGTCATAGATGTAGGGTTATCAGTGGTCTCAGAGCTCATCTAGTTCAAGCTCATTTTATTGATGAGGAAACTGAAACTGAGGAAAGTATCTTGAACCTGTGGGTTGAAATCTCAGACAGTCCCCGTTCTCTCAAATATTCAATCTTGCTTTTCTTGGTTCCTTCCTACAACCTTCAAACATGCCCAAGTCTCCCCATTTTTAAAAAAATCTTGCCTTAGCCCTACCATCCCCTCAAACTGTCACCCTCTCTTTCTTACCCAGAAAGCTGTCTACACTCTCCATCTTCACCACGTCTCCTTTCACTTACTCCTTTATCCTTTGCAATCTGACTTCCAACCCAACTAAAACTGCTATCTTCAAAGATACCAGTAATCGCTTAATTACCATATTTGATGGTCTTTTCTCTGCCTTCACCCTTCTTGACTGATTTGCTACATCTCCTCCTGGATTCTCTTTCCCCTTTGGGTTTTCATGACAACTCCTCCCAAATGAGATAATATTTGTAAAAGTGCTTAGCACACAGTGCCTGGCACATAGTAAGTGCTAAAAAAAATGCTTATGCCTTTCTTTTCTCTTCCTTCCCCCTGATCTTTCTTCATTCTCTTCTTACCTATCTGACTACTTCTCCATCTCCTCCGTTGGCTCATCATCCATATCACACCTCAAAACTATGGATGAAAGAAGGTCTGTCTCCTTGATTCCCTTTTCTTCCTTCTTGGCAATTTCATCAAATCCCATGAGTTGAATTGTCATCTCTATACAGATGACTCACAGATCTCTATATCCAGCACCACTATCTCCTTTGAGATGTCCCAAAGTGACATCATTATCTTTCCCTAACAAAGCCCTCCTTTCTTCTAAACTTCACAATTTCTGCAAATGATCCTAGCATCCTTTCAGTCTCCTAGGTTTAAAGACTTACTCTGTCCTCAACTCTTCAATCTTCCTTACCCCACATATCTGACCAGTTGCCAAATCTTACCTTTTCTTCCTTCACAATATCTCTCATATTTACCTTCTTCTCTTTGCCCACATGACTGCCACCTTAGTTCAGGCTCTGCTCACCTCTCACCTGGACTGTTGAAAGTCTCCTAATTGAGCTCTCTGCCTCAAGTCTCTCCCTACTCCAGTTCCGCCCTATACATTGCTGCCAAAGCACAGGCCCAACTGAGTGACTCCTCTACTCAATCAATTCACAAGCTCACCATTGAATCTGGGATAAAACCCATTACCAGCTGATCCCAACCTATCTTTCCAGTTTCACTGGACATTGCTCTCCCTCCTTTATTTGGGGATTCAGTCATCACAGCCTTCTGTCCCTTCTTCACATACAATACTTTATCTCTTGACTCTGTATCTTTATGCATGTCATCTTTCATGCCTCAATACTCATAATGCCTCATAACTCAAGCACACATTCTGTACATGGAAATCCCTTGATTTCCCAATGGCTACTGCCTGCTTTCCTAAACTACTTTGTATTTAATTACTTTGTATTTATTCTTTATACACTCGATCATTTACTTTTTGTTTTCTTCATTACAATATAAATTCCTTGGGTAGCTAGTTGGTGAAGTGGATAGAGTACAGGCACCAGAGTCAGGAGGATCTGAATTCAAATCCAGCCTCAGATACTTACTAGCTGTATGACCCTGGGCAAGTCACCTAACTCCTATTGCCTCCAAAAATAGAAAAAGAATGTAAGTTCCTTGAGAGTGAGAATTGCATTATTCTCTGTACTTATATTCCCAGTGACTAGCACATTTTTGTTGTCCAGTCATTTTTCAGTTGAGCTCCACTCTTTGTGACACCATTTGGAGTTTTCTTGACAAAGTAGTTTATCATTTTCTTCTCTAGCTCTTTTTACAGGTGAGGAAACTAAGGCAAACAGGACTGAGTGACTTTTCAGAGTCACACAGCTAGAAAGTGCTGAGGCCACATTTGAACTCAGGAAGATAAGTCTTCCTGATTGCAGTCCCGGCACTCATCTTCTGAGCCACCTAGCTGCTTCTACCAGGCACATAATAAGTATTTAATAAATGATTGTTGATTGATTCTCCAAGGTCACACAGGCAGCAAAAACCAGAGGTAAATTTTGAATCTAGGTTCTGTTCTACATATGTTAGCAAATTTGGAAAACTCAACAGTGGCTACTGATTTGGAAAAGATCAGTTTATGTCCTAATCCTAAAGAAGGGCAATGCCAAAAAATATTCAAGTTACCAATCAATTGCACTCATTTCACATGCCATCAAGATTATGTTTTCTACATAGATTCTACAAGCTAGGCTTCAGCAATATTTGAACCAAGAATTATCAGAAAAGTTACTAGTTTTTGAAGAGACAGAGGAACTAGAGACCAAATTGCCAACATTCACTGGATTATGGGAAAAAAAAACAAGGGAGTTCCAGAAAAACATCTTTTGTTTCATTGACTACCCTGAAACTTTTGACTATATGGATCACAATAAAATGTGGCAAATCCTCAAAGTGATAGGAGTACCAGATCATCTCATTTGTCTCTTGAAGAATTTGTATTTTGGCCAAAAAACAATGGTTAGAACTGAACATGGGTCAACTAATTGGTTTAAGGTTGGAAAAGGAGTGTGACAAGGTTGTATATTGTCACTTTATTTCTTTAAATTCTTTAAATTATATGCAGAGTATATAATGAAAAATGCTAGTCTCAGCAGTCTCAGACTGATGACAAAAAGTGAAGAAGCATTAAGAAACCTCTTGGTGAGGATGAAAGAGGAGAGTATAAAAGTTAGCTTGAAGGTTAACATAAAAAAAAAACAACTAAGACCTTGGCAACTGATCCTGTCACGTCCTAGCAAATATAGGGAAAAAGCAACAGTGTCAGATTTTGTGTTATTAGGCTCAAATAGATCACTGCAGATGGCTAATTAAGCATGATATGAAAAGATATTTGTTCTTTGGAAGGAAATCTAGAAAACATACTGAAAAGCAGAGACATCACCTTGCCAACAAAGACCTATATAGTCAACGTTATGATTTTTCTAGTAGCAATGTATAGGAGAATAGCAGAAGACACTCATGAATTGTGATGCTGGAGAAGATGTTTGAGAGTCCCTTGGACAGCAAAGAGATCAAATCAGTCAATATTTAAAGAAATTAATTCAGGCTATTCACTGGAATGTTGAATGCTAAAGTTGAAGTTAAAAACTTTGGCCACATAATGAGAAGACAGGACTCATTGAAAAAGACCCTGATGTTGGGAAAGATTGAAGACAAAAGGAAAAGGCTATAGCAAAGGATGAGATGGATAGATAGTGTCATGGAAACAACAAACATGAGCTTGGACAGACTTCAAAAGATCACAGAGAATAAAAGGACCTGGCGTGCTATGATTCATGGAGTCATGAAGAGTTTGACATGACTGAATGACTGAGAAGCAACAACCTCTGACTCGGAGCAATACTCTTCCTACTGTATAATGCTGACTGATGATAAAATGCCCCACAAAGTTCTAAGTGTCATGCTATAGTGTGTAGGTGTCCTCTGGGTTCTCAAAGTCTAGGCACGATTTCTATTACTCCCAAATAGCTTTGATTACAGTTTCAGTGACATACCGAGTCTGTTGTCCAAAGACCAATCTAGCTAAGAATGGATATCATTTCCAGGAAGCTAGCCACTAGGTGATGAATTTTTTGATCATGGAGACCTATGAAACAAATAAAAATGGAAAATGTCTCTTAGTACCATATTCCCCCTTTTCTTTCTATAGTGACAGTAGAGTAATGGAAGGGGTGGAAGGAAGGCAGAGGGTGCTAAGGATCAGACATGTTTTTAATGTGCCTAAAACATTAACTTAACTGTAAAAGCTCTAAATGTGAGATCATTGTCTAATAGCCAATGACTGAGTTACAGTCAGAAGTGTTGAACCACATCAATAATCACATTCTCACATAAACTAACTCAAAAGACAAAAAGAAGTTGCAACTAAATTGAAGGATTTTTCACAGGCTCTTTCAGGAGATAAAGATAAAGGAGTTGGTGGAGTTAGTATCATTATATTATCAAAGGTAACAAGACATATCATTTCACAAGATAGTCTCACATTGTAGTGCTTACACTGCTCAGAAGTAAAAACATCACCATGTACATAATTGTAGCTTATGCACCACAACTGTTGAAGAAAGTGAAGAGATAGAGAAATAAATAATAATAGGTAAATTTTATATAGTGCTTTACAAATACTATCTCATTGAATTGTTACAACAGTGCTGGAAAGCAAATGCTATTATTATTTCCATTTTACAGATGAGAATAATGAGGCTGGTCCTATGGAGAACTTGACAATATCCTCCAGGTCAAGTTTTTGCATCCTTTGAATGCAATGGCTTTGATGCAAGGATGAACATAGGAAGCATGGTAAAAAACTATAAATGGAAAATATGGCTCAGTTTTGAAGAACAGAAGATGCACAGTTTCTCACACTTAGCAAAAACTGTAAATGAGAAACCACTGAGCCATTAGATATATAGTCCAATGGAAAGAGTGACATACTTTCAGTCAAAGAACCTGAGTTCAAATGCTGACTGTGACATTAATTTTTTTATTGTTTATTTATTAGTTTTTAACATTCATTTCCACAAAATTTTGAGTTCCAAATTTTCTCCCCATCTCTCCCCTCCCCCACCCCATCACACTTTGCATTCTGATTACCCCTTCCTTCAATATGCCCTCCCTTCTATCACACCCCTCTCTTCCCTTATACTCATCATCTCTCTTTTCTTGTAGGGCAAGATGGATTTCTATACCCCATTAACTGTATTTCTTATTTCCCAGTTGTATACAAAAACAATTCTCAACATTCATTCCTAAAATTTTGAGTTCCAACTTCTCTCCCTTCCTCCCTCCCCATCCATCCCACTGAGAAGGCAAATGCTTCAATATAGGCTATATATGTGCAGTTTTGCAAAAGATTTCCATAATAGTCATATTGTGTAAGACTAACTATATTTCTCTCCATCTTATCCTGCTCCTCATTTATTCTATTCTCTCTTTTGAATTTGTCCCTCCCCAAAGGTATTTACTTCTAATTACTCCCTCCTCCTATTTGCCCTCCCTTCTATCATCCCCCCACCCTACTTGTTCCCTTCTCCCCTACTTTTCTGTACTGAAAGATAGATTTTCATACCAGAAGTGAAGAGAGTAAGCTTCACTTTTTCCCTCTCACCTCCTCCCCTTTCTCCTCCATTGAAAAAACTTTTTCTTGCTTCTTTTATGAGAGATAATTTGCCCCATTCCATTTCTCCCTTTCTCCTCCCACTATATTCCTCTCTCACCCCTTAATTTTATTTTTTTAGATATCATCCCTTCTTATTCAGTTCACCCTGAGTTTGCTCTCTCTCTCT
>CM053769.1:298156395-298175935 GCA_028658325.1 Potorous gilbertii | reverse complement strand
TCCATGTAGGAATGTAAACAGTTCAACTTTAGAAAATCTTTTATGATTTCTCTTTCCTGGTTACCTTTTCATGTTTCTCTTGATTCTTGTGTTTGAAAGTCAAATTTTCTATTCAGTTCTGGTCTTTTCATCAAGAATGTTTGAGAGTCCTCAATTTCATTGAATGACCATTTTTTACCCTGAAGTATTATACTCAGTTTTGCTGGGTAGGTGATCCTTGGTTTTAATCTTAGTTCCTTTGACTTCTGGAATATCATATTCCAAGTCCTTCAATCCCTTAATGTAGAAGCTGCTAGATCTTGTGTTATCCTGATTGTATTTCCACATTACTCAAATTGCTTCTTTCTAGCTGCTTTCTGCATTTTCTTCTTGACCTGGGAACTCTGGAATTTGGATACAACATTCCTAGGAGTTTCTCTTTTTGGATCTCTTTCAGGAGGTAATCAGTGAATTCTTTCAATATTTATTTTGCCATCTGGTTTTAGGATATCAGGGCAGTTTTCCTGGATAATTTCATGAAAGATGATGTCTAGGCTCTTTTTTTTGATCATGGTTTTCAGGTAGTCCCATAATTTTTAAATTGTCTCTCCTGGATCTATTTTCCAGGTCTGTTGCTTTTCCAATGAGATATTTCACATTATCTTCCATTTTTGTAATCCTTTAGTTTTGTTTTATAATTTCTTCATTTCTCATAAAGTCATTAGCTTCCATCTCTTCCATTCTAATTTTTAAAGAACTATTTTCTTCAGTGAGCTTTTGAACCTCCTTTTCCATTTGGCTAATTCTGTTTTTATAGCATTTCTCTCTTCATTGGCTTTTTGGACCTCTTTTGCCAATTGAGTTAGCCTATTTTAAAGGTGTTATTTTCTTCAGCATTTTTTGAGTCTCCTTTAGCAAGCTGTTGACTCACTTTTCAAGCTCTTCCATGACCTGAGACCATTGCATATTTATTTTGGAGGTACTGGATGCAGAAGCTTGACTTCTTCTGGCAGTATGCATTGTTGTTCCTCATCTGAAAGGATGGAAGAAAATACCTGTTCACCAAGAAAATAACCTTCTATAGTCTTATTTTTTTCCCCTTTTTTGGGCATTTTCCCAGCCAGTTACTTAACTTTTTAATCCTTTATCAAGAGGAGGCTATAGTCTGGAGACCTGAAAGTTCTCAGTTCCTCTAAGGTGGCATAATCAAGGGAGAGGAGTTTATTCCTCTCCTGGCCTGCACACTCATCTGGGAGCAACCAAAAACTTTTCTGCCCAGAATCTGTGAGTAGTAGAATTTCTCTCCACAACTGCCTTCAGCTCTGCCAGTGCTTCTCCTCCTCACCTCAGGGCATGGCTCAGGGCTGAGATTCAGATCAGCCACTCAATTCTCCCAGGGGCTTTTTAGGAGGAGGGCTCCAACAGCGGACACTGCTGCTGCAGTGGTTGCTGCCAGCAGAGCCAGACTGTGTTCTTTCTCACTGATCTTTGAACCTTCCTTTGCTGCTTGTGGGTTGAGGGATCTGAGAACCACCACTGCTGCTGAGGATTCTGCCTCTGAGGCCTGTTCTGGTTCTGTTCCTGCTAGTGCCCAAGGCTGATTCTGTGGGTTGTGCTCCATTCCATATACCCTGCAATAGACCTTTCCCATTAGCTTTCCAGGTGACCTTGAGATGGAAATCTCTTTCACTCTGGCATTTTGTGGCTTCTGCTGCTCTGGACTTTATTTAGAGTCATTTTTACAGGTGTTTTATGGACTGTGGGGGAAGAGGTAGAATATGTGCATCTTTCTACTCTGCCATCTTGTCTCTGCCCTGTAACATTCATGACCTGTGGAATTTAAGGTAAATCACTTAACTCCTCTGGGCCTCAGTTTACTCATGTGTAAGAGATGGTTGAACCAGATGGTTTCTAAGGTCTTTTCTACTTCTAAATCTATAGTCATATGATTCACAAAATCTAAATAGGTCCAATCTGACTTATTCAAATGAGTCAGCAAAACTGAAAAATGGGAAATGGAAAAATAAACCTTTATCAACACATTTTTTTTTGTAAAATTTAATCAGTACAAAACAGTCACTACAACTAAGAGACAAAAGGGACTCAGAAACTACCTTAACCAGCAAAAGCTTGATTTCCTTGCCAAGTAGAGAGGGACAGCAGCCAAAGGCAACACCAACTTAGAATTCAGACTCATTTGTAAAACACTCCAGAAAAAATTGGCAGAAGATTACAAGTAGTGTCATATTATAAAATAGTGAAAATCAATGGAAACCAAAACAAGTTTATAGAAATCGTGGTGAGAGACACAGACAAGCCACATTATCTATCTCAAGAGGATTCATCAATAAACCTGGCAGGGAAACAAGAAGGAGAGAGATAATAGCACAAATTTGTCATATTTCTATAACATTTGAATGTCATCATTGGTAAAAGAGAAAATAGTTCATTTGGACCCTAACAAACATTAATCACCATGCTAATATGCTACACATAGAAGTAAAAGTGGCACTTAAAAGATGAAGTTGAGAAAAGCAGTTGGACTAAGGAAATCATTCTAGAGATGTAATAAATTACAAGTTAAGGGCATTAACAATGCTTCTTCCACTGACAGCATAGAGATAAAATGAGTTCATTGGCAGATGATACATATAGAGAATTGTAATGTTAATGGGATAATAAGATCTTCCCCTCCAGTAGACCTCACATGGAGCCCAATGCAGGAGGGACTTGCCCTGGTTAGGGGGAGGTTTGTTTATAGGAAGGTTTTTGTGCCTTTTGGTACTAAGTTGATTAGGTACTGAGTTACAAGGGATGTGATGCCTTCTGGCTCTGAGAAGGGTATGCATACTCTGAGTTGATATTTGGCTTTCGGGGTTTGCTTATAAGAAAGATCATTTGATTTCCTGATCAAGAGTCTGAGCAGCTGTATGTTCTGACACCCTGATTGCTCAGATGTAAAGGCTCTCTCGATCCAATGGTGTATGTAAAGTGTATAACAATATTGCTGTGATTTAGGCATACAGAGCCCTGTCTGTTGATCTTTATGTAATTACTCTATTTGTATTTTCTCTGTTTGTATTTTCTCTGATGTTCAGTATTGACCTTTTCCTTGAACTAGCGAATGTAATTAAAGAAGATTGTTGACCCCTTAAAAGCTGCTTTCCTTTAAGGAAAGCAGATCCAAGAACCTGTGCTAGCAGGTCATCCTGGGTATGTTAGGGTGCTTGCTGTTACAAGAATCTACATTACTAATGACCCCTTAGAATGTAATCTCCTTGAGGGTAGGGACTATTTAATGCTTTTTCATGTATCTCTAGCAGATAGGACAGCGTTTGACTTAAGTAAGTGGTTAATAAATGTTTGTTGAGGATTAATTAATTGATGTTGTTCAACAGTATGACTTCTGAAACATTTTTTTTGCTGAGGCCCTCTAGGTGTTTCTGTTTGTGGATAGCAATTTACTGATTCCATTGAGCTCTAAAAATCTACAGTTTCCCTTATGAGATTTATAATCATTCAATAGAATTTGACCTAACTAGTTACATGGGGGAAAACCAAGTGGATAAAGAAATCCTGTTGTTTCAATTATAATATGAAATAGTTAGATAGACAATTTATAGAACTGGTCCATCAATACCTATATCACTGTAGGTGACTATGTGGCATAGTTGGTAGAGTACCAGGCCTACTCTCAGGAAGACTCATCATCCTGAGTTCAAATCTGTGAGGGTGATCCTAGCAAGTCACTTACCCCCATTTGCCTCAGTTTCTCATATGTAAAATGAGCTGGAAAAAGAATGGCAAATCACTTCAGTAGCTTTACCAAGAAAACCCCGAATAGGGTCATGAAGAGTCCAACATAACTGAAACAACTGAACAGTAATAACAACAGTTGTATTTACAATGAGATTTTCAGTAACAAATTTTTCATTTACAGTGAGAATTTTAGTAACTTGAAAATTCCCCCTGAAACAAAAGGATGTGTGTATGTATGTGTATATATATAATATATGAGATGTGTGTATATATATATGTGTGTGTGTGTGTGTATGAATGTTTATGTATATATGTGTGTACATACATATTTAATATTTATTTGTATGTACACACATATATATACATATACTCATACATACACACATGTGTACATATGTATTTAACTTCGATGTTCTAATGGTTCTCTATGGTTACAAGTCATGGGATACTACAGTCTCTGAAGAACTGAAATTGAGGATCAAGCAAAGTACAATGTAGAAATATATGCTATGTTTGAGTAGACAGCTGTAGAATACCAACAAAGAATTGCATGGTAGGAGTGTATTAGACTATATCATATAAAATTGTATCATCAGAAATGGATGCAAACCTGTCATGTAACTAACAATCTATATGTACCATTGCTATATCTGGGCTATCAATACATAAAGAAGAAAGATGAGAAATTATGGAAAGAAATGGACAAGAGTTATGGGGATTTGGGGTTATACAGGGTGAAAGGTTGCAGCTACAATACAATCTGCCCCAATGGAAGAAGAAGCCACATCCAATAAAAGAGAAGTATAAAAGTCAATATAATTTTAGAACTGATGCTTATAAGTACACTCACTAACCTAATCTTCTTGTCTATGTCAAGTATCAAAAAGATTTTTTCCATCAATGAAAAAAAAAGAAATCTATGCTCAAGGCAGACAAGTCTTAACAACATTCAGAGATTGCTTCATGAAATTGTCTCAAGGAGGGAAGATACCAAAAGAATACAAAAATTCAGAGGTGGTATTATACCCCCAAAGAGGATATAAAGCATTCTAACAACTCTTGACCCATGCATCTACTTTTTGCCTTTATAAAGTCTTTATAAGGATGTGCTACAGAGAGATGAAGTATTCTTGGGGAAAATAGGAGGAGGAACAGGCAGGCTTTCAAAAATAGTCCTTAATGGCAAACCACATCTCTACAATCACACAACTTGTGAAAATGTACAGAAAATTCAATGCCCTGCCGTGTTTGTTATTTGCTGATTACAGAACAGTATTTGACTCAATAAAAGAAAACCATATCCTCAAATGCTCTAGTCTAGTAGTCTTTTATGCCTATATTCAGATCTCTTAACAAACGCAACTGCAGAGATAATGACCCTTTGATTATTAACATCATGAAGCATAAAACAGGCGGCGTCCACCAAAGATGTTGCTCGTGTTGCTGAGAATGTCTTATGTAAGATCTAAATCGAAGAAGATTGTTGGAGTCATTATTTACATCAGTAATTATAAAACTTTCCACTCTTCTCTTTATTCAGCATATTCACCATTTCTTACATTGTAGTGATATTCTCTTATTAAAATCTAGCAATCTTCTTTTGCCATGACCTAATTGACAGGCATCTATTTTATTTCCAGTTCTTTACTACTTATAAGAAAAGTTATTATAGTTATTTTGTTGAATATGGGACATTTATTTTGGTCATTTATGTTTTGGGGGCATACACTTAGAAATGGAATTTCTGGGTCAAAAGTTATAAATATTTTATTTACCTTCTGCGCATAATTCTAAAATGCTTTCTCAGAATGTTTGGACAACTCCACCAACAATGCATGTGCATATGCCCATCTTTCCACAACCATTCTAATATTGTTTCTATCTTTTGTCATCTTGGACAGTTTGCTGAATATAAGGCAAAGCCTCAGATTTGTTTTGATTTTTATAGAGGATCTTTTATAAGGAAGCATCATTGGTTTAGTGGAAAGAGCACGGGCTGTAGAATCGGAGTTCAAGTTCAATGCTTACAATGTCTATGATCTAGGGCAAATCACTTAATGTCTCTGGTTTCTATCTTCCTCTTCCATAAAATGAGGGAGCTGCATTAGATATCCCTGAGCTGAGCCTTGTTCTCTCACTTTAATATGTGTGAAGTGAACAGCCCCAGGCCTCATTGAGGCATATGCTTCATTCTTGGGCTGCTCAATTTCTGATCTCCAGGCATTTTTTGCCAAGTTTCTGAAAGACTCTTTTTACTGTACCAAGTCAGGGTGAGGGTGGGGGGAGAGAGAAATGAGAGATGCAAATGTATTCCCTAATAAATTCAGGCAGTCTCCTTTTCTCAACGATCCATCTAGTCCTTTTCTCCTCTAGAAACCCCATATGGTTTTCCACTTTCTTTCCTCTTTCTACTACTTGGGAAGAAAGATATACTTCATTATTTCCTCAGCAAGCATTGTAGTACTCCAGGCTTCCCTGCATTATTCCATGTGGATACATAGATTAGGTTCAGGGAAACCAAGCTGCTTCAAGCCCCCATTTATCAGAAGAACATCTGAGGTTCTGGGTGGTGATTTTTCTGCCCATCTCTGCTATTACATTTACAAAATGTGAGCAGTCATACAAATAGATGTGCGTGTTGCTGCCCTAAATTAAGCCCCAAAGGGGATTGATTTGGGAGACCAGGAACTCTCTGTACTGTTGCTAATGCATTCCCATCCTGGAGAAGATGTTGCTGCAACCAAATACAGATTTCAATAGCAATGGAGATAGATTTGGGCATTTCGATAAAGACAGATGTGAGCCTCTAGATCTGTGCATGCAGACACTGCTCTGAGGGAGACAAATATTCTGCAAACAAGAGACAAGCAGGCAGTTTATTTGGGGACAGAGACAGAGGGAGTAATGTGTGTGGGGCACTGAGCACTATGTTGGAATGAATCTGCCCTGCTAACTGTAGCTATGTTGCCTTTTTTCGCCAAGGATCAATCATTTTCCCTTAGGTCAAGTGATAATCAATAGGGACTAAAGGAGAAAAGGTCTTAATAGGAGTAACCAATTAGATCTCTGATAATTTGATACAGTGGAACGAATGGATTCCTGACTTCTAGTCCCAGCTTTGCCACTGGCTTGCTGTGTGACAAGTCAGTTTTCTTTTCTAGACCTCAGTTTCTTCAAATGTAAAATGGGGGATATTATTTGCCGATAGGAAATTTCCTAAGCAGAAACAAGGAAGGAAGGGAGAAATAATTCTGTAAATATTCTTATTTTTTTCTGAAAACCTTTGGATCTCTAAGTGCTTATGAGATTTGGGATAGCAAATGGAAATCTATCAGATCATAAAATTTAAAATGAATCTATAGATCCTAGACTGCTCTTTGGATCTCTGCTGCTTGTAATGTGCTCAGCTGGACTTAGGGCCAAGATGTAAATTACTCCATACTGTCCATCCTTACCACTGAATGCACAATGAAAGCAGATGTCCCACTGACCACCATTTCAATGGTAAAAGATAGAAAACCACGACCTAGGAGGCTGATGGAGAGGAGAAGACTTGGGGGAAGGTAAGCTGTGATCAAATATTTGAAGTGTTGTATGGAAAAGTAAAACTTATTTTGATATTCTCCAAAAGATATAACTACAACCAATGGATGAGAGAAAACTTCTAAACAGTTGGAATTGTCCAGTAGAAGGGACCTGACTCAAGGGGTAGAGGTCTTCAAGCAAAGACTACATCATTATTTGCCAGGGATCCCAGGGAGAACTTCTGTGTTTCAGGTAGTACTTGGACTAGATGACTTCTGACATCCCTTCCAATTCATCAATGCTATATTGTTGCTGTTTTTGTGACTTTGGGCAAGTCATATAACTGCTCAGAATCTCAGTTTTTCCATCTGAAAAATGTGGCATTGGACTCTTTAGATGACCTCTAAGGTCCCTTTCATTCTTAGTGTGAGATCCTATAATCCTATGATGATGATACAAATATATAGCAATGCTTATTTTTTCCAGTGGCCAAGAACTATTCTAATACATCTTAACCAATTTCAGTCAAAAATAGAAATCATTCATCTTAGTGATGGGATGAAGATGATAGAACTGGTATCTGTGGGGACACTGACTCAGATTGGCTCCCTTAATGGACTTGTCTGGTTGGTGCATGCATCTTGTCTTGGTTCAGATTTATATATCACTATCATAGGTGTGTTATCTTGCTAAAAGTGAGATAAATTGCTCAAATTGTTACATCTTTCCCCCAATGGGGCCTAATTGGATTTGCAAAGCAAGTAGTCTCTGTAGCCTGGTCTGTACTATGAATTACATTCTACAAAGCATGAGTTAGAGCCACTGGCAAAAGGAAATTCTAAACAATCATGTAAAGTGAGGAAAGAACACAATTGTGCAGGACTGGCTTTAATTTGGGTGGTGTCAAATGACCAGAGCACAATGAAGGAGGCAGATTGGTAAGGATATTGGATAGAGTACTTAGACTTGGAGGTAGCAAGGTCCTAAGTCAAATCTTGCCGCAGGCACTACTGTAACTTAGGAAACCTTGGGCAAGGTACCCAAACTCTTTCAGTCTGTTTTCTCATCTGTGAGATGGGAATAAATCTAGCACCTTTACCACAGGGTTGTTGAAAATAAAATGAGATAAGGCATAAAGAAAGCACTTTGCAGACCTTGAAGGGCTATATTATGAGTGCTGTTGTTTTTAGCTTTATCATTACCAAATCACTTTTGGACAGAAATAAAAATAATCCCTCACATTTGTAGAACATCACCCCCTTACAAAGTGCTTTGTAGATTTTATTTCATTCCATCCTCACAACACCTTGTGAGGCCAGCATGGAAAGTGTTAATATTCTCACTAGACTTACAAGGCTCAGTGAAATGAGGGGACTTGCCCAAGGTTTTCCCCTTAATGGATGGCAAAGCAGTCCTTCTGATGCTGAGTAAAAGGCTATTTTTACTCCGCAGAATCTCAGTTGGAAGGATCTCAAAGGCCATCAAATATGAAAGTTAGCATCTAGCGTCAGTTTGGGGACCTCCAGTGAGTGAAGAACCCACTATAACTCAAGGCAACTGATGTGTGTATGTGTGTGTTTCAAATCCGGCCTTACTTACTAGCTGTGTGACCCTGGACAAATCACTTAACCCTGTTTACCTCAGTTTCCTCATATGTAAAATAACAAACTACTCTAGTATCTTTGCCAAGAAAACCCCAAATGGGGTCACCAAGAGTTGGACACAACTGAGCAACAACTGTAGATGTAAATAGATATGGTAATCTATCTATATTTGTGCATGTATATATGTATGTGTGTGTATTTATATATATATACACATACATGCACGTACACACATACATACATACATGTATCTGTATATATGTATCTCTCTCTATATATATATATTTATCTATATATATCTATCCCTTATCCCTTTGTTTTCCACTTTTTTTCCCTAATTTTGCTTACTAGAGTAAAATCTAATCACTCTTCTCCATTTCAGTCTTTCAAATAAAAAACTGAACATAGCTACCATCCTTGAGCCTTAAGCCTTCTCTTCTTAGAGCAAAGATCCCTGATGTCTTTAGCATGCCTGTGCGGCATGATTTCCAGTCTCTTTACCTGGTCACCCTGCTCTAAATGTGTTCCATCCTGTCCATGTCTTTCCTAAACTATGCCCAGAAATGAATACAATATATTAGATGTGATCTTAGAGCAAAATAATAGTAATTTAACATTTACATAGTGCTTTAAAGTTCGCAAAGCACCTTCCACATTTTATCTCATTTTATCCTCATAATGACTCTGGGAGGTAAGTGCTGCTGTTATTCCCACCACAGATTACTGGAGTGCATTTAGATCAGGGTGACCAGGTCAAAGGACTATTGGAGACTATGCCATATAGGAAGCAGCTGAAGGCACTACGGATATTTGACCTAGAGAAGACCTTAAGGAGGCTGTGGTAGCTATATTCATAGCATTTATTTGAAAGACTGATGGAGAAGAATGATTAGTATATGAGGTTGAATATGAACTCAGGTCTTTCTGTCTCTAGGTCAAGCACCCTATTCATTGTCACCTAGCTGCCTTGTTGAATCACTTAACCTCTGTGTACTTCAGACAACTCCCTAGGACTCACCTACTATGTAAAAGGAAGGTTGCACTCTGCAACGACTTATCTACTTGGGCAGCAGAGGGCCATATGCAAAGAATGGACCTGGGGTCAGGGACCCACATACAAATCCTGGTTCTGCTACTTATGATCTGTGCAATTTTGGGCAAATCCCTTAACCTTTCTAGGCCTCAGTGGTTGGAGTCAGTGGTCCCTTTCAGCTCTAAATCTGTGATCCTAGGGAGTTCCTACATGGGATTTTCAGTTACAGATGAAATCATAACTACTTCTTGTTCTGCACACTTTTTCTTCTTAATAATAGTTGAGATCCCATTGGCTTTTTTGGGTACTGTAGCACACTGCTAACTCAACTTAAGCTTGCAGCTCACTAAAATCACTAGATCTTTTTTCTTATTTAGCCAACATCTTCTCATTTCTGTACTAGAGTTTGTTTTTTGAACCTAGGTATAGAATTTCATTGTCATCTCTACTAACTTTTGTCTTCTTAGATTCAACCCATTGTTCTAGCTGTGTTTGGATTTTGTTCCTAGTATCTAACATGCTAGGTATCCTACTTTGGCTTACATGTCATCTTCATAGTTGTGTTTTCATCTAAGTCACTGCTAAAAATATTGAAGTACAAGGCCAAGAGCAG
Organism: Potorous gilbertii; assembly: GCA_028658325.1. Taxonomy (NCBI): domain Eukaryota; kingdom Metazoa; phylum Chordata; class Mammalia; order Diprotodontia; family Potoroidae; genus Potorous; species Potorous gilbertii. Next base: position 298,165,422 of record CM053769.1, on the reverse strand, counting down.
ATTCCTGGGGATCTATATAAGTGACCTGCATCCAAGTTAAGATGAAATCATTAGTTTTTACTCTTCAGTCTCATCATTCAATCAGTTCTGAATCCACTCAATTGTACAATGAGTCAGTAGATCAGTATTTATTAAATCCCCTCCTAAGTACCAGACACTATGCTAAGTGCTAAGGATACAAAGGCAAAAGACAGCCCCTTCTCCCTAGGAGTTCTCAGTCTAATGGGGAGAAAACATGCAAAAAGCTATTTTAACTGATGGGATTTTAGCTGAGAATCAAAGGAAACCAGGGAGGGCAGGAGACAGAGGCCATTGGGAATGGCCACTGAAAATGTTCTCCTCGATCCCACATCACTCTGTGTTACATGGATATCATAAAATATTTTGCCAAAAATACTTTTCTGTTATCTGGATATACTAAAAACACACTACTATGTTTAGTCTTTTAGACACTAAGTCTATGTTATTTCTCAGTCTATCAAGAGTCAAAAAAGCAAATAGCATCATGAGTCTGTCATGCTCTGTTTTTGATAAAGCCCTGCTGACTCTTAGAGATTATTTCCATTTCTAAATATTTATAAATTTATAAATCTTTTATTTCCAAATTACCCTTATAGAGGTAGTATGGCACAATGCATAACTTACTGGACTTGAAATTAGGAATGTTGTAGTTATTCAATAGTTTCAGTTATGTCCAACTCTTTGTGATCCCATGTAGGGTTTTCTTGGCAAAGATACTGGAGCGGTTTGCCATTTCTTTCTCCAGCTCATTTTACAGGTGAGGAAACTGAGGCAAGCAGGATTAAGTACCTTGCCTAGCTTAATCACCTTGGTCAGCTTCTGAGTCCAGATTTGAACTCAAGTCTTCCTAACTCCAGACCCTGCACTCCATCCACTGCACTACTTAGCTGCCAAATTAGGAATTAAACATACGTGAGTTCAATTTCACCTCTGAGGCTCTAGATATGTCACTATGGGCCAGTTATTAAGACTCTCTGCATCTTAATTTCCTCCTCTGCATAATTGGAATAACAATAATATTAGTAGTGCCTATCACAGAGTGTGGTTATGAGGCCCAAATGGCATAAGACACGGAAAGAACTGTGAAGGTTTTAAAGCAATATATTATGATAATTAATTTTTCTAGGGATCAAAGTGAAATACACTAGCCCTAAATGTAGAATCTACTTACTACTTCTCTCCTTTGAAAACTGAGATATTGGTCTTCCTCCAGTCCTTCAATATCACTTCTATTCTCTACCATTTTTCAAGGATCACTTATGTAGACTCAGCAATCAAATCTATTCATTTTTTCCTCATTACCCTGGGCTATAATTGGTGATGATTTGAACTCATTCAGGAAAAATGGGTGTTTTTTTTTTTAACAAACTTCTCACGTATCTTGGATTTCAACACCCTTTCTAGTTCTGCATATTCCATGAGAGAGAAAACAGATGCATTGGACAGTACCGCTTACTTTCCTTATCCCTATCATCTGTTATCATCGCCCCATCCACTCTTAGCAGCAGTCCTTTCCTGTCCTTCTTTGCTCTTCCTCCTACTCTCAACATGTCATTTTTAAAAATTATTTTCTGTTTTCCTTAGAGTTCATGACCAAGTTCAGTTCCTTCTGAGCTTTAGTGATACTGACACTATTCTTATAAGATGGTGCCACTTTTTGGATTCATCTCCTATTACTTCCACTTGCTTTCATCTTTTATACATGTCTTTTAAAAATCTAAGTGGTTGATGAGTCCCCTGCACATAAACATCAGTCTCTTTAGACAGCTCTCCTTTTTCTTTCCCATCAGAATCATTTCTAGTTTTTTCTTCAGTATTTCATTTTTGAGAGCTTTCTATCCTTCTTGAGTCAAGTTCTCTTACAGAATTTTGAGGCATGGTAGCTAATCAACCCTTTTTCTGAATTCTTTGAAATTTACTTTCTAAAAATTTAGGGTGTACATCAAAGTTTTTCCAGCTGTCTTTTTTCTCTTTATCACAAATTGTAAGGTGGAATGATTGCTTTGTCCAAAAGGTTCTCATCATTTTTACATTAGCACCTTTCACACTTTGTTATTCAGCATCAGGTCCAGAATAGCCATTTCCCTTATTACCCCCAGCATAAATTATCATTAAAAATAATAAATGTATCAGATACACTATCTTTTCCAGGAAGAAAGCTCCAGCAATTGCTTGAGTAGTTGAAATCACAATCGTATATTATCTATCCATGCCACATTTCAAATACATATCTTGAAATCATCATCCATTGCTTCCTTCCATTCAGATGGTCTACAGTGTACTCCCATAAAAATATTGTACTTATTTATTTCTTCCTAAATATTCACCACTGTTTCCCATCCCCCCAACCTAATCCCTAGATTTTTTCATAGGAGTGTATCTTATATAAATATGACTTATTCACTATCACTTTTAGCTATTGTATTCCCTTAGAATAAGGTATACCCTTTCACAGCCATATTCTAGTTGCTATCTGAATCCTACCAAGTCTCAGTGATACTTAATGAATTTGAGTTTGCTTCCATGTTTTACAATCTCAAGTTTACATTGTTTATCATAATCTTTCATGTATTTATACATCTCCACCTGAGACCAAGTTTTCCTGAGAAATCTATTATCTTCTATACGTTTTTTGTGCTTTCTACAACTGTTCTTCCTAGCTTTTCAAACTGGTAACCAGATTGACAGATAGATGTAGGCAATTCTTATCTCTTTTTTTTTTATTTCTTTCTTCCCCCATGCTAGGTGGATTTTACTCTTTCTCTCCTTTTGAAAGATGATGTGTGCTTATGATTTTCATTTAATTTCTTTTAATAGACCGTAACAGAAAGATTGAAGTTAAGAAAAGGAGAGGATTCAGAGTGAGAGGTTTTTTTAAAAAAAATTTATAATTTAATCAATGTAAATAACTTCTGACAAGGAACTTCTTCTACCAAAGAAATATGACACATTCTTGGTAACTTGTAGTCTTAGAAGAGTTTTTTGGGACACAGAGCTTAAGTGACTTACCCACAATCACACAGACAGTAAATATCAAAGCAAGACTTCAACCCATGTCTTTGTGACTCAGAAGTGACATGCCTGTCCCAGGCAAAGATGTCAAGTAGTCAATTATAGATATGGGACAGAAGATCAAGATAAGAGACAAGGACTTGATTTGTAAATTTCGGAATCAACTGTATAAATGTGACAGTTAAATTAACGGAGAGAGAAAGTATAGAGAAAAAGGAGAATTGGACCCAGGACAGAGCCCTGGGATACATACCTATTGTGAAGAACACAGCAAAACATTCTCTGTAGATCATGGCACAATTCACCATGCCTTCCATACTTACTGGAAAAAATAACCTCAGTTCTCTATTTTTCTTGTTGGTAGCTTTCATGGCTATTTCTCATAATGAACTGAGAGGCCGGGGAGAAGGGAGACAGGTTTCTGTTCAGTCTCTAAGAGTTCCCATGCCCATCTTAAGTTATACATTATGATCTTTTTCTCTGACATGTAAGATAACTGCTGAGCTACCTTTAATTTGTAATTATTGGATTCTTGCCAAGGTCTGACAGAAGTCAAAGCTTCCCCCAGCAATCCTTTGTGGAGGGTATAAAGCAGAAATGCAGTTACCAACAAGACTTTATCTACTTAAATCTAATTAACTACCTTTTCTGTCCTCTTCCTATGCATAGACTTTAGATGCCACTTTGACCTTTCCTGGTCTTAATACTCTGTTCCAGAGGGACCTTTTACCACTTTTTCCTAGGACATGACACTAGCTCCCTCTGCTGTTCTTGATGGGTAAGTCACAAATTCAAAGCTTTGCTTTGATGAAAACAGAATCCACACTCAGCTGTCCTCTGCACTATCGCCACAGTTCTAGGAAGAAATATGATTATCAGGAAGGCTTTATCTAAAATCTAATTGACTGCCTTTGCTATCTTATTCCTGCTATTAGACCTCATTCCACTCTGTACTTTCCAGGCTACAATTGGCTCCTCCTTGGGCCATGAACTCCTTGTGTTTGTAAGACCAGAGAATCTAAGAACACAAGAGGCTTTGAAAAGTGTCTCATGAAATTGACGCATGAATCACTTCTATGGAATCTTTGACAGGTGGTGATCCATTTAGGTTAGCATGGGTTGAAACTGGGCCTTTACTTATATGAATTTGGCATCCTTCTTAAATGAAGATGAGTTACTACAACTGCATTCTGAGCTGTTTTTAGAGGTGTGAGAATTGACTGGACTGAGTCATACATACTCTTCCACATGGCTCCCCACAAAACTTGGGGCATTCCCTCGAAGAGAGATGTCTGATACTAAGTGTGGCAGTGCAGTTACAGTAACTAAGAAAGCCCAATGTCCTATCAGAGAACGCAAATCTATGACTTTGGTCTCATTAACCTCATGCTCTTTCCAACTGAGGTGTAGAGGCTACAAAGTTTGGTCAGATACTACAAGACCATGCAGGTTACTAAGACTTCTCCCTTAGCTTTACCGATGGATTTATTGATGAATTTCTTCTAGGATATTGTTTTAAATGAAATGCTTGGCCTTTCCACTGCTATTCTTCTGAGGCTGTACCTGCTATTCAGTGATGTCTGGTTGAATAGGTATGTGTGGGCATTTTTTCCTATCTCCTTTCTTTTCAGTTTAAAGATATTCTCTTGGATCAGCTTCTCAAGGCTCCAAAAAAATATGTGTGAATATATATACACAAACACACACACACACACACATATATATGAAGATACATACACATATATGTGTACATATATGTATGTGTATATATGCCTATATACGTATGTGTATATATTATATATATGTGTGTGTGTGTGTGTGTGTGTGTGTGTGTATGAAGTCCATCCCTAATTAAGAATCTATTATTCATTCATTTAATCAATTAGTATTTCTCAACCATCTTCCATGTGCTAGACACCATGTTAAGTGCTAGGGATACAAAAAGAGGCAAAAAGAGAATAGGAGTTCACAATTATTGCTATATCCTAAGCCAGGGTGGGGAACCTGCAGCCTCAAGGCTATGTGTAGCCTTCTAGGTCCTTGGATGAGGCCATTTGACTGAGTCCAAGTTTTATAGACATATCCTTTTATTAAAGGGATTTGTTCTATGAAGTTTGGATTTAGTCAAAGGACCACACTTGTGGACCTCAATATAGCCTCAGGGCTCCAGGTTCCCCACCCCTGTTGTCCAGAAACCCAAATCATATCTCCAGAAATCATCTTCTTAACCAGCTGTTTACATCCCTAATTCTTTTTTTCCTTCAGAAAACCTTACCTTCAATTTGAAGTAATTATTAATTCAACTCAATTCAATTTAGCAAATATTTCTTAGCAGTCTACTATGTGCCATACTGTATTCCTACTGTGTGTATTGGGTCTTAGAAATACAAAAACAAAAGTATGATAGTCCCTGACCTGAAAGAGTTTGCATTCTACTGAAGGGGCATCCACAACATGTAGAGAAATAAATAAATGTGAGATATAAAAATAAATTCAGACTAATTTTGGTGGTCCCTAATACCTGGGGGAATTGCCCCCAGTTATTAGGAAGTGCCTTTTGGTGCTGGAGCTGAGCCTTGAAGAAAGCTGAGGATCCCAAGAGGCAAAATATGAGGAGGAAGAGCATTTCAGACAATGTGGACAGGTCATTCAAGTGCATGAAAATGGGAGAGATAATGTTGTGTGCAAACAATAGTGCGTTGGTAAACATTTAACAACCAGCTTTCCTCTCCACTCATCAAAATATAGCCACAACATTTTTAAGTGTAATTGACATTATTCATGTTTCCTCCACTACTTTGTTGTCTAGAAAATTGACAAAACAATAAATCATTACTTAATTTTTAGTGTTTCTTGATTTCTAAAGTACAAATGCTAATGCTGAAAATTTAACAATCAGCTCTGTTGAACTGGTTTGAGCCGGCTTTAGAAAACCCCTGTAAAGAAGAGTAAGTAGGACTCTTTGACTGGAATGTAGGGTGCAAGGGGGAAGTAGCTTGTAATCATTCTGGAAAGATAAGGAGAAACCAGATTATAGAAGGCTTTAAATGCCAAGTAGATGAAGTTGTGTCTTGTGTTAGAAGCAATAAGGAGGGACCAAAATTTCCTGAGATGGGGAGAATGGTCAGATCTGTACTTTAGGAATAGCAGCCTGGTGCCTTTGGGGAGAAGGAAGAGGCTGGAGGCAGTGAGGTCTAATAGGAGGCTATTGTCATTGTCTAGGGAAGAGGTAAGAATGACCTGTGCTTGGAATGTTGTCATAGCTGGGGAGAGTAGGGGATGGATTTGAAGTATGTGGGGGTAAAATCAATAGGACTTGGTGACTGACAGATGTGGGGCATGGTGGCGTGGCACTCCAAGGTTGCAAACTGAGGTAACTGGAAGTATAGTGATGCCCTTCACAGAAAGAGGAAAATTTCCCCTCCACCTCTAACAGGTTTTGCTCCCCTGCCGTTAAAGGGATAAGGTATGGATGCATGATATTTTTTGTTCATTTCTATTTTCATTGCCCCAGATACATCCAAGGAACTTGGAAAGAGGAGGAGAATATAGAAGAATTTTGTTTGTTTTTGTTTTACTGGATCTTTGATTTTCTGTAGGAATGCAAGGCGCAGATAAACTTCCCCTGTCCTCTGAGGATACTGAGTGCTTGTAAAAACACAAATAAGGAAAACCTTTATGCCTATTCTTTCTTCTTTTCATCTCACTGTTCTGCATTGTTTATATTTTACTTATTTTAACTTTTGTTCTTGGTTGCTGTTGCCTGTGGCAGGCTACATAATATGAGGATTGATATGGCATGGTAAAATAAAGCTTCTCAAATCTGCTAATTAGGCAACTTTCTGGTTCAGTGGTTAGAGCACAGGGCCTGGAATCAGGAAAACCTGAATTCAAATCCAGTCTCAGACACTTAATTAGCTATGTGACCCTAAGCTTAAGCTCTTATTTAAGCTCTGTTTGCTTCAATCTGCTGGAGAAATAAATGGCAAACCATTCCAGTATCTTTGCTAAGAAAACCCTGTGGACAGTATGGCGCACAGGGAGTCAGGCATGACAATAGCAATCACACTGTGCTAATTAGTGTTTTGTATGGCCTTCAGAGGTCTGTTACTATACACATTCCGGTTGACTCTTAGAATACAGTGTGATAAAGATTAAGTGAATCAGGATTTATTAAGTGCCTACATTGCCCAGGTACTGTAGTAAGAACTTTACAAGTATTATCTCTTTTGATCCTGAAAACAGCCCAGGTGGGTTGTTGCTTCACAGGTAGGTGCTGTGATGCCCATTTTACAGCTGAGGAAGTGGAGGCAGAGGTTAAGTGACTTGCCCAGGGTCACAGAATTAGGAAGTGTCTGAAGGTCTTTCTGACCTTCAGGTCCAGTGCTCTATTCACTGTATCTACTAGATGCCTATAGTTTAGGAAAATAAAATGTGTCAATAGTGATGATAAGAGCAATAACACTTTAAATTTGTATAATATTTACTTTCTGCAAAGGGCTTTTACTAAAAGAAAGTTGGATAAGATTAGCTCTAAGGTCACTGTCAGGTGAGATCTTTATCTGTTGATTTCATTCATTTCTCTGAGTCTCAGTTTACCTTTATATATAAAGTAGAAATTTGATGAGATCAAACAAGCATTTATTAAGCATATACTCTACCAAGTACGGTAGTAGGTCTTGCTGATACTAAAACAAGAATAAAACAGACCCTTCCCTCAAGGGGTTTCTGCTCTGTCAAGTACAACATGTACCTATATAAGTAATAATTAAATATGATGTAAAAAATAATCTCTGAAATCCCTCCCTGCTCCAAAGACAAGCTCCTGCTTATCCATCTTGACAATATCTCGTAAAAGACCCGTGTAGTGACCAAGACAGGTATTATAGAGATGACAAAATGGAGGCTGAAAGAAAATGTAGCCAAGGCATATAAACTCTGAACTTAGGTGGAGCCTGGATCTACCTCTTTTACTACAGCCCCCACCTCTATAGCTTTCTATGTTAGTTACTTTAAAAATGGATACTCTGTATTCTTAAAAGTCAACCAATGCAAATCTTTCTGGTACTCAGGATTATCCCCATTTGACAGATGAGGAAACTAAGGCTCTGAGATGCCATTCAGCTTATCTGGGGGTCATACAACTAGTGAGTGTCAATGTCAAATTTAGACCTAAGATTTCCTGCCTTGCATTCCTATGGCCTGCCATCTCAGAGCAGACAGTGGGCTTTTTAGCAAAGAAATGAGTAAAGGGTCACCTTTACTAACAGGATGGGCCATGGACTTCTGCATAGCAAGTTACTAGTCAGAGCGGGGTTGTCAGTCAAACTGAAGGCCATGCACAGCTTTGTGAGACTGTCACTTCTAATTCGAATCCTAGCATACCAATTGGAGACATCTTTTCATTCTCAGGCTGCTGAGATGCCTGAATTGGCACTGGGGAGTACAGAGTGATATTAAAGAGGGTGTTAAGAGAGGTGCTTTAGTAATGTCAGGACATGGAAATGGATTTGTAGGAGAAAGTGCTATTTTTTTTAAAGATGGTGAAATTGGAGTTTTAAATGGAGTTTCCTTCAGTTTCCTTCTTAAGCAAAGGTAACATGGGGATGAAATGAAATGAAATGATGTATGTCATGGAGAAGGTTGACTAAATTACAAGACATCTTAAACCCCAGGAAAAGTTCTCTAGGAAAGCGCGGGGGCAAGGACTAGTGCCTATAGAAGGTTTGGTCAACTGAGAGGGGAAACTGCCTGAAAAGAAATGAAGAGTTTTGATTTTCCCCAATGCTTTGGAATTTGCTAATAATGCAATAAAAATATTAACTTTGCACATTACACCCCACTAAGCTGCAAGTGGGAGAAATGATGCATTTATACTTAGCAAATAATGCTAGCCATAAAGGGGGCTGTTGGTAAACTCAGGGATGTTGGCTCAACATGAAGACAGAAATGAGAGGAAAGTAAAGAAATTGATGAACTAATATCCCAGATATC
>CM053769.1:298121286-298147494 GCA_028658325.1 Potorous gilbertii | reverse complement strand
ATGAGCTGCTCAATTCCCCCAGGGGTTTTAGGTAGGGACAGTGCCACCACACAGGGCTGAAGTAAGGATCAGATGCGCAGTTCCCCCAGGGGCTTAATGATGAGGGCTTCAACCAGTTAATGAGGGCTGCTACCTACCTTGGGAGCCCCTGTCTGCCCCTGCCTCTGCTGATGCTGCCTGAGGCCAGAGCTATGGGGAAACTCTGCTCCCTTTTCCACCAGCTGAGAAAACCCTCTCACTGACCTTTGGCACCTGTGGGTTGAGTGATCTGCGCTGCTGCTGGGGATTCTGTCCCTGAAACCTGCTTGGTCCTGCCCCTCCCAGTGCTACCTGACCAAGACTGGGCTGGGCTCCATTCCTTGTCTGGTGTGACAGACTTTTCCTGTTGGCCTTTCAGGTCACCCTGGGCTAGATATCTTCTTCTCTCCATTGTTCTGTGGCTTCTCCTATTCTAGAATTTGTTGAGAGTCTTTCTTTACAAGTATTTTATGGGCTGTGGGAGAAGAGCTAATGTTTGTGCATCTTTCTACTCCACCATCTTCTGGCCTAGTCTCCACATAGTGAGTTTTAAGGAGCACTGGAAAGCCCCTTTCCCAAAAAATATTTCCCCTACCATTCTGTCACTGGACTTGAGATTGTCAGTCAATAAACAGTCAACAAACATTTATTTAAGTGCTTACTAGGTTCCAGGCATTGTGCTAAATACTAGAGATACAAATATAAGCAGAGATAAAGATAGTCTTACTCTCAAAAATGTTACATTCTAATGTGGAAATACCATATATAGGATAAGGAACTGAAAAGTAGATAAGTGGTAAGGGCGGGGGGGAGGGGGTGAAGGTATCCAGTTTGGTGATGTGTAGATGTTCAGTCAGCAGTGCAGCCTGGTAGGGAATGAGGGTAAGGTTAGCCTGGGTCTCCTCCTTAGGTTCTGGGAGGATCCAGACTATCAGAAACCAATCAATTATTTCTTACAGGGAAAGACAAGAGAGGAACGTTGAAAAGGAAATAAAACAGTTCCAAGATTTATCTTGTCTTCTTTGTGTCATGTAAAGCACTAGATCAGTTCTTGTTGGGTGGATATGGTGTAGCAAGGATTACTTGGTTGTTATCTTTTTGTCCCTGACATTCTGCACAGTGCCTCACACATAGTAGGAACCTAATACATTTGCTGAAGGCTTACTGCTTAATGAAGAGACAATGGAGTTAGGGTTTTGTTGTTATTTAGTCATTTCAGTCGCATGTGACTCTTCATGATTCCATTTGTGGTTTTCTTGGCAAAAATACTGGAGTGGTTTTCCATTTCTTTCTCAAGCTCATTTTATAGATGTGGAAAGTGAGGCAAGCAGGGTTAAGTGACTTGCCCAGGTTCACACAGCTAGTAAATGTCTGAGGCTGCATTCTTCCTGACTGTAGACCCACCACTCTCCCCATTCCACCACCTAGGACCTAGGTTCAAATCATACTTCTGTCACTTGCTACCTATATGACCTTGGACCCAGAAATTCACCTCCTGGGTGTCAGTTACCTCTTCTGTAAAATAAGGGACTTAGGGCCCCTTCCAGCTCTCAGTCTTTGATTATATGAAAAAATACATGTAGTGGAACAGATTCTGGTATCTTTGTCACTCTAGGAGCACCATGTTCTGGAAAACAGCTTTCATTAAAAACTCCTTGACTCATGCATCCTTTTCACCTCTTTTATTCTCTCATTAAAAGGTAATACTTCTCCCTTTCAAGGCCTCTACTTGTACCCCTAACCCCATCTGCTATGGTCTCCTTTAGCCACTTTGCAGTGTCTATCCAATAGTTCTTTCCCTACTAACTCTAAACATGCCCAGGTCTCCCCAACTGTAAGAAGCTTCACTTGATCCTCAGTCTATCATCTTCTGTCTCTTCTCCCTTTCCCAACCAACTTCCTAGAAAAAGATGACTATACTCAATGTCTCCTTTTCTCACTTATTCCTTATCCTATTTCAATTTGTCTTCCAGTCTCATCACTCAACTGAAACTGCTTTTTCCAAAACTCATCATTGATCTATTGGCCTAATCCAATGTATTTTTCTTGGACTTCATCCCTCTTGATCTCTTTGAAGCATTTGACATCCTTGAACATTCCTTCCTCATGAATATGCTCTCATCCCTGAGGCCTTGTGATGTTTCTCTCCTCTGATTCCTCTCTTTTCCTGTCTGCCTGATCCTGTTTGTCTTCTTTACTGGATCATCATTGTCTTGACCTTTAACTTTGGATTTTCCCAAAGCTGTGTCATATGTCCTCTTCTTCCCCCAGTCTATGCTCTCTTCTCTCTCAGTGATCTCATCAGCTCTCACAACTCCAATGACAATCTCTTTGTAGATTGTTTCCAGTTTCTATATCCAGCCCTACTTTCTCTGTTTGATTCTAGTCCTTCATCACCAGCTATCTGTCAAACATCTCCAAACAGATATCTTCTAGGTACCTTAAATTAATTATGTCTATAATGGAGTTCATAATTTTTCCCCTAAAATTTACATCCCTTCCTAACTTTCCTATTTTGGCCAGGGGAACATATTTCTTTTAGTTACCTAGGTTTGAAACCTCCGAATAATTCTCAACTCTTCTAGTGGCTAAGTGTTAGTCAATAAACATTTATTAAGTACCTACTATATGCCAGGCACTATGCTAAGTACTGGGGACACAAAGAAAGATAAAAACTGCCTCTGTTTCCAAGGAGCTCACAATCTAACAGAGGCAACAAAATATAAATAACTAAGTAGAAACAAGTTCTCTCTCTCTCTCTCTCTCTCTCTCTCTCTCTCTCTCTCTCTCTCACACACACACACACACATCTTTATTCTCTCTCTTTCTGTGTGTTTATGTAATATGTATTATATTACATAATATATATGTATAATATATATACATATATATAATAATATATGATATATAATACATATATATATTCTTCCTCCACAGCATCTTTCTCAGCTACTCTAAGGGCTTCTTAAATTTTTTTCCACACATAACCCCTTTCCACATGAGAGATTTTTATGTGACCCCGGGTATATAGTTATATAAAATAGATAGGCAAATCAAACATTTACTGATAATAAGCCATAAAGAAATTTATTTTAAAACAATACTTTGGTATACATATAATTTTACTGTTTATTAAAGACAAAAGCAAATTTTCATACTAATGAGATGGATGTGCTTGTTTAATTTTACATAAAGAATTAAATCTTGGTAGAATATTTGATACTGAAGAATGTAGAGCATCTTCAATGTTTTTGATTTTATAATTAGTGCTGAGAACACCACTTTGCATAAATATATAGTACAAAATGGCAGAACTATGTTTGAGGCTATTTCAGAAATTGTTGGAAATTCTGTCCTAATCCTAAGCCAAAATTCATTTAACAATTGTGTATATACAGTAAAAACACTGTAATTCATAACATACAATAATCTCAGATCTGAGCTGAGGTGTTTCTGGCAGCATCAATTGGTGTTGTATAGCATGATGGCATCCTCACTACAAAGTGCACATGTTGTGTGTTCAGAACCAAGGCTGCAGTGAAGTTGCACAGCGTAACATGGGCAAATGCTGCCAGAAACACCTCGGATTCATTACACATTTGATTATGAATTAATTTTTGGTGGTTGTGCATTCAGAAACCTTCTACTGTTACCAGATTTTTCATGACCCCCACATTCAGTTACATAACTCTATATGGCATCACAACCCTCAGTTTAAGTGCTAAACTAAGTCCATAAATGGCCCACTCTAGTATAGGTCTTCAATAGCCCATATCTAGAGTGTTGTGATAGGTTCCTATTTGATTTTCCTGACTCATCATCCCCTTCTCCAATTTGCCCTCAATCAAGTTGCCATATTGGTATTCTTAAAGTACAGGGCTGTTCATATCACCCCCCCCTGCTTAAGAAGCCTCAGTGGCTCCCCATTGCTTTTAGATGAAAATGCAAACTATTCTATTTCACATGTAAAGCTCTTCATGGTCTAGTTTAAACCTATTTTTTCCTGAATTCATTGCACATTGTTGCCTATCACATAGTCTACATTCCAGCCAAATTGGCCTATATATGACAGCCCATTCCCAACAGCCATCATAGACTGTCACTCCCTGAAACATCTCCCTTCCTCACCTATGCTCCATATGGTCCCTAGCTTTCTTTAAGACTCAACTCAAGTACTAATTACTATACAAAGCCTTTCTTAATCTCTTCCCCAAGTCCTTAGTGCCCACTCTACCTCAAATCTTAAAAGTATTCTATACATGCTATTATTATATATTGCTTTTTTTCAGTAGAATGTATACTTCTTGAGGAGCATTTTAAAAATTTTTTATCCCCAGAATGTAACACAATGACTTGGTCATAATCACCATAATTCACCATAAATGATTGGGACCATGTGAGATAGATAGATAGATAGATAGATACTATATATAGTGAGTTCATAAGATCATAGGATTGGCTAGAAGGTACCTTAGAAATCATCTCATCCAATCCCCAATTACTTTGTAATTAACTTGCTAAGGTCACACATATCATATAAAAGACAGAATTCAAACCCAGGCCCTTTGGCAGATCTAACTGTTCTGACTCTCACTGAAACTCTTCATCATCTCTACCTCAGACTCAAAGGAATGGTGTATCAGTGAATCATAAACTCATTTACATAAAGTCAAGTAGTTTGAACCATGATGTGGTAAGCAATAGGGAGCCATTGTAGGTTCTCTAGTAGGGAAAAAAATAGGATGAAAGTAGTATTTCAAGAAGATTAATCTGAAGATGGATTGGAGTGGGAGGTGAAGAAGAATAGTGGACAGGGAAGGGTATTAATATAATGGTCCCAATGGAGCAGGAGTACCTTCTAGAAGTGGAATGATTAAGGACATCTTGCAGGATTGCAGCCTTACTAGTCCCACAACCTCAGCTGGAGATTGGTTGGCAGAAACGCAGATGTGAGATGCTCACAAAACCAAGACCTTTTACATTGCAGAAATGTTTCAGACTCTAGCAAGCTGTCAGACATCCAAATCACCAAATAATGTTTGTCCTTCAGGGTAAAAACGATTAAAAATGCTGTTTGTTAGGGGAGGGGGAGAAAGCTTGGAGCTATCTCCTTTTCAAATTATATTCCTTCTGAAAAGCCTTTTCTTTTTCCCCTTCTGTTAACTACAAGTCCAAAAATCAAGAATTCTGTTTATAAACTCTGCCAAGCTTTCAGTCCTGTAGGGAGGGGCTTAGCATAGAGCCTGCTAAGTCTGCTCATTTAGTAGGGAAGGCAGATAGAAGTTTAGCCACTTTCTTCGATGTAGGGCAAAATACTGAGACATTATGTCATTTATGTTAATAGTCATTCTACTAGGGTGAGTAGGGCAATGTGGGGTATGATAGAGAACTCTGGGCTGGGTTAGGAGATCTAGGTTCTAGTCCAGACCCTCCTACTCTTTGTTTAACCTGGGTCAGATTATTTCACCTCTCTTGCCCTCAATTTCTCAACCTGCAAAATGAAAAAGATTGTATCAGATGATCTCTGAGGTTCTCTCTAGGACTAATGTTCTGTATTCTAAAGGTCTTTAATTTCTAAAATTCTGTTTCAAGGGTACCTTCCAAGGCTGGCATTTTAGGTTCTATGGTCTCTCTCAGCTCTGATATTCTGTAGATCTAACAATCTCTAGTTCTAACATTCTGTGTTCTAAGGTCCCTCCCACCTCTGACATTCTGTGTTCTAAGACCTCTCCCAGCTCCAACATTCTGTGTTCTAAGGTCCCTCCCAATTCTGACATTCTATATTCTGAGGTCCCTTCCATCTCTAGCATTCTATATTCTAGCATTCCTCCCAGTTCTGATGTGTTCTGAGGATCTTTCCAGCTCTGACATTCTGTGTTCTAAGTTCTCTCCCAGTTCTGACATTCTGTGTTCTGAGGTCCCTTCCAACTCTGATATTCTATATTTTTATATCCTTCCTTAAGGTCTTTTCTAGCTCAAAAATAAAATTCCTGGCTAAGACTTTTGACTCTTGCCACTTACAAGTTCTGTCCTCACTGTGTATGTGAGATAATGTACCTAAGGCAGCAAAGGAGTCCCATCTCTCTTTAGTGAGTTCCTTCACATCAGAGCTGCCAGGGCTGATCAGAGAAGTGCTAGCTTTCCAAACAGATTCATTCTCTTTTAATGGGCATCATTTTTCCCTTCCATCCTATTGCCCCCTGTCTAGCTTGGTGTAAGTTCTTGGTGAGTTTTTCTCTCCTTCTTGAATAAAATAGTTCTGTTAATAAGCACAAGGACTGATTCTTATCTCCTGCCCAAAGAATGACTTCCTTTGATTTCTGGATGTTAACTAGGGCATAAAATTGTGAAGAGAGATAAGCATAGTAGGAACTAGTGTGGTGAAGAATGACTTCAGGAAATAGACTTTGCTCCAAAATATTAAAAGCAACTACAATGGAATAGTTGTGGAAATATCTCTATTCTTGAACAGGCTATGTGACTACTGGCAGTATGTGGAAATTAAGGAAACAAGAAACTGACCTTTTCTTCTTGTCTCTAAAGAGACAGTTCATACTGAAAGAAGAGAACCAGAGATGGAGGGGACAGAAGTTGTTTAGTCTAAACTTCTCGTGTGGATAGGAAACTAGTGTGACCTTGAACTGCATCAGGAGGGCCAAAACATCCAGGAAAACAGAGGTGATAACCAACCAATCAACCAACAAGCATTTATTAGCCATATATGCTAGGCACAATGCGAAGCACTACAAATGCCAAAAAAAATTAGACCCTGCTCTCAAAAAGCTTACAATCTAATGAAGAAGACAGCATATACATATATATTTTTTTAATTTTGTTTTTTGAGACCAAGTCTCCTGAGGTCTCCAAAGTTGATAGCTACCCATGGGTCTAATCCCACTGTTGACAAGAACAGAAATTTTATCCTACTCCATTTCTGACTTGGACAGCCTGTTGGCTCCCAGGTCCTCACCAGGTAAGTGCTAGATTTGGTGTGGACCCTCTTAATTTCAGCTGTACCATAACTGAGACCTCCCAAGCTCATGCAAGTTACCAGATCCAACCTCCACAGAAGCAGGATTACAGAAATATACCACCACAACCAGCAACATAGACATGCAGGGTGTCCCAAAAGGTCTTTTTTTATTATCTTAAATTTATTTATTTATTTTTAGCATTTTTTTTAAAACTTTAGTTCCTACTTTTCTTCCTCCCTGTCAATTATATATGAAAAAGAATGCAAAATATTTCCATGTCACAAAAAAGAAAGAAAAATAAAATCAAAATGTACACTTCAATTCTCTTCTTTTAAAAACTTATTTATTTTTAGTTTTCAACATTCACTTCCACAAGATTTCAAGTTCCAAATTTACTCCCAATCTGTACCCTCTGCCCACCCCAAGAGCTCACGCATTCCAATTAGCTCTTACCCCAAACTGCCCTCCCTTCTATCACATCTCTCCCTTCTCTTATCCCCTTCCCCTCTATTTTCTTGTAGGGCAAGATAGATTTCTATACTCCATTGCCTGTATGCTTATTTCCAAGTTGCATGTAAAAACAATTTTTAACATTCATTTTTAAAGCTTTGAGTTCCAACTTCTCTTCCTTCTGCCCTCCCCACCCATCCCCACTGAGAAGGCAAGCAATTCGATATAGGATATACATGTGTAGTCATGCAAAACACTTCTATAACAGTCATGATGTGATAGACTATCTATATTTCCCTCCATTCTATCCTGCCCCCCTTTTATTCTATTCTCTCTTTTGGCTCTGTCCCTTCCCAAAAGTATTTACTTCTAATTACCCCTTCTTCCCATTTGCCCTCCCTTCTATCATCCCCACTATTCCTCACTTATCCCCTTACCCTCTACTTTCCTGTAGTGTAAGATAGATTTTCATACCAAACTGAGTGTGCATATGATGAGAGTAAAGTTCACTCTTTCCCTCTCACCACCTCCCTCTTGCCCTCCATTGAAAAAACTTTTTCTTCTTTTATGTGAGAGATAATTTGCCTCATTCTATTTCTCCCTTTCTCCTTCTCCCATTATATTTCTCTTTCACCCCTTAAGTTTATTTTTTTAGGTATCATCCCTTCATGTTCCACTCACCCTGTGCCCTCTGTCTATATGTATAATCCCTCCAACTATCCTAATACTGAGAAAAGTCTTGAGTTACAAATATTATTTTTCCACATAAGAATGTAAACAGTTCAACTTTAGTAAGTCTCTTATAATGTCTCTTTCCTGTTTGCCTTTTCATACTTCTCTTGAGTATCATGTTTGAAAGTTAAATTTTCTATTCAGCTTTGGTTTTTTTATCACGAATGTACGAAAGTCCTCTATTTCATTGAAAGACCATTTTTCCCCCTGAAGTATTATACTCAGTTTTGCTAGGCAGGGGATTCTTGGTTTTAATCCTACCTCTTTGGACCTCTGGAATATTATATTCCATATCCTCCAATCCAAAGTCATTAACTTCCATCTGCTGCATTCTAATCTTTAAGGAATTATTTTCTTCAGTGAGCTTTTGAATCTCCTTTTCCATCTGAGCAATTCTGCTTTTTAAGACATTCTTCTCCTCATTTGCTTTTTAGAGCTCTTTTGCCATTTGAGTTAGTGTATTTTTAAGGTGTTGTTTTCTTCAGCATTTTTGGGTCCCCTTTAGCAAGCAGTTTACTTGTTTTTCATGATTTTCTTGCATCACTCTCGTTTCTCTTCCCAATTTCTCTCCACTTATCTTACTTGATTTTCAAAATCCTTTTTGAGCTCTTCTGTGGCCTGAGACCAATTCATATTTTTCTTGGAGGCTTTGGATAGAGTTTTGACTTTGTTGTCTTCTTCTGCTTGTATGTTTTGGTCTTCCTTGTCGTCAAAGTAAGATTCTATAGTCTGATTCTTTTTCCAGTTTTTGCTCATTTCCCTAGTCATTTCCTTGACTTCTGAGCTCTTTGTCAAGATAGTTCTCTGCTTCCAGTTGAGTTGGGAAGGTGTACTGTCAGCTGTTCAATACCCCCTCCCCAATCTGTGGGCCTTGAACTCCAGAAACAGCCCCTGCCTCTGCCCCTGTTGTAGTTGCTGCTGGCTCCTCCATCCCCTCCACTGTCCTGAGGCTGGGACCTACCCACTCTACTCTCTCACACAGGTCCTACAGGTTTTTTCCACTGACTTTCCAATTTGTCTTCAGTGTTTTGGGGTTTGAAGTCTGGAAACTGCCACAGGTGCCAGAGAATCATTCCCCTGGAGCCCTGCTCAGGTCTTGTCTGTGCCAGCATGGCCCACACTGGAGTGGGTTCTCCTCCTGACCCAGCCTGATAGATGCTTTCTGTCAACCTTCTAGGCTGTCTTGGACTGGAGATTTTCTTCACTCATCATTTTGTGAGTTCTGCAGCTCCAGAATTTGTTTAGAGTCATTTTTTTACAGGTATTTAGCTGGGCTTTAGTAAGTCTCTCTAGCAAGTCTTTATTCTACTCTGCCATCTTGGCTCTGACCCTACACTTCAATTTTCACTCAGAGCTCATATGTTCTCTCTCTGAAAGTGAATAGTATTTTTCATTATGAGACTTTCAGAATTATCTTGGATCATTGTATTGATCTGATGCTGCTCATTTCACCCTGTATTTATTTATATAGATTTTCCCAGGTTTTTTTCCCTCATGAAGGCGTCTTCCTTGTCATTTCTTATATTAAAATAGTATTTCATCACAACCATATGCCATAATTTGGTTAGCCATTCTCACAATGATAGGTATCACCTCAATTTCCAAGGGTATGTACAGTCATATAGACCTTTGGGCATAGTTCCAAACTGGTCTGCAGAAGGGTTGAACCAGTTCTCAACTCCACCAACAATGCATTAGTGTCCCTATTTTTCCATATCCCTTCTAGCATTTGTCACTTTCCTTTTCTGTCATATTAGTAAATTTGATAGGTATGAGCTGCTATCTCATTTTTCTAATCAAATGGTAGAGCATTTCTTATTACAACTATAGATAACTTTGATTTTTTTTCCCTCTAAAAACTACCTGTTCATATCCTTTTACTATTTATTGATTGGTGAATGGATCTTATTTTTACAAATTTAACTGAGTTCCTTATATATTTGAGAAGTGAGACCTTTATCAGAGAAACTTGCTATAAAATTTTTTATGTTACTTTATTGTCTACAGTACCTTTTAGCAAAATGTAGTTTCCCTAATTTTCTCTTTTGATTAGGCCTATTTTTGCTTTTGCTTTACATGAGATCATGATTGCTACCCGTCTTTTTTAACCTCAGTTGAAGCATAATAGATTCTGCTTTAGTCCTTTATTTTTGCTCTGTGTATGTCTTTGTTTCAAGTTTTTTTCTTGTAAACAACATATTGTTAGATTCTGTTTATATGTCAGTTCATCTCATTCCCAGTCACACTTATGCTTAGTAACTGTGTATTTCCTTCCAATCTATTTTCTCCAGTTTATTTTTCTCTTTTTTACCCTGTCCCTCCTCAAAAATTTCTTTTGCTTCTGACCCTGCTACTCTTAATCCAACCTCCCTTTAATTATCTCCCCTTTTCCCTTCCACTTCCCTGTTGGATAAAATAGATTTCTATACCAACTGAGAGTGTATATATATATATGATCTTCCCTTTTTGAACCAATTCCAACTGGGGAGGTTCAAGCATGGCACCTTCCTCCCTATCACCTTTACCTCTCCACTGTAAAAGCTCTTTTATGTGTTCCTCTTTTTGTGAAATAATATTCCTAATTTTCCATCTTCCTCCCTCTTTCTCACTTCTTCATTTATTTTTGGAGACAATCTCAACATAATCAACTCATACTCCTTCTAACTGCCCTAATCATGATGAAGTTCTTAGGGTTTATGTGTATTATCTTCCTATATAGGAATGTAAGCAGTATAACTTATTAAATTATTAAATCCCTTATGACTTCATATTTACCTTTAATGCTTCTCTTGAGTCCTTTATTGGAAAGTAAAATTTACATTCAGCTATGGTCTTTTTATCGGGAATGGTTGAAAGTCTTCTATTTCAAAGAAGTCTTCCTGGGAAGACTTATATGAACTGATACAAAGCAAAGTAAACAGAACCAGGAGAATATTGTACACAGTAATAGCAATATTGTAGAATGATTAACTATGAATGACTTAGCTACTATCAGCAATACAATGAATCAAGACAGTTCCAAAAGACTTATGATTTAAAATGCTATCCATGTCCAAAGAAAGACTTGATGGAGATTGAAAAATATTATTTTCATTTTTTTCAAGGTCTTTTTTCCCTTTTTGTCTCTTTTTTCTTTCACAACACGACTAGCATGGAAATATGTTGTACAGGATTGCATATATATAACGTGTATAAAATTGTTTACCATCTTAGGGAAAAAGAAGCTGTGGGGGGAGGGAGAAAATTTTGAACTCAGTTTTTTAGAACTAAATGTTAATGTTGTCTTTATATGTAATTGGGAAAGAATAAACTACTATATCAAAAAAGAAAGTCTCCTATTTAATTAAATGTCCATTTTCCCCCTGAAGGATTATACTCAGTTTCCTGAGTAGATTATTCTCTGTTATAATCCTAGCTCATTTGCCTTCCAGAATATTATATTCCAAGTCCTCTACTCCTTTAGTATGGAAGTTGCTAAGTCTTATCTGATCCTGACTGTGATTTCACAATATTACAATGGTTTCCGCCACTCTGAAATTTGTCTATAATATTCCTGGAAGTTTTCATTTTGGAATCTTTCAGGAAGTAATTGGTGGATTCTTTCCATTTTTATTTCACTCTCTGGATCTAAGAAATCAGGACAGTTTTCTTTTATGATTTATTGAAATAGGATGTCTAAGCTCTTTTTATGATCATGGATTTCAGGTAGTTTAATAATTCTTAAGTTATCTTTTCTCAATCCATTTTCAAGGTCAGTTGTTTTTCCCAATGAGGTATTCCACTTTTTAAAATTTTTTTCACTTTTTTGACTTTGTCTTTTTGTTTCTTGATATCTCATGGAATCATTGGCTTCCAGTTTTGCCATTCTAATTTTTAAGAAATTATTTTATTCAATAAGCATTTTTACTTCTTTTTCCATTTGGTCAATTCTGCTTTTTAAAGAGTTCTTTTTATCAGTGTACCTCTTTAATATTTGGCTAATTCTTTTTTTTAAGGTATCATTCTATGCCTCATTTACCAAGCTGCTGATTCTCATTTCATAATTTTCTTGAATCAATCTCATTACATTTCTCAATTTTTCTTCTGCCACTCATCTCTTTCTTTAATTCTTCCAGGAATTCTTATTGGGCTTGTGTCTAATTTGTATTTTTGAGGCTTTCCTTATATTTCTCTTAATATTGTTATCTTCTTTTGAGTTAGTGCCTTGATCTCCCTGCCACTGTAATAAATTTTTATCCCAGGTCTCAGTTTGTCTGAGGAACCAAGATCTCCTACTGAAACCTGAGCCATCACCAGCCATCTTGATTTTTTCCTTGCTCCAGGACTTTGATGACTCTGGAAGATAGAGTGAGGCTGAGGGCTTCATAGCTCTTCCTCACTTAAGTTCAATTCACATGCAAGTCAAGACATCACTCTCATGTTGTCATTTGTCCTCTTCAAGAACAGAGGGTCAACAACAACAATGTTTAATACCCTTTGAAATACTTGAAGATAGCTACCATGTTCTACCTTACTCTTCTCTTTTCCAGGCTAAGCAGCCTAATTTCTTCAGTTGATCCTTTTATGGCATAAACTCAGCCATTCCCCAATTTAGCAATAAAATTCAAAAATGTGACATAGAACTCCACAATACTTCAGGTCATTATATAGTTGAGTTCTTTTTGTTCTTTGTTGGCTCATTTTTCTAGGTCATTTCTTGACTTTCAACTTTATGTTAAAGTTGACTCTGCTCACCTTGGGGTAGGAGGCCAATCTTCAGTCCTTTACATGATACTGTTTTCAGAACTAGTTGTGGGAGTCTGCAAGTTTCTGGTGCTTCCATGGTGACATTACCCTGGGAGAGATGTTGTCATTGGTTGCCTTGTCTGTGCTCTAGCCTTTACCAGGAAGGGCTCCTGCAGCCAAAAACACTAGTACTCCTCTCTGCTCTTATACTGACATGAGGTCCTGCTACCCTACAACCACAAGTGCTAGTGTTTCTCTCTGACCTGGAACTGCAACCAGGGCACCTGATCCCTTGTGACTGACCATAAGCACTCTTCTCCACTCTGGAACTAAGACCCAGAACTGTGTATGGGCAATGGAGTTGCCAAATAGTGTCTGGTCCTGCACCCAGTGCCAGCAAAGTGTCCCCTGTTATCATTTTCTGACCCCCTTACTATCTCAAAACAGAGCTCCTAAAGCTGTTGCCGCCGCTGCCACCACCTCCAAAGCCCACTAGTACTCTTATCACTGCATGCAGTCCCACTGCCCCCCACCCTGGTGTCACAGATCCCTTCTACCAACCTCTTAAGTTATCTTGGACTGGAAAAATATTTCACCTTGACCCTTTATTGGCTCTACCACACCAGCGTCTGATTTGATGTGTTTCTTTAAAGTTGTTTGGAGGAGAATTTTGGAATAATTCAACTGGGTTGCTGCCTCTACTCTGCCATCTTGTCCCAAAAGTCTTTTAAGCTTTTATAAGTTTAAACTTTAAAATGCGTTAAGACTTTTGGAATAACTTGCATATATATTCATGTGTGTATATGTATGTGTATATATGTATATTAATGTGTATGTGTATTTGCATATGTATATATATATTCATATGTATACAACTATGGGTATATGCCTATACACAGATAGGCATATATAAATAGATGTGTGTACATGTACATATGTAAGTATGTTACACATACACGCATGGTTGTACATATGCATTGATTGCTTTGCACATATAAGCAAAATAGTGCATGTAAAAATATACATAGACTACATTATATATATAAGCATGTAAACATAAAAATATATGTACACACAAAGGTTATCTATATTATCTATACATGTGCATACACACATGGACATACATACATACAATGAATACATAATTATCCTGCTGTAATCTTCCCCAATTTGACCTAGAGTACTGTAGATTTCTGTGTCACATTTCAGAATTTTATTGCTAAATTGGGCAACCGCTGAGTTTATGCCATATAAGGATGAATTTAAGGAATTAGGCTGCTTAGCCTGAAGAAAAGAAGAGTGAGGCAGGACATGGTATCTGTCTTCAAGTATTTGAAAAGGACATTGGACTTGTTCTGCTTGGCTCCAGAGGACAGATCCAGGAATATTGAATAGAAATTATGAGACCCACTTAGCTTTGAGTTGAGGAAAAGCTTTCTCCTAGTTACAGTCAACTAATTGCAGTATGAGCTGGCTTGGGAAGGAGCAGGATATATGTATGTGTATATATATATACATATATACACATATATATGTATGTAAACACACATACATATGCATACATACACATATATTGCAGAGGTTCTTTTCTCAGGTGTGAATTGGATAAGTTGGTTACCAAACTTCTTTTATCTTTGCAATTCTCTGACTCAAAGTGGTCAGGCTCAAGCCCATGGAGTTTGTTTGTATAAATCCATGGAATCAGGACCAAATTCTAGGCAATTAAAAAATTTTAAATTCTACTCTCTCTGGAAATAATAAGAGCCCAGAATTCATCAGCATCATCACTCACAGTTATACGTAGCTTTAAAGTTTGCAGAATCCTTTACATGCATTAACTCTTTTGGCTCTCACAACATCCCTCTTGGGTGAGTGACATAGGTATCAATATCCCTTTTTTACAAGTGAGGAAACTGAGGCAGACACCGGTTAAATGATTCACCCAGAGACACATAGCTAGCTGGATTCAAACCCAGGTCTTCAGCCCAGAGCACAATGGAATCGGACTCACAGAACTGCAGAGTTGGAAATGACCCAAGATGCCATGCAGTTCAACTTACCCACCTAATGTAAGAATCTCTACTATATTCATCCCTAACAGATGGTCCGTCAGCCTCTGAATGAACACTTGAGTGAGATGTTTGATAACATTTCCTAAGGAGTCATTAAATGTTGACGGTCAGGAGGAGCTAACTCCCAAGATAGCCCTTCCCATTGTTGAGAAGGTCTAATTTTTAGGAAGGTCTCTATTTTGAGCTGAAAACTGCCTCCCTGTCCTCATAGGCTAGACCAGAGGCAGTCAGTCATGTCTGGCCTACCTAAGCACTGACCTAGAACTGAAAACAACCCTATAAAAATACATTTTTGGCAGCTGGTCAGAGCCACATGGAGGAAGTTTGCCTATCCAATCAGATAAAGGAATGTTGATGATGGTATTTAACCTGCACCGTGGCCTATTCTGTCTGCTGGCCCTTGGTGCCCAGTGCTATTGTCTAGCACTGTTTAATCTTTTTTTAAAAAAAAGAATGACTCTTTGCTGGACATATACCCCATGGAAATCAAGGACAGAAAGAAAGATTCCACATATACCACAATATTCATAGCAGCTTTTTTTACGTTGACAAAATTGTAAATAACGTGGGTGCCCATCAATCAGTGAATAAGCATTTATGAAGCATGTATTATGTGAGAGGCACTAAGCTAAATGCAAAGGATAAAAAAGTGAAAGTAAGCTCTTAATAAGTTTATAATGTAGTTGATCAACTGGGGAATAAGTAAGTTTACAGAGTGTGACTATGATGGAATATCATTGTATTACAAGAAATTATGGATGCTGGTGTAAGAAGGGACTTGTTTGTCCATTTTCAAAGAGGACCAGTGACATCAGGAGAGTGTAGCCTAGACTTGTGAGTTGGATTTAAGTGAGGCATATCTGTGCAAAGACATCAGCCTCACTCCTGCAGTCACTGGAGTCCAATGGCAAGACAGATCAGGACAAAGTGGTGATGGCCCTGGATACCTTTAAACCCAAATCACTCTGGCCCTCCCTGATTGGTCAAAAATAAGAAGGGACTGATGCATGACTAAAGCATATCTGATCCTCCTATCCATATGAAATAAACTGGGGAGACTGTTTTTAGTTGTGATTACATATAATGGAAATATCCTGGAGAGACTGTGGAGCATGTGTAGACAGACATTTTATGATTGATTCTGGTCTGCTAACCATAAGGCAAATGTCAGTCTCTTAATTGACTGTGTAACCATGACTGGGGTTGTTTTTAAAAAGCATGGCCAATTAGAGTTGGCCATTTTCCTCAGTTCTCTCTCTTGGTAGATCTCTTCTCTTGATTTTGATTCCTTTTCTGACAGTGTTTAGGGCAGAAAATTTCCTGTTAAAACATACTTTGTTAACTGTATGTAGATTCAGGTTATTGTGAGTAAATCATGTGCCTCTGAAATACCATTTCAGGTATTCCTCCACCCCACCCCCAACTAGATTCTATTGTCCTTGAGAACAAGCTTAAAGCATATATTCCTTTTCTTTTTCTGGGTGCTCAATAAAGATTTGATTAATAGAATGGTAAGAAAGTATCCAATAGAATTGTAAGCTCTTTGAAGGCAGAAACTGTTGCAATTTTGTCTTTCTATCCTGTCCACCTGGCACAGTGCCTTCACACAATGATCACTTAATCACTAAACTGAATTAATTGATTTAGTAATGAGCCTGAGAGAATCTAAGTCTCTCATTAATATTTCCTCATCCTTTGAAAACAGTCTTATAAAAGGGTGCCTAATGTATGAATCACTGTAATAAACTGAACTCCAAAAAACACCATAAATTCTCCCCTTCCAATGTGACCCTGCTCAGGCTGGCAGGGACAGCAGGGGCCTTTGCCCTGTGTTTTTCAATTGGTTTCATTCCCTCCTCTCCTCTGTCAGCAGCTGTGGCTGGAACTGCTGAAGTGGCCGAAGCAATCTATCATTGTTACCTAGAAGCCACAGTTTTAAATATCAGGGGTCACTCAGGGGCTGGAGAGGGGGCTTTGTGCACTGGTAGCGACGAGGCACCTCGCCTAAAGTGATAGAGTGTTGGTTCCTGCCGAGAGACAGAGCTCATAAATCTTCCAAATCGAAAGGCCTCTCACTCCTCATTTCCGGAAAATATTACCTACTATACAATCTGCCCCAAAGACTGACAGTCATTGGGGTGCAGATAGGGGAAGAGGGAAACCTTTGAGAATAAGGGCAAAGGATTAGGGCATGGATTACTATGCCTGCCCTCCTAGCCTGAACCCAGGTAATATTTTCAAAGAAACAGGAGAATTTCGACAAGCAAAGTTTGGTGACTAAAACATTGGTAATGAGTAGAATTAATGCATGGATGGACGAATGGATGGATGAATGCATGCATGCATGGATGGATGAATGAATACATGGATGGAAGGATGACTGCATGGAGAGATAAATGAATGAAAACACATTAATTAAGTGCTTACTGTGTGCCAGGCAACAACAGGTAGCTCTATGAGGATGAGGGGCAATATCTGGGGTTGGAATCAAGGATCCTTAGGCACTGCCTAAATATCAGATAGTTTTTTTCCCCAGTATCTAAATTTTTATATTATGAAAAGTTTCCTAATATTAGCATTTCCTAGAGCTGAAAAAGTTTCATATGGAAATATGGGTTGAATTTAGGAGAGAGTGGAATTCTTATCCTCTGCAAGTAAAATATAGAAGCTTATACATATTTAGGCATATACAAGATAATTTTTTGGAGGAAGTCACTAGCAACTGGGAAAATTAGAAAATGTTTCATGTAGAAAGAGGTCCTTGCCCTGAGTCTTGAAATAAGCCAGGGATACTAACAGATGAAGGTGAGAAGGGAGAATATTCCAGGCATGGGGGACAGACAGTGCAAAAGAGACAGGAAATAGAATGCAGTGTATAAAAACAGTAAGAAGCACATAGAATATTAGAGCTGTAAGGAGGGCCTTAAAAGTTAAAATGTTAAGAGCTGAAAGAGACCCACAAATATAAAAGGTGGAGCATCAGAACTAGAATTACCAACGAGCTGACAGTTATGAGAGTTTGAAGATTTGCAATCCATTTACCAATATAAGCTGCACTAAGACATTTAGAACACCCTATATTATTTCATGTTACCTTCAGAGAGGCCATATGACCCAGAGGATAGAGAGCCAGCCTCGAGGATGGTAACTTTTAGGTTCAAGTCATATCATGATAGATGTGGCACCTTGGATTCCCCAAGACAAAGGCCAGAGAGGTGCTGACCTTCCATGAAAGAAGAAATTTCTTCAACTGTAGTTCCCTATAATAGTGAAATCATAGGTATCATTTTCATCCTGTCCCAAAAGAAAATATCCTCCCAAGAGCCCCATGGGGTGGCTACTACAAGTAGTATTGTTACCATTTTGTAGAAGAGGACACCGAAGACCAGATCTACTGGGACTTGCCAGTGGTCACACCATAGCTGTAGGAGAAAGGATTCTAATACCAGTCTTTCATTTTTCTTTTTTTTTTTTGGAGGCAATCAAGGATAAGTGACTCAGTCAGGGTCACATAGCTAGTAAATGTCTGAGGCTCGAGTTGAACTCAGGTCCTCCTGACTCTAGGGTCAGTCTGTTCCACTGCACCACCTAGCAGCAGTCTAGCGCTCTTTCCATAACTTACTCAATCAGTTGCCAAATCTTGCCAATTCTATTTCAACAGTGACCCTGGTATTTGTTCAATTTTCTCCACTCACATGTCCGTCAGCCTAGTCCTGACCCCAGCAGTTGCCTCCTGACTGTTTTCCCTGCCTCAGGTTTCTTCTTATTTCAATTCATCTTCTTCGTTGCTGCCCACAGAATTTTCCTAAAGCACAGCCCTGTGTTCTCCTCGGTAAACTCATTAGAGTTACATTTATTTATTTATTATTACATCTATGATCAAGCGTAATCTCCTCTACTCAGCATTTAAAGTTCTTCACAACCTGACTCCATCCTACCTTTCTAGGCTTTTTATCCTTTACTTCCTTCACAAAGACGATAGTCCAGCCAAATGGACCTTCTTACTATTCTTTCCACATGACATGCTAGTTCTTTGCACTGGTTTTCCCCCATGCCTGGAATACTCTCCCTTCTCACCTTCACCTTTCAGAATCCCTGGTTTGATTCAAGATTCAGCTCAAGGACCTCTGCTTAGTGCCTTCCTCCCTAAATTAGGTATATGTTGTCTCCCCTCAATAAACTGTAATCTCAACTTTTCAATTTTTTCTTTGTATTCCCACTGCTTTCCAGAATATTTGGCACTCAGTAGGCACTTGTTGGGCAACTAGGTAGTGCAGTGGATAGGGTGCTGGACCTGGAGTCTGGAAGACTCATCTTTATAGGTTTAAATCTGGCCTCACCTCCTTACTAGTGGTGTGACTCTGGGAAAGTCACTTAACCCCATTTGCCTCAGTTTCCTCATCCATAAAATGAGCTGGAGAAGCAAACAGCAAACCACGCCCTTATCTTTGCCAAGGAAACCCCAAATGGGGTGTATAGCAGCTGGAGTGAAAGCCCTCAAGAGAAAGTAAAAATGATTGGCTCATCAGATTTAGAGAGCTTAGCAATCATCTGATCCAATCTTTAATTTTACAAATGTGGAAACTGAGGCCCAGAAAAAGGAAATGACCTATTCAGAATCACATAGCAGTAGAGTTAGATTTGGACCATATCCCCTGAGTCTCCATGTAGGATTCTTCTGCCCTTGACAAGTTTATAGTCTAGCTGGGAAACCAAGACCAATATATTTGGTTATAAATTCTTTTGCACTGTTCTCTGTGTGAGTATGGTTCAGATTGCCCTCATCAATACTAAAAGAATTCTGAGGAAGAGAAGATTGACTTGACCACTACATTTCAACTTTGCTCTGTTTCTCACATGGCATTCCAGGGGCAAAAGCTGTTCCAAACTCAGTCTTAAAGGGCTCTGGAGAATCTGTTGGCAACATGTTTTCTTTGACACGCCTCCTAAGAGAGTATCTCAGCCAATACACTCGCTCTTCAGCTGTTTTGAATGCTGTCCAGTGACCTCAGGGGCAGCATGGAGCAGTGGAAGGTGCATGAGCCAGGATACCTGGTTTCTAATCCCAGCTCTGCTACTAACCCACTGTATAATCTTGTACATGTCACTTTTCCGTTCACCTTCAGTTTCCTCGTCTGTAAAATGAAGAAGTTAAACTAAGTGACCTTTACAATCTCATCCAGCTTTAAAATTTCATAATTATCATGGTGCAGGTGCAACGTACAATATGAAAATCTTGAAACCTGGAGACAGGAGAGAACTAGGCATAAATCTTACATCAGACACTAACTGTGTACCGTGGGCGAGGCTGTGGATGCTTCTGGGCCTCAATTTCCTTATCTATAAATCGAGGTTTATATCCATATCACCTAATTCAGCAAGTTGTTATAAACCAAAGAGTTCTAGAAATGTGAACTATTGTTGTAACTGAAGCATGACGTACCAATCAACAAGCATTTATGGATTTTGTTGTTGTTAGCCATTTTCAGTCTGACTCTTAGTGCACCGTCCCAGTGGAACATCTAGCTCCTGCCCTGAAGCCCTGCTGATTTGGGGGAGCCTATTACTTGTAGCCATCCCCCACCCCCTGAACACCTGCTATCTTCCTGTTTGTTCACATGCCCTACCTCACAACCCCTTCTCCCACCTCCTGCTCTGAAAATTCCAATCAAATCCATTCATTGCTTCTGGAAAAACACATTATTCAACTGATTACTTATGGTTCCAATGATCATCCCTTAGATTTCATCCTTCCTTGGCCACAACTTTATTACCTCCTTGAAGGCAGGAACTGGGTTTTGTATCTATATCTCTAGAGCAGGAGTGGGGAACCTGAGGCCTCCAGGCCACATGTGGCTCTCTGAGTGCTCAAATGCGGTGCTTTTACTGAATCCTGTGTTAAGTTTGGATTCAGTCAAAGGGCCACACTTGAAGACCTACAGGAACATAGGTGGCCTCAAGGCTACAGGTTTTCTACTCCTGCTCTAGAACATAGAACAATGCCAAGAATATAGTAAATATTTATTTAATGCTTTTCATTCACTCTTTCTTGTATCTTCCTTAGTTTGGGAGGGATACACAAGAGTAATTTAGATACTTGCTGAGTGAAAGGATGACTAGAGCCAGAGATTTACAGAATGTGGAGAGCTAGAAGCAGTCTTAAAACATACAATGTCAGAGCTGAGAGGTCTCTCAAAGAATATCTAGTCCTTCATTTCACAGATGGGGAAACTGAAGCTTAGAGAGGGGAAACAAATTACCTGAAGTCCTACAGAGAATTAGTAGGAAACTTGGAACTATAAGGCCAGAATTCTGACTCTCAGTGCAGGCCTCTTGTCACCATGATTAAGGGGGCAGAATTTCAAAAGTTTTAAAGAAATGATATAATGGATGGCCTTTCTACACCCCTCAGGAGGGATCAGGGCCAGAGGCCTGGATTTTTCTCTATATCCACAGTCTAAAAGTAAATTGGGAAGCACCTATTTCAAATCTGCCAAGAGACTTAAACAGGGTTACCTGCCTCACCCTTGGCTGTTTGATGAATGAGCTAGGATTTTCTGGTCCGGTTTGGGCTCCACTCCCTCCCCACAACTGAGTTAATAGGGTAGCTTGAGTAATTGTTTGAATAATTATCCTGCAAACGATAAAGCATCTAAATGGCATTTGCTCTCAGTCCTAAGTGATGTTTTCTTCTCTTCCTATGCATGTAGGAGGAGGGAACTGAGCTCAGAATGCTCATGTTTTTCTTAATAAAGTGTTCTTATTGCCCTGATGAGTCAGGTAAGAAAACAGGAAGGACAATCAACTCTTCAACAAGGGAAACTGGGTCAATTTCAACACTACCCTCACCTTTACCCCACCTTCACCCCTGTAGTGGAACAGGACACATAAACACTTATTATTCAATGTGTGCAGAGCACTGTTTTAGGTGCTGGAAAGATATTCTAAATTTAGATTATCTACCAATGAGTAAGCATTCGTTAAGCACCTAGAAATGCATATACATATATATATATATATATATATATGTACATATTTTAAATGAAACAGTCTTTACCTTCCAAGAGCTTAAATTCTATCAGGGGAGAAAACAAACATATATAGGCATACAGAGGCAGCTAGGCAATACAATAGATAGAGCACAGGACCCAGAGTCAGGAAAACTCAGTGAGTTCAAATCCAGCCTTAGACACTTACTACCTAGCTGTGTGACCCTGGGCAAGTCACTTGACCTTGTTTGTTTGCCTGTTTGCCCATCTGTAAAATGAACTGGAGAAGGATATGCAAACCACTCCAGTATCTTTGCCAAGAAAACCCCAAATGGGGTCATGAAGAGTCAGACACAACTTAAAAACAACTGAATGACAACAAATATAGGTATTTATAAAATATATGCAAAATTAACACAAGTTAATGAGCAAGTGGAAACTCTAGTAGCTAGAAGTATTAGGAAAGAACTCATGAGAAGCAGAGGTGAAATAGTCTTTGAAAGAGACTGGGGCAGGGGTGGGGAATGTATAGCCATCTAGATATTCAAGGACAGCCCTTTGATTAAGGCCAGAGGTGGCCTCAAGGCCACAGGTTCCCCATCCCTGAACTAGAGATTTGAGAAGGTGAAGGAGAAGAGGGAGTACATGACAGTCACAGAGGACAGCTAGGAGTATGCTGGAGCCAGCTGGCACTGACTCACTGTTAAATTTTCAGTGTGAACGTTCATACTTTGGAAATGGTCAAATACTACAAATCATACCCTCATTTATTTTTTTGTTGATTTCTAAACCTAAGACAATGATGGAGAAAATGTTAACAATGTGGATTAAACTTTAAAGTAAGTCCTGTTTTTCAGAGATCTGGTTGTTAAATAGTTACCATCACTTCCCTGATGTGGTGCAAAGGCAGGAAGGAGGACAGGTGATAGGTGAAAAGCAGGCACAAGGCTTGAAGTCATGGAACTTAGAAACTGTAGAAGCAAAAGACATCGAGTGGAGATCTTATAATAAACAGTACACAACTAAGTACATTGGGGAGATGCTCCCTAGGTAAGATTTGAAGAACAGCCTCCCCACCTGGGGAATCAGATCAGGCTCTGTCCAGAAGATGGTAGTTTTAAAGGAGGGATAGAAACTCAAGAAGTGAAGAAAATTATGGGGGATATTTTAGGCATGAATAAGGATGTAAAGGATCAGGGATCATAGAATCTACCCTCTCATTTTATGGAAGAGGAAACTAAGTTCAAGGGAGGGCAAGGTGACTCACCTAAGATCACACAGATAGTAAGCTTTAGAGGTGGCATTAGAACCCAAGTCCTCCAACTCTAGGAACCAATACTCTTTCCATCAAGGCATGATTCTTACCTTCCTCTTCCTTGGTCTCCAAGGAACCAGAAATGGACAAAACTGTAATCAAGGAGAGAGGTTTGGGCAGCACATGGGGACTGCAAAGATTGTTCACATGTGCTCTTAGTTTTAATATATTTATTCCTTGAACTGAAGTAACCATGTCCTTGGAAGGGCCGAGGGTTTTGACCATCTGGTTTTCATCAACTCAAGGTGATGGCACAGGGAAGGTGTGGGATCAGATACAACTTGGCTCTAGCGACAATTATTCACTCTGCATTGTGCTTCAGGCTGAGAGGGCTCAGGAGGGTGGTCTTCCTGGGATTACTTGGTGCTAATTGTTTTGATGTTTGGCTGGAGTTCAGGAACCTGTGGACATGATCACTGCCTTTTGGCTTGATTTTTAAAGGCTATCTCCAAGAAGAGAAATTATTGGGACAACAGTGCCCTTACGTATTGTCATAGAAGGGGTTTATCAGCCTGGAGTTGGGCCTGGATTTTCCTATACCAGAACAGGTTGCAGAATTGCACCCACATGCAGTGTGATAGAAACAACACTGCATCTTGGAATGAGGAGACAGAGGCTCAGGTCCTGCTTCTCTTCTTTCTTATATATGCTCTCCCTGGGTGATCTCATTCACTTCTGTGAATTTAATTATCATATCCATGAAGAAGGTCCTCAAATCTGCATATCCAGCCCTGATCTCACTCCCACTCCCCTGACCTGTATCACCAACTAATCTATGTGTATCCCATAAGCATCACAGGCACAATTTGTTTCAGATGGAATTCATTATAGTTCTCCCCAAATAATCCATCCTCAAAACATCTCTCTTTGTGTTGATGGCATCACTTTTTTCCAGTCCCCAAGGTTTATAACCTTGGAGAGACTTTTGACCTTGCCCTCAGACCCCATATCTAATCAATTGCTGTCTTGTCAAATCTTTTTCCATAGTAATGGTGCCAAACTCAAAAGGAGATGGGGCCACTAAATTGAACATAAAAAACCCTGAAGGCCACAGAGTGACATAGTTTTAAAATGTAATGTTATTGGGTTTTTTAACATTAAATTTATTTTTTTTAATTTTCAACATTCATTTCCACAAAATTATGAGTTCCAAATTTTCTCCCCATCTCTTCCCTCCCCCACCCCAAAACACCTTGCATTCTGATTGCCCCTTCCACCAATATGCTCTCTCTTCTAACATCCCTGCCTTCCCTTATCCCCATCTTCTCTCTTGTCTTGTAGGGCAAGATAAATTTCTATACCCTGTTACCTGTATTTCTTATTTCCAAGTTGTATACAAAAATTCTCAACATTTGTTCCTAAAACTATGAGTTCCAGCTTCTCTCCCTTCTTCCCTTCCCAGCCATCCCCATTGAGAAGGCAAACAATTCAATATAGGCTATATAAGTGTAGTTTTGCAAATGACTTCCACAGTGATCATGTTGTATGGGACTACTGTTTCCCTCCATCCTATCTTGCCCTCCATTTCTTCTATTCTCTCTTTTGACCTTGTCCCTCCCTAAGAATGTTTACTTCTAATTGCTCTCTCTTTCCACTTGCCCTCCCTTCCATCCTCCCCCCGCACCCTGCTTATCCCCTTCTCCCCTACTTTCCTGTAATGTAAGATAGATTTTCATACCAAATTGAGTGTGTCTGTTATTCCTTCCTTGAGCCAGATGTGATGAGTAAGTTTCATTTTTCCCTCTCACTTCCCCATTCTTCCCCTCCATTGGAAAAGCTTTTTCTTGCCTCTTCTGTGAGAGATAATTTGTCCCATTCCATTTCTTCCTTTCTCCTCCCAATATATTCCTCTATCACTCCTTCATTTTTTTTTTAGATATGATCCCTTCCTATTCAAGTCACCCTATGAGCTCTCTCTCTCTCTCTCTCTCTCTCTCTCTCTCTCTCTCCATATATGTGTGTGTGTGTGTGTCTATGTATGTATGTGTGTATAATCCTACCAATTATTCAGATACTGAAAAAAATTTCAAGAGTTACAAATATTATCCTTCCATGTAGGAATGTAAACAGTTCAACTCTAATAAGTCCCTTGTGAATTCTCTTTCCTGTTTACCTTTTCATGCTTCTCTTGATTCTTGTGTTTGAAAGTCAAATTTTCTTTTCAGCTCCTGTCTTTTCATCAAGAACGCTTGAAAGTCCTCTATTCCATTGAATGATCATTTTTCCCCTAAAGTATAATACTCAGTTTTTCTGGGTAGGTGGTTTTAATTCTAGTTCCTTTGACTTCTGGAATATTGTATTCCAAGCCCTTCGATTCCTTAATGTAGAAGCCGCTAGATCTTGTGTTATCCTGATTGTATTTCCACAATACTGAAATTGTTTCTTTCTAGCTGCTTGCAATATGTTCTCCTTGACCTGGGAACTCTGCAATTTGGCTACAATATTCCTAGGAGTTTCTCTTTTGGGGTCTCTTTCAGGAGGTGATCAGTAGATTCTTTCAATATTTATTTTGCTCTCTGGTTTTAGAATATCAGGGCAGTTTTCCTTGATAATTTCATGGAAGATAATGTCTAGACTCTTTCTTTGATCATGGCTTTCAGATAGTCCCATAATTTTTAAATTGTCTCTCTTGGATCTGATTTCCAGACCAATTGTTTTTCCAATGAGATATTTCACATTATCTTCCATTTTTGCATTCTTTTGGTTTTGTTTTATAATTTCTTGGTTTCTCATAAAGTCATTAGCTTCCATCTGTTCCATTCTAATTTTTAAAGACCTATTTTCTTCAGTGAGCTTTTGAACCTTCTTTTCTGTTTGGCTAATTTTGGTTTTTAAAGCATTCTTCTCCTCATTGGCTTTTTGGACCTCTTTTTCCAATTGAGTTAGCCTATTTTTAAAGGTGTTATTTTCTTCAGCATTTTTTTGGGTCTCCT
>CM053769.1:298085167-298120786 GCA_028658325.1 Potorous gilbertii | reverse complement strand
CTTCAGCATTTTTTTGGGTCTCCTTTAGCAAGGTATTGACCCACTTTTCATGCTTTTCTTGCATCTCTCTCATTTCTCTTCCCAATTTTTTCTCCACCTCTCTTACTTGATTTTCAAAATCCTTTTTGAGCTCTTCCATGACCTGGAATTATTGCATATTTATTTTGGAAGTTTTGGATGCAGAAGCCTTGACTTTTTTGTCTTCCCCTGATGGTAAACATTATTCTTCTTCATCAGAAAGGATGGGAGAATTGAATGCTTGTTCACCAAGAGAATACCTGTTCACTTGTTGTTAACCTTCTATAGCCTTATTTTTCCCCCTTTTTTTGAGCATTTTCCAGACCAGTTACTTGACTTTGGAGTCCTTTGTCAAGAGTAGGGTATACTCTGTAAGATCTCAGTTCCTCCAAGATGGCACAATCAAGGCAAAGGGGTTTACTCCCTGGCCAGGCTCCCAGTTGAGATTCAGATCAGCTGCTCAATTCCTCAGGGGCTTTAAGTTGAGGTCTCCAACAATGGAACAATGGACCTGGCTGCTGCTGCCTCTGCTGCCACAGCCTGGGGCCAGAGCTAGGGGAGAACCTTGCTCCCTTCTCACTAAGCTGGAAAAGTCCTTTCACTGACCTTTGAAGCTGCCTTTGGTGCCTGTGGGTTGAAGGATCTGTAACCCTCCACTGCTGCTGCTGCCTGCTCCTGCTGCTGCCTCCACCACCAATGCCTTTAGGGAGGACCCTACTCCCTTGTCACAGAGGTGAAAAAGCCCTCTTACTGACCTTTGAAGTGTCTTTGTCACCTATGTATTGAGGGATCTGTGAACCTCTGCTGCTGCTGCTGGGTATTGTGTCCCTGAGGCCTGCTCCAGCCCCTGTGCTCCTCCTAGCACCATGTGACCCAGGCTGGGCTATGTTCCACTTGGAGTCCAGTACAACAGACCTTTCCCATGGGTATTCCAGGTTACCCTGGGCTGGAAATCTCCAGTCCATTGTTCTGTGGCTTCTGCTGCTCTAGAATTTGTTGAGAGTATGTCTTTATAGGTATTTTATGGGCTGTGGGGGAAGAGCTAGAGTATATGCATCTTTCTACTCTACCATCTTGGCTCTGCCCCCCCACCATTTTATTGGTTTTCTTTTTAAATTTATTTTGTTAAATATTTCCCAGTTGCATTTTAATCTGGCTTAGGCCACAGTTGGGAGTGTTCCATAGTCAATACCTTTCTTCTACAGCATCTCTTGCATCCATCACTTCTCCCCCAGCCTCTACCCTAGTGCAGGCCCCCCATCACCTCTCACCTAGACTACTATAATAGCCTCCCAATTGGTTTCCCTGCATCCATTCTCTTCCAACTCCAATCCTTTTCTCACATAGTCATCAAGTTGACATATCTCCTTGGCCTGGGAACTCTAGAATTTGGCTACAATAGTTCTAGTTTTCCTTTTGGAATCTCTTTCAGGAATTGATTGGTGGATTATTTCCATTTGTATTTTACCTTCCAGAAGTTGACATGTCTAAAGCATATATCTGACAATGTCACTCCCTCCCTCCAATTCAAAAGCTTTTGGTATCTTGGTGTCTCTAGAGTGATATAGGAATTAGTCGATCAATAGTTTTTAAAGCCATCCACATTCTAACTCTCACCTTACCTTTCTAGTGTTATTCTATATGACTACTATTCCTACATTCTCTCTTCCAGTCTAATTGGCCTCACCAGATATTCTCAATACACAAAATTCCATCTCTCACCTCCATGCCTTTGCAATCCCCCATGTAGAATGCACTCCATCCTTACCTCTACTTTATCTAATCCCTAGCATTCTTTTTTGTTTTTATTTCAGAGCAGGTACTTTATTAAACCATTGCTTGATGTGGACAAAATTCCTAGTGAGTCTGCACTATTCGTGACACCAATGCAAGAGGGCCAGATTTTAAGGATCTGGGCAATTTAATGGGAGAAAGATTGATGTTTTATGCAGAAAGACTGTGGGAAGATCTGGATGGGATTAAAGAGTGAGAAGTAACCTGGGGTAGTCTGGAAGTAACAGAGAAAGGAGTCTAGATGAGATGGACTGAGAAGTAGGCTGGGGTGGATCAGGTGCAGACAATGGGAGGGAGTTAAGTGGCCAGAGAGCAACAGTTACAGGGCAGTTGTTTTTGTGTTTGTCCTGGAAGAGGACCATGATATCAGTATGAGGACATGATTTGCACTTGACTTTGACTTGAGTGAGGGAGGGCTTTGCAAGGTCACCAGCCTCACTTTCTCCTCCTGAGCCATCTGGGTCAAGTGACCAGACGTTCGTCAGAATGACTGGGAATGACCCAAGATGCAATGGAAGACCTTGGCCATTTTAGGCTAAGGTCTTATCAAGATTCTAACTTGGAGTAAGATACACCCATTCACTGAATAG
Organism: Potorous gilbertii; assembly: GCA_028658325.1. Lineage (NCBI taxonomy): Eukaryota > Metazoa > Chordata > Mammalia > Diprotodontia > Potoroidae > Potorous > Potorous gilbertii. Next base: position 298,118,384 of record CM053769.1, on the reverse strand, counting down.
GCTTATAGGTATTTTCTTAGATCTATGCATATACTATATTCCCTAGAGGGAAGGGACTTTTTAATTTTTATCTTTGTATTCCCAGTGTCTCATACACAGTAAGCATTTAATAAATATTTATGAATTAATTAGAATAAAATATGTGACCATTTAACCTCTCTAAACCTCAGTTTCAACATCTGTAAAATGGATGTGTTGTATTTGCATTACTTCCTTGGAGGTTTGCTGGGAGGAAAGTACTTTATAAACCTTAGACCACCAGATAAATATTAAGGTTGATGGCACTGCTGTTGTCATTTTTGTTATCAGAAATCTCTCTCCAAGAAGTAGTCTCTGTTAGAGCTGGTGACTGGATTCTAAAGCTCCTGGATGGTTTTCTTAATAGGCAAAATGCTGTAGTAAAATGATAAATTTGGAGTCAGAAGACTTGGTTTCAGATCCCAGTTGTGCTGCTACCTGCTTGTGTGCAGCCATTTACTGTCTCTGTGCCTCAGTTTTCCTCATTTTTAAGTAAGGGTGATGAAGCATAAATTCCCTGCTTGTTCTACATCTTATCATCTTGGAACTTAGAATGACATCAACTCACCAGAAACTCACAATACAGAGAAAACTTTATTGCTTAAATACCTGTATAAGTATGAAGTAGTTGTTTTTTTTTCCCTTTCAGTAATTTATATTTTACAAGACTCTGTGGCTTTCTGAGGCATATTTTGCAAGTAAGTAGGGATTCTATGGGGACAACTTGATGGATCAAGTGGATAGGGTTCTGAGCCTAAAGTTGGAAGATCTGAGTTCAAATTTGACCTTAGACACTTGCTAGCTGGGCAAGACATTTAACATTTATTTGTCTTAATCCATTGAAGAAGGAAATAGCAAAGCACTCCAGTATCTTTGCCAAGAAAACCTCACATGGGGTCACAAAGATTTGGACACAACTGAATAAGAATAGGAATTCTATGAGGAAGAGGTACAGGTACCATGTATAAAGGCATTTAGACAGGAATGAGAAGCAGCTGGGCATGGTCAGTAAAATGAAGGAGTTGGACTAAACCAGGGGTGGGGAACCAATGGCCCCCTAGGTGCTCAAGTGGAGCCCTTTGAATTCAAACTTCACAGAATAAATCCCCTTAATAAAAGGATTTGTTCTGTAAAACCTGGACTCAATCAAAAGGCTGCATAGAGGACCTAGAGGGCTTCTTGTGACCTCAAGGCCACAGGTTGCCCACCCCTGGACTAAATGATGATCTCTATAAGAGTCCCTTCAGCTCTAACATTCTATGCTTCTTTGCAAAACTAGCTAATTTTAAGCAGATTCATTATCAGAAGACTGACTTTAAGATGATGGGGCTTTGGATTTTTGGGGGCAAGGGGGAAGGAGGGGTTTGGACATTAAACTGTTCCTATAAGTACTGTGGAGGACAGCATAATCACTAGTACCATAATCATTAGTGGGGCAGATGTGCTCCTCTGCTTATGCACTCTTCCCCTACAAAATACAATCCTTTTGTCTTAAACCTCTTGCTTAGGTGCTTTGCAAAAGGTTCTGCTGAGAGATAAAAAGCATGAAAGCCTCCAGGAAGAATTGTACTCACACTGCTAATATATCTCCTTCTTAGCCTACTGAGCAATATAAAGCCTCATCAATATCAGAAAAGGGCAGATCACTGATACCCAGCAAGCAGCCTTCGTTCTCCTTTGCTGTTGGGGTCCACTATCATTCAAAGAAGGGCCACGGAGCAGGACATCGTCTCCCACCTTCTGAGAAAGCTCCTCTGGGCCTGAGCTTCTCAGGGAATCCTGACAACAAACTTACTTTGTCATAACCGTAAGTTTCTCTGTGTATCCCCTCCTGAGAAGCTGAGATTTCACTGATGCCCTTAGCAGATGGTTTGAGGTGTAAGACAGTCTTGAAGGAGTTATGATCTTTATAAACCATAGTAGACCCTCCATGGAAGTATTTCACAGAATGCCCAAGTGTATTTGTATGCAAATAAATTCAACTCAATAATAGCTAATGATGATATAGTACTTAAGTACTTTATAATGGTTATTTTAATTCTCACAAGGATCCTGTGAGATAAGTGCTATGACTATCCCTATTTTAAAGATGAGAAACCTGAGGCAAATAGTGGTTAAGTGACTTCTCCACGGTCATGTAGCTGGTAAGTGCCTGAGGCCAGATTTGAACTCAGTCTTCCTGACTCAAGATCTAGTACTCTATCCAATGTGCCACCTAGCTCAATGAATTGGTCATTTAAATGCCTGCATGTTACAGCTAGAAAACTATGCCTTTTTCATTCATTTAGTTTTTTTCTATAAGGATTATTAATCTCCATTCTTTGGAGTAATCATGAACCTTATTAAGAATTTCCTAAAATGATCTGAGGTTAATGCAATTAGCTCAATATCATTTTCAAACAAGCATTTTTAGGACCTGCTGATCTGTCGGAAATCTTTCTTTCATTTGGCCTTGTACAGGACGGCCTCCGTTACAAGCATAAACATATACTTTGTTCCTTGTGTCACTTATTACAAATCCAAGTGTTTTATACCAGAGTTCTTTGTTCCATTATCAAGAACTGTCTGCATTTATCAAACAATCTCATATGATCTTAACATGTATATAAGATACTTCTTGAGGAAAAGAGGAGGCTTTTGAAGCTACAATTTATTTTACTGAGTCAGTTGCTTTTTTGTCATCTAAAATGTGCCTAAAAAGATAGATTACATCATAGAAAATCCTCTGTTAATGTCTGCCTTCTTCCTTCTCATATTTCTATCAAAAATGCCTTTGGTTCAATTCAATGTTAAATATTAATTAAATATCTAATATAATAAACATTATTATCACTAAATAGTATTGTATAATTAAATACCTAACACATTAAAAGTGCTGTGATAGATCCTGGGAATATGAAGACAGAAATAAAAGCTCTTGTCCTCAGGGAACTCACTTTCTGCTGGGCTACAACAAAGATAAGTAAATACAAAGTGACTGGAGTTAGCAGAGGGCAAGCACCACCAACCCAGAGGATCAGGAAAAGCTCAAGAGCCACCTCCTCCAGGAAGCCTTCTCTGATCACTTAAGTTTCTAGTGCCTTCCCTCCCCAAATTATTGTGCATTTGTTTTGCATATATTACATAGAATGGATCAGAGGTGGCAGGGGTCCCCCACCTTGAATATCTTCAAGCAGAAAATGGCTGGTATATTAACATGGGGATTCCTTTGGAGTAGGTGTTGGGCTAAATAGCTACTGAAGTTGCTTTCATCTCACAAATTCTGCGATTCTGCGTATGTACTTCTATAGGTATCTGTTGTCTCCCTATATTAGAATGTTAAGCTTCCTGAGGGTAAGGACTATTTAATTTTTGTCTTCCTATCTCCCATATTTAGTACCGTGCCCAGCACATCATAAGGTCATGATAAGTGCTTGTTGATTTGTTGATTGCTTGGCGCTTAATCTGAGCCTCAAAACATGCTAAGAATTTAAGAATCAGAGGGGAATAAGGCATATGTGCAGGGCATAGAGATCAGCTGGAGCAGACACAGAGAGACAGGAGCGGGGAATGTCAGATTCAGGGAGAAGTTGTAGGAATGAAGAGGGAGGTGATACAAAGATCTGGGTAATCCAGATTCTAGAAGGTTTCAAATGCCATACTGAGGAGTTTTCATTTTATCTCAAAGGCTTATGGAGGCACCGAAAATTTTTGGGCGTGCTAAATTCCTAAGATACATATGCACATCATTGCTATAAACATTTTGCAAAGATGAGAAGGTCAGTATTCTTCTTCCCTTGAACAAATGAGTCAATTACAGGTGATTGCAATGGAAATGTCAATGGGGAGACCAGTGCTGGGTGTAAGTGGGCAATACTATATCTCCAACAATCAGATGAAGTGGCAGAGAAAAAAAGTTTTGTTTTGGAGTTGCTAGTTGGATTTGTTAGTTTACTTTCTTTTTAGTAAACTTGTCATTTTCCTGGTACAAGAAAACTCTTGGTAAGGAGTCCCTTGCACCAATGCTAATTGGCACCTGCTCTGTTATGCATGATCTTAGAAAGTTCTTTAGAGCCCCGGGAGGGTCCATGACTGGCTTCCTCAGGGTTGTGTAATCAGTTTGTGTCAGAGGTAGGACTTAAACTCAGGTCTTCTTGAGTCCAAGACCAATTTTCATCCACTCCACTATACTGCCTCTTCGAGCATAGAGAATATCATAAAGGAAATGCATGGTTGGAAAATGAAATGGGCTGGTCCTGTAGCAAATAAAGTATGACTGATGGACAGCCTGAGTAATAAACAGGTATCCATAAAATGCAAAAAGACCTAGAGGAAGTCTTATTGCACATCACTGAGCTGATCCTCTGTAGAGCATCTATGCGAAAAGAGGCATAAGAATTGTAAAGAATGAGAAAGCATAAGTGGATGATGATCTTCATGGATCAAGTCAGTACCATGAGATCACAGACCAGTTAAATAGTCATTAACCACAGCAGGTCAATGTATGATAAGGAAGAGCATTAGACAGAATAACAGATTCTGTCAGAAAATTATAGATTTTAAAACAGAAGAGACATTGAAGATTATCTAGTCTAACTCCCTCATCTTACAGGTAAGGAAACTGAGGTCCAGATAAGCTATGATTTGTTGAAAAGTCACATAGGTAGTAAACTTTCTGTCTCTCCCCTCTCCAATCCATCTTCACACAAATTGATGATCTTATCTAAATTGATCTCCATATCTAAATGATAGTCATATCTAAAACAAAGATAGGATCATTTCTTACCACCAATTCAATCCAATATTGTTGTTCAACCATTTCCAACTCTTTGTGACCCTGTCTGAGGTTTGCTTGGCAGAGATACTGGAGCAGCTTGCCATTTTCTTCTCCAGCTCATTTTACAGATGAGGAAACCAAGGTAAACATGGTTAAGTGACTTGCCCAGGGTCACACAAGTAGGAAGTGTCTGAGGCTAGATTTGAATTCACAAAAATGAGTCTTCCTGAATCCAAAGCCCCTGCTCTATCCACAGCGGTGCCTGGATACCCATTATAACACTCAGAAATCTTTTTTCGTTCCCCATTGCCTCAAAAATTAAATATGAAATTTTAAGTCTGGCATTTAAAGCCCTGTACAATATGACTTCCTCCTATTTCTTTAAGCCTTATTTCATATTACTTCCTTTCATGCATTCTCCCTTCCAGCCAGATTGGCCTATTAGCTGTTCCCTGTATATAACATTCTATTTTCCACCCATAAACCACTGCAGAAGAATTCCCCAATGTCTAAGGTGCACACCCCCTCTCTTGTGCTGCATTAAACCCCTAGTTTCCTTCAAAGCTCAAAGAATGTACCATTACAGCCTTCCTTTTAAATTAATTTTATTTTTATTTTCATTTCTACATTCTCTCCCTCCCTCCAACCCCTCCCCCATCAAGAAAACAAAAATATGATACTTGTTATACATATACAGTCATGCCAAACACATTTCCACATTCGCCATGTTCTAAAAACAAAGAAACAAAAAGGCAAGAAAAATAAAGGAAGCAGGAAAAATGCTTCAATCTGTACTCAGTCCATCAGTTCTCTCTCTCTGGAGATGGATAGCATTTTATATCATGAATCCTTTGGAGCTGACATATAGCCTTTCTTGATTCCCCCATTTGTTCTTACTCCCTCTTGGAATTATTTTGTATTTATTTCTCTGGGTATATTGGAGTCACTTTCAGTAGAACATAAACTTCTTGGGAGCAGGGATTATTCTTTGTACCCTCAGTGCCTAGCATAGATGTTCCTTGCAATAAGAATAGGGAGTGGATCTGTAATTTCATTGATAAAAGGAAACTGATGCCTCAGTTTCCTCAACTGTAAAGTGGGGATAAACATATCATCTATCTCAGAGTTGTTGTGAGAATAACATGAAAAATATATTTGTAAAGGACTTTGAAAACTTTAACATGTTATATAAGTGCAATCTATCGTTGTTATTAATTGTTTTTATGAGGAATTATGACAAATCTCATTCAGGTATCAGTGGCACTAGAAGGCCTCTGAGGTCTCTTCCAACTCTGAGATCTTGTGATTTTGAATTAATGTTGATAGGAGCTCAGTTTGAAGAATTAGAACCAGGAGTCAAATTCAGTTCATTAGACTCTAAACATAGCATTCTTTCCTCTGTACCATGATACTTGCCTAATAATGATGTGATGAGATTTCATTATGTATAAGACATTAGATAAACCCACAGGCTCTATATATTATTGTTGTTATAAGTCAAGTCTGGGTGATGCCAACAAGGTGGAAGGAAGGCCTAGTAATGGAAAAAAACAGACCAAAAAGGAAACCAAAACCAATCTGATGTAAATGTTGGAAAAGATCTGGTGTCTGGTGTTAGAGAAGGCACAGAAGCCACATCCTTAAATGTTAATGGAACTGTGGAGAGAACCTAAGCTTGATGTTATGGGGAGCCCAGACAAGTTCCTAAGCTGATATTCCTCCAGGTTCCAGCTGAGAGTATTTGTGTAATGTTAATTAGTTAGTTGGTACAAAAAGCACAGCCATTGAAATCTCTTGGGGCTCATGACCTTGTGATTACTGCTGGTTTCAAAACTGGACCAATCCGTCTTGCCAAGTTCACTTGAGAAGAATCTGCTCAGTTGCCCCTGGAACTGAAGGACGGTCAGAGAAGAAATGTATAGGGCCCTGAATTCAGAAACTCAAAGTTTGCCTGAGACTTTCTTGGGAGCTTTGGCCTTCCTCCACTCTTACGGTCCCACTTCCAGATCTGGGATTTGGGTTGAAGTTGCATAGACCTGTCTCAGATGTCTCTTGTGTTTGTATTCCAGAGGGTAGAAGTGCTCAAGATATGATGTCAACATTTTAATACTTCCAAGAAAATCATTAGACAGAGGTAGCGGGGCCTGGTTTGAGGTTGACTCAGAGGAACTCAGAATGTCAAAGCTGAGGAGTACCATGGATACCACCTAGGACACCCCCTTGCTATTAGAGATGAGGAAACTAATATCCTGGAGATAAATGATTTGCCTGAGATCACATAGCAGCTTTATGGTAGAGAAGTCAAAGACTGGGTGAATTTTCATACCAAAGAACTTAGAAGGTTGCAGAAGTTGACATGGAAATCTGAATCACAAAAAAAATGATCAGTGAGAGCATTCTTTTTTAAATTAAATTTTGTTTCAATTAATAAGCATTTATTTTATCCCTTTCTCACTCCCCTCCCCCCCCCCACACACACACACTGAAAAAGAAAGAGAAAAACAGAACTCTTTAAACAAATATGCCAAGTCAAGAAAAACAAAGAGGGTGTGTATTAGAACAGGGAGAGACAACCCAAAACTGGGGGTGGGGGGGAAAGACACTGGGAGACATCTGATTCTGTGGAGTGGAAACTAGGCAGAGTGTCTACTAGTTGGTCTGCCCAGGCCTATTGCATGACTGGAAGATACATAGTTAAAGCCTGTTTTTACTCAGATGGGGCTTTGCCCAGAAAGCAAGATTGAATTGATCCTGACATAGACTGGTCATAGGGGTCATAAAGGAGGGAGGCTGAGGACAGCAGGGAGTATAAATCCAGATCTGCAGAGGAAATTCATCTTCAGAGGACCAGGTGCATAGAAAGTGTTATCTTTGCCACTTAAAAAGGGACAAAGGACAGTCCCTCATCTGGGATCTCTAGCTGATTGAATTGGCATGTCACAAATGCTTCATCTAGAGCACCTCAAATTAATGGTCCTCTAGCTAGGAGCTTGCTGATGGCCCCAGGTCCTTAGCATAGTTTCTGGCACATAGTAGGGGCTTAATAAATGTTTATTGGGTGTAATTGGATTAGAGAGGCTTACTAAGGGTTGTTGGCATGAATAAGCTTGCCCAAACAATTAAGCACTTTGTCTTCACATTCACCCCAGTAGAAACACTGAGTCAGAAAGGCATCCCCACAGTGGAAGTTCTGCAAATCCTCTAGCACCCCAGCTCTCTGCAAGTTGAACTGTTTATGCCCCAGGAGATGAAGAAACTATGCCAGTTGTTCAAGCCCCATTCCTCTGGACCAAAATCTGCCTGGGTAAAACAAGTCATGACTGCCTTTTTGTTCAGTCATTTCAGTTACATCCAACCCTTCATGACCCCATTTAGGACTTTCTTGGCATAGATACTAGAGCAGTTTGCCATTTCCTTCTCTAGCTCATTTTACAGATGAGGAAACTGAGGCAAATAGGGTTAAGTGATTTGCCCAGGGTCCCATATCTAATAAGTGCCTGAGGCCAGATTGAACTCTGAGAGAGGAGTCTTGCTGACTCCAGATCCAGCGATTTAAGCACTATGGAACCATTTTGCCGTCCCAGGTGGGTTTTAAGCATCACATGATCTACTCTTTTTATTTAGTAGATGAGGAAACTGAAGACCAGAAAGAGGAAATTAGATCTCTGGAGCACCACCTCAGTTGCCTTTCTATATCCTTCTTCCATGGCCGCAAATTATACCTTTACTACAGCTGTGCACAAGGAGTACATGAAAGGTTAGGGATGGTTCAGTGAAAACCATCCTCACCAATGGAGAGTGGAGAGGAAGAGACTCAACATTGCCCTATAAACAGGAGGTTTTTGTCATCTTTTGCATGTGAAGAGATCTGCCAGGTTGTCATTTATAAAAAACCATCTCAAAAGTAAACCAATCACCTTTGAAAATAGCAGGTCTAGGGAACATAGAACATATTTTACAGCAGATGGTGAAATAATTTTCCTTGTTACTTTTATTGCTGTCAAAATGGGTGGAAAGTGAGGGTACTGGGGACAGCAGTGATTGTAATTCCAAAGATTTTGTTTTAGGAGTGTCTTGTGATTTAAAATAGCTTTGTACTGATGGCTCAGAGTAGGTGGGAAAGAAAAGAGAGAACTTAGGATCTAATATCCAAGAAAATCCTCAAGCCACAATCTCTCATTTTACAGACAAGGAGACTAAAACCCAGAGAGGTTACATTGACTTAACCAGGGTCACGCGAGAGGTTAGGAGTAGATCTGGGATTTGAACCCAAACCCTCTGGCATCAAATGCAGAGCTCTTGCTGCGATGCTGAGACTAGCTGTGGGGTGAATTGCCCGACAACTTGAAATTTAGAAACACCTAAGAACAAAATTGTAGTGAAATTCATTGTTAATTAATAAATTGTTTATATTGTTGAATTACAATAAAATCAATTATATTCCTAATTAATAATAGTAATTAGTACTGATATTAATCATTAATAGTAGTAACTAGTATACAAGAGGCAATGTGAGTCAATGGAGACTGATCTCAAACAGGATAATATGGGTAGAAATCCTGACACAAACTGATTATGTGACAGTGGACAAGTCACTTAAAGTGTCTTGGACAACTCTGTAAGTTGAAGGGCAGAGGAATTCCCTGCCAATAAAATCAAATGAACCATCAAAATAATAGGAAAACAGTAACTGAGAAATGAAATAAATCCCAATGAGTAAGCTCATTTACATCAGGTTTACCAAGTGCTTTGTGTATATTAACTCATTTCACCTTCACAACCAACCTGAAGTAGGAACTAGGTACTACCCCTTCCCCTCACTCCAAAGGGCTTAGGAAATCCTGTTTTTGGGTCTTGTATCATGTACCCAGCTGGAAGCAAGAGGAGTCACCAGGAAAAGACAAGAGAGTGAAGAAAGAGTAGGTTCAGAAGAATCTCTTTCTGACAACATCAGGGTAATATAGGATGCTCTCCCTGGCTATTTACAAACAATGAAAAGAGAAATGAAAATTTCAGCCTATACTCCCTTAAAAAAGTGGTGGGAAGAAAACAGAGTATCTTTTCTTATTGTGTTCACTTTTGGGGGTAGCTAGAGACTTTGTCAGAGATCCATGATTTCTCAGGGGAGGTGTACCCCTGTCCTCCTTCCCACCTCTCAACACAAATCACAATCCCTTCATGTGTCACTATAATTGAAATACCTCCTCACCTGGTAACTGACCATTCTGTGTGTGCCTCAGGCCTCCAGGTATATAAGGACTGTTTAAATGGGACCTTTCACCAAGGGGCTGAAACTGACCAGGAACCAGAGTACAGTCCCCACCCCCAGATTTGGTAGGAAGAGATATGAGGAAGTAGGAGAGAGGGGATTGGAAATTGTCTTTTAGCTGTTTTGTTTCGTTTTCTAGTTAGGGATAGGGTCTGGATCTGAGGTTTCCCTTGATATCTGGAACCTGAAATGAGGAAACCCTTCTATTGCTTCAGGTTGGCACCTTCTCTGCATTTTAGAGTCTTGGAGAGTTGTCTGAGCCAGAAGTGTCAAACATGTGGGTATAACTCTCTCAGGTGCAGCCAGAACTAGATTAAAATGTAATTGGGAAATATTTAACAAAATAAATAAGTAATGTGAAAATGCACTTTTCTAAGCCAATATGCCGCTAGCACAGATCCTTATATATGATTTAGAGGCCCTTGTTTCTTTTTTAATTTGACACTAATGGCCTAGGTTACTGACAAGTTGAAATGACTTGCCCAGGGTCACACAACCACTGCATACAGTCAGAGTTGGACTGGGACACGAAATCTTCCTGTCTTCCTGACTCCCCTACACCATACCGGCTCTCCTTTTCTTTGTTAACATCAGTAAGTCATTCACTCCCCAGTTTTAAAAATAAACAAGGATTTTTGGGTCTTCATTCTAACTTGTGATATGACACTATCTCAGCTGTTGGATATAGCCTTATTTTACCTGTCTTTTCCTCCTACTGAATCAGGTTGCTCTGTCTACTCACCTCTAGGTAGTGCTAGAGTAGGTGCTCTATTCAGAGCACCTAACTATAGAAGTTGTGGAGTCAAAGTGTTCTGTATCTTCCCTCCTTCTGAGAGGCTCATCCACAAAAAAGAGTATCCTTCCTTACTGGAAACAGTAATGGCATCTCTTCAGTGCATGCCCTAGTGTGGCTTAATAAGACAGTGATCATGCTCTAACAAGCTCTAGTACTCAGGCTCTGGTAGACAGTGCATAAGTAAGGGAAAAAGGGATGGCTTTTCCTCTCAAGGACATTCCAGTTTAGTTAGGGAGACTAGGTTTACCTACATGGCATAAAGAATATGTGATATCATGGAAAGAGTGATGGCTTTGAAGCCAGAAGGCCTGGTTTTGAATCTAAACTCTGGGTCCTACATAACTTTGAGGCAAGTCACTTAAATTACCTAGGCCTCAATTTTCTTATGTGTAAACTTAATAGATTGGGCTATCCTTAGAGACCCCTTCCAACTCTAGATCCTATAATCCTATGATGGCACTTAGTTTGGCTGGGTATCAGACAACAAACACCCTGTCATCAGGCCCATACTTGAAGACTTCCCAGTGTGGTAGGATCAGTCTGAATTTACATACCCCTGGTATAGGCTTTGAGAACTCAGAATCACCTCTGCATCATGATAGGGTGATAAGGAGGACTTCAATAAAAGAGGATACAGAGCAAAGCAATGCATTTCAAGAGGAAATCGATGGTCAGGATTATTTAGCAATGTAACTATAATAGAAAGGATTTTGACTAGCTGTGGATAATACCACAAGAAAAGAAGGCACTGGGCCATTCATTATTCTCTCTGTGTCTCTGTCTCTGTCTTTGAGTGTCTCTTTCTCTTTGTCTCTGTCTCTCTATCTCTTCCTCTATCTCTATCCCTCTCTCTGTGTCTCTATCTCTGTGCCTTTCTCTCTGTTACTTTCTACCTCTCTGTCTGTCTCTATCTCTGTGTCTCTGTCTCTGTCCCTCTTTCTCTCTCTCTCTCACTCACTTCACCTCCATGAATTTGTGGAATGACAGACTGGGACTGCTGGGACTGACTAGTCACAGAATGACCCCTTCTTCCCTAGGGCCAGGAAACCATAGTAATAACCCTGTGGTTGGGAAGCAGAACAAAGCCAACTTGTCCATATTGGGGATGACGCCTTTGGTCTTTACTCTGTTTATGCTCCACCTACTGAGCTTATTGTCTTCAGACTGGATTCTAATTTGGATGACTTCCTTAATGTCTGCTTTTGTCTCACATCTTCTACTACAAATAGACATAGCCCTCTCCCAAAGCAAGGGAATTGCTTTGAAGTTCCCAGTTGGGACACAGTTGAAAGCAGAAGCAATTTTGGCAAAATACTGACTGAATGGAGACAACACGGTCCAGGGTTAAATCCAGTCTTTAACACAATCTGTGTGATTTTGGCAGAGAGACAGAGAGAGGGGCAATCACTTAACTTAAAATAAGTAGGTGAGGCTAGATATTCTCTTGAGATCTCTTCCAGACCTAGATCTCTGATAGGCAAAAGAAGGAAATAACATTGTGAGTCCTCAGTCCCTGGCATAATGGCCAACTGATGACCTAAGAATGACAAGCAATACTCAGGAATTAAGCAATCCTTTCTTTAGTCATTCATCATTACTCCCTCATCACTGGTTTTGCCTTCAGAAGGTCAGAAATGTTTCCTCAGAGCCATTTATCAGGAATGATTCAAATGTGCAAGTATCAACTGAAACTCTTTTCTGGATCAACAATATGCCCCAGAGCTTAAGGCTTTGCTCATTAGGTTGGAAATGGTTTTTAATGAGCCACCCTAAATGTGCATTTAATTTAAGCATAATAAAGCATCTATTTTATTTAAAAGGACATAATACCTCTGGTATCTGCCATCATTTAGGAGTTGCCAGATGCCCCCTTTCTGGCCTGGAATTCTCCTCCTACTCCCTGTCTCACACATTTAATTGTTCAAGCTTAAAGACAAAGAAACAAAACCTGATAACATGTCCTTTTAACAGCCCCTTCAAAGAAAATAGATGGGAACAGTTAATGTTGGAGCGCTTGCAGGAAGACAAGCACCCTAATATACTGCTGATGGAACTGTGAATTTGTTCAAGCATTCTGAACGATGTGAGATCATCACTCATGACTCTAAAGGGAACGTAAGGGTCCATCTGGTCCAAACCTCTCATTTTACAGTCCAAACAACTGAGGCCTAGGGAAGGTAAGTGATTTTCCCATGACCATACAGATAGTAAATCTCACAGGCAATAATAACTACAGTGGCAGTTAGCATTTATACAGAGTTGTGAGGTTTGAAAGTGCTTTACAAATACTATCTCATTTTATCTTCATAGTAACCCTGGGAGATGGGGGTGCCAGAGCCGGGTGTCCCCCACATAGCTTCCTTGGCAATAATTTGAAATTATTTAAGAAAAGTAATTTACTGTTCGTTCTCATCAACTCTAAGATCCCACTGCTAATCATGTTCCTCAAGACATGTACATGTATATGTATATGTTTGTGCCATTTGTACATTCAGAAGTCAAACACAAGAAGAAAGGTAATACACACACGTATGCTAGGGTCACTTGTGATGCTTAGTTCTATTTAACTGTTTTTCTTTTTCAAAAAGGCAGATTTCTGCAGAGGAATGTTGAGAAAGGGGACATTGGGAAATATAAATCACCAAAGGCACCAATAAGGCTTTTTTTTAAGGTTCCTATCTTATTTTATTTTCAATTTATTTATTTATTTTTAGTTTTTAACATTTATTTCCACAAGATTTTGAGTTTCAAATTTTCTCCCCATCTCTCCCTTCCCCCCACCCTAAAACACTGTGCATTCTGATCCAATAAGGCTTTTTTAAAGCCTTTTTTTCTACAAATTGTTACTGTGGGATAATTTAATTAGGTGTATGTCTTGGTCAGTTATAGCTAGCCTGCAAATGTGTCTCTGAAGCTGATGAACTTGGAAGAAAAATGGTAACAAGAACCTTTGGACAACTGAAACATTGTCTGGTTGGTTGTCTTTCCTAAAAATGAAAAATAAAAAAGTACAATTAAGTGCCTACTGCAGCCACCACACTGGACAGGGTGCAGCATGACCTGGCATTGTCTTTCTTCCTGTTAAATAGCTTTGGGCATGGTACACTTTGGAGAAGAAAGCACTTTGCAGAAACACATGAATTATGTAGGACATCACTACATTTCTCAGGACTAATTTTTTTTCTTTTTTTCCCCACATTTCTTCCTCCTCTGATCTCTTCTAGGCTCTTTTCCTTTCTTTCTTATTATAGCTCTTCCACGTGCTACCCCTTGTGTGAGCTAAATTATATTTTCCACCCAGCATTGATACTAGTTCCAGACATTCAGAGCTCCTCCAATAGTTGGAAATTATTAAAAATTTGGCCCTTCATATATGAAAGTGACTAAACCTGTGAAAACCTAAGCTGTGTCTCTAGCAGTGTGCACACATTGCCTTGAACCCAGCCTGCTTTTTCAGAGTATCCTTCTCATGGCCAATAACAAATGCTGATCCAGGACTTAAGGATGGAGTAGGGAAGGAGAGAAGTATGCAGTTGGGATATATATGTTACACAAGAGGTGCAGAGATATAGTCTGTGGCCAAAGAACAGGGGGAAGACCATTACCCCATCCCCTCCCCAATTCCTACCCCAACTCAGACCTCACTCTCATATATAGTGCATAAATCAGGAGCAGAAGTGATGATTCCTGTCCTCAAGGAGATGCCAATTTAGTTACCCATTTATTTAGATGAACTTTCTTTTGTTTCTGAGGCCTGTGACAACATGCCTTACTCAGATACCATGGTTCACTCATATTCCTCTGCCTTTGACCTTTTACTCTACCTTATTTTTCTGATCAAATAAATAGAGTGCTTTGCAAATTTTGCCATGCTATAAAAATGTCAGGTATTTGTATGATCTGTCATGGAATTCAAAAAGAAGTGGTCATGATATAAATGAATAAACTGCTAATATTCTTTTATATTTAAGGTTCTGTGGACTATTGTACAGATGGGTTAAATGACTGTTCTTTTTTTAAAAAGTAATTGAAGTGTATGTGAATATAAGGTCATCTTCTGCAGATTCGCTGAAAGGAAACATCTTTTTGCCTCAACCAGTAGCCCATAGGATGACAAGAACACTATTTCTTCCATCTTGTTCCCTCAAGGTGTTGACTTCTTGATTGAGTCTCTATATTTTGAAAGCTTCTTATTTCAAGTAGTTTGGAAATGATGCTTATTGGCATAGTGACATCTCTTTTAAACTTAGTCATCTCTTAAACTTGTATGGATTAATGTTTTATCTGGTAACCTAAATGGATAGTCAAGCAAAACACATTATTTCATTGCATATTATATAGAGATATATGGATCTATATCTGTCTATATAGCTATAAGGAAAGATGAATATAGATAGACATAGATGATATATATAGACATTTTGCATATATATTATATGCTATTTTATTTGTGTCTATATACATATAGGCACACACATGTGTGTATATATATATATGTGCATGTGTATGGGTATATATATGTATACTTATGTGTATATATGTATAATAATTACATATATATATGCATAATATATACATATATACATACATATATATGTATAATAATTCAGTACTATAAATCACAGGTGTTAATGGGCTGCAAAATTAGAATGTGATAAGACCTTAGCCTGAAAGGGCCAAGGTCTTACATTTCACCCTGGGCCATCTCCAGCCATCCTGATGAATATCAGGCCACTGGACCCAGATGGCTCAGGAGGAGAAAGTGAGGCTGGTGACCTTGCACAACCCTCCCTCACTCAAATCAAAGTTAACTGCAACTCATGTCATCATCTTGATGTCATGGGCCTCTTCAAGAATGAATGACAAGCACAACAATGGCACCAGACAAAAATGTAACTGAGAAATGTTTCACAAAATAAACAAAAATAAAATTTAACATAGATCATTTTAGTTTGTGATTTTCTAAGTCAATATGTAGTCTGCAGAGTTTGATGCCACCAACCTAAACCAATTGCCTGTCTGTGATGAATAATATATTTCATCAAAAATTCTTTGGAATCATAAATGGTCTTTGTATTAGTCATAGTCCTTACAGTTTTGAAAGTTATTGGTTTTTTACAGCTATTGTTATTGCATAAATTGTTATTCCGATCTGCTTACTTCATTCTGTATCAGTTTATGTGTCTTTCCATGTCTCTTCAAAAGTGCCCAACATTAATAGATACTTAATGAATGCTTTATTATTATGAATTATTATAAAATTATTATGAAAATCATCATCATGTAAAAGCCTTCTCACCTTGCTTGATGAAGAACAAATAGAAATGGTCCTGGGACAAGTTCCTACCCGGCTATTATTCTTTTTAAATTTAACATTCTCTGAAATATTGTATAAAATACCGCTTTTATAGTTGGATAAAAATATTAAAATGCAAGCTCATCTTTTGATGGTTCACTGGAAGTATTTTCAGTATTAACTCCAGTAGCAAACAGCATGGAAGAAATTCTATCTGGCTCCCACATTACTTTGACTTCTTTGAGGTCTCTATATTTTGAAAACTGTTTCATGAAGTTTAGAGATTATACACATTTGGTATAGTGTCAGCTACTATAAATGTTCTTAAGTTTTTATGTTGTAGTGTCATGTCTGGATGATTTGGAAAATAATTTTGTGGGTAATAATGGTATGATTCCAGTAGAGTTTATCAGCTAAATTCTAAAAGATTATTTTGAGGTCTGTATCTGTCGTAAGGGGATTTTTTCACTGTCAGACGATGAAAGGCAATACATTTTTGATATATAATTCTAACCCCCACATCATGTCTTACTAGGTATTCTGTAGGTGGCAATTGTCTGTAGACTACAACGGTTTCTTCTGTTTCCTTCCATAATCTGTATTGATTCCCAAGGACAGGCTGCTTAAGGGTTACCCTTCTGTAATTTCTGGTGTAGCAACCTGCTTCTAAATTATCTTCATAAATCTCTCCATTTATTTCCACAAAAAAAAATTCCATGTAAATTTGTTCAGCCATTTAATTGATGCTTCTTTGTCAACATTTTTTGGCTCACTTCAATGCGGATTTTTTTATTATCTCCTTCTTCCCCTTTTGATAGGGCGTCATCTCATTTCAATGGCATTCAGACAAAAATGGTCCTGGAGCTAGTTACTATCTCATTATGATTTTTTTCTTATTTACTGAGTATGGACGCATACGTAAATGGGCAAATTCCTGCTTTTTGTAATTGAACAAAACAATTGGAGATGCAAGAGCTCAGCTTCCAATGGACTCCTTGAAAGAATCTTCAGTACAACTCCAGTAGCAGACAAGCCAAAAGGCATGAATGACATGCCTCTTCTTCTTACGTTATTAGTTTTTGTCATTAGGGCAATATGCCAAAGTGGATAGAGTGTCTTAGATTTAGATTTAGGAAGAACATGGATTAATGTTCTCCTTCAACCAATGCTAACTCTGTGACCACAGGCAAGTCGTTTAACTCCTCAGTACCCTAGGCAACTTTCTCACTACTTAAATTAGAGCTAGAGTAAATCTCACAACTGTGCTGACTCAGTACATTACAAATTCATGTTATCTTACTTCCGTTGGACCCTCACCTGAACAAGGCAATTCTTTGATTCCTCCCTAATGGACTCCTTATCTCTCACTGCACAGAAGCCATTCTAAACCTTATCTTCCCCCCTCAAGTTTTCCATTCCTCTCCCATTCCATGCTCCCTGTATCCTCCCACAAGCTGAAAACCTTATCTCTTGCTCCATTAAGAAAACTGAAGCCATTCAAAGTTAATTCCTTCTCCCTTTCTCTTCATCTCAAAACCCCTTGTTGTCACCCACCATTCTTTGTTCCTTTTCCCCAGCCTCTAACAAAGTAGTGGTCCTTCTTCTTGTCAAAGCTAACCCCTCTACAAACATTCTTCATTCCATCCATTCAAGTTCTGTCAAAGAAACTGAAACTTCAATCACTCCCCAACTCATTTTTTAAATTTTTTTCAGTTCCAAATTTCCTTCTTTGCTCTACCCCCTCCCTTACCCATTTTGAAGATAAGAAATACGATATTATACATATGAAGTCATGCAAGATATTAGCCATAATTGTCCTCCAAAATGCAAGGAATACAAAGGAAATAAAAATATGCTTCAACCTGTACTCTGAGACCATCCATTCTCTACTATGTTTGGACTAGTTTACAGCTCCACCAAATGAGCATTAATGTGCCTATTTTCCCACATTCCAGCCAGCATTTGCCATTTTTATTTTCTGACATCTTGACAATCTGATGAGTATGAAGTGGTACCTCAGAGCTGTTTTAACTTGCATTTTTATGATTATTAGCAATTTAAAGCATTTTTCTTATGATTAATTATAGCTTCAGTTTCTTCCTCTGAAAACTGCCTGTTCATATCCTTTGACTGTTTATCAGTTGAGGAATGACTCCCGGTTTTTTATAAAGTAGGTTCAGTTCTCTATATATTTGAAAAATGAAACCTTTATCATAGAAACTTGGTATAATTTTTCAAATTTCCTACTTTTCTTCTAGTTTTGGCTGCATTGGTTTTGTTTGCACAAAAACTCCCTCTATGCTCTCTCTCTTGATGACCTTATAAATTCCTATGGTATAACTATCAACTCCATGTAGATGACTTGTAGATCTATACATCCAGCCTCAGCCTCCCACTTGAGCTTAAATATCATATCACTGTCTCTTAGACCTTTCAAAAAAAAAGATGTCCCAGAGACATCATAAACTGAACATGTCCATGAACTCATGAACTCACCATTTTCTCTAAAATATTTCCCTCTCCCAAACTTTACTATGTCTGTTGAAGTCACCACCTTGCTGATATTGTCCCAAGTTAGTAATTTTGGCATCATCCTTCACTCCTTACCCTCCCTCACCCCACATACACAATCAGTTGCTATGTCATCTTGTCTCTGTTCCCCACAACATCTCTTGTATCCAATCCTTTCTTTCTACTCAGAGAACTTGGTTATTAGTTCAGGCCCTCAATACTTCTAATTTAGATTATTGATTCAGCCTCCTCACCAATCTTTCGGCCTCAAATCTACTCTAGTAGACTATTGCCAAAATGACTTTTTAAAATGCCAATCTGTCTCACTTCTTTTTTTTAATTTAATAGTATTTTATTTTTTCCAATTACATGTAAAGACAAGTTTCAGCTTTTTTGAAAGATTTTGAGTTCCAAAATTTTCTCCCTCCTTTTTCCCCTTCTCCCCCTGTCCAAAATGGCAAGCCATCTGATATAGATTATATATGTACAATCCACATAAAACATATTTTCACATAGTAATGTGAAAGAAGAAACAGAACAAAGGAAAAAAATCCACAAAAAAATGAAAATAGTGTACTTTAATCTTCATTCAGGTTTTATCAGTTCTTTTTCTGGCTGTGGATAGCATTTTCAATCATGAGTCTTTTGGAACTGTCTTGATTCATTGTATTACTGAGAAAAGCCGAGTCGCTCATAGTTGATCATCGCAGTGTTGCTATTACTGCATACAATGTTCACCTGCTTCTGATCCCTTCACGTGGCATCAGTCCGTATAAGTGTTTCCATGTTTTTTTCCGAAATCCACCTGGTCATCATTTCTTATGGAACAATAGTATTCCATTACATTCATATACCTTGATTTATTCAACCATTTCCCAATAGATGGTCATTCTCTCGATTTCCAATTTTTTTGCCAATATGAAAAGGGCTGCTATAAATATTTTTGGTCATGCAGGTCTTTTTACCCTTTTTATGATCTCTTGGGAATACAGGTCTAGTAGTAGATTGCTGGATCAAAGGGTATGCATAGTTTGATTGTCCTTTGGGCATCATTCCAGCTCTCCACAATGGTTGGATCAGTTCACAATTATACTAACAATGCATTAGCATCCCAATTTTCCCACGTCTTCTCCAACATTTATCATTTTCCTTTTCTGTTCTATTAGCCAATCTTATAGGTATGAGGTAATGCCTCAGACTTGTTTTAGTTTGCATTTCTCTAATCAATGGTGATTTAGAACATTTTTTTCATGTAACTATAGATAGTTTTGATATCTTCATCTGAAAAGTGCCTGTTCACATCCTTTGACCATTTATCAGTTGGAGAACAATTTGTATTCTTATAAATTTGATTTAGTTCTCTATGTATTTGAGAAAAGAGGCCTTTATCAGAGACATTTGCTGTAAAGCTTGTTTTCCAGTTTTTTGCTTTCCTTCTAATCTTGGTCTGCATCAATTCTACTTAATCAACAACTCCTGTGACTCATTGCTGCTAGGATCAAATATGTTCTCCATTTTTTAATTTTTAAAACCCTTTGCAACATAGCCTCAACCCCTCCTTCCAACCTCCTTGGACATTATTCCCTCCTCGCACTCTCTGGTCCAGACAGATTGGTCTTCTCTCTCTCCTTCATGCAAGATATTCCATCACCCATTTCAATGCATTTGACTTGACGACCCTCTGATATTAGAATTCACCCCCTTCTTACCTTTTTCACAGAAAATTCCTCTCCTCCATCAGGATGATACAAATACTCTACCTTCTATACAAAGCCTTTCCAGTTCCCCCAGACTACCTGCATTGGTAGAAGGAATTTCCTCACATGGGAGTTCCTTGTGCCAGTGACATCACAGGTCTCAGCTATTTTGCTATTCACTCATGTATTTGTCATTTTTCCCCTTAGAGAGGAAACTCCATACAGTTCATTTCATTCATTGTATTTGCAGCCTCAGTATAGTGCCTGACACATGGTTGATGTCCAACTAATGTTTGTTGATCTTTTTTATTAATAAGTTATAGATGACTTGCCCATGGATATAGGTTTCTTTACTGGAATTTTTTCTAGCACTGATGAAACCAGCAGTCTGGATACCATGGCCTCTTCCCCACTGCCATTATCAACATCCAGAACATAGATTATAAACATTCAACATCTTCTTCAATTTCCAGCTTAAACACCTTCTCTGGTCTCTTTCTTTGTTGTACTCTCATGTGTACTTAGATTTCTAGTTTGTATTGTAGTTATTGGGGTCCTATCTTATTTCTCCTATGAGAATATGAGCTCCTTCGTAGATGTGTCCCTTTTATCTTTGTCTCTCCCTCACAGTGTCTAGCCCAGGGCTCTGCACACAGTAGGTTCACAAGAAATGTTTATGGAATGAATGATGGGTGACTCACTCACATGTTCTGGTTTCATCCACCCGGGAATGGAGATTCCTGACTATGTCCTCATCTCGCCTCTCTGAATTTTGTTTTACGGCAGTGAATGAGAGATGACAAAGCCTCCCCCTTGTGATATTAATGCTGATTCTTGCAGTCTAGGTGGCAAAATGACAGGACATAATGCTTAAATCGGCTCCTCGGGAATGCAGCAGTTTGGTATCAAAGGCACAGTGTTGGAGGGGCTCCCTTCAGAAATGCTAACCTCTAAGATTGTTTTGGAGGGAAGAGGCTTTTATGTCTCTTCAGATGTAGCATCCCTGTCAGATTTCAATGTGAAAAAATAAAATATTACAGAGGTGTTGACAGTCTGGTTAAAAATAGCCCTATCTATTAAAAGGTGAAAACATGGCGTGAAACACAGGAGCCTGCCACTTTCTATTCAGTTGCAACCCAGCTGTGGGGGAGAGAGTTTTTAGGAGATGTTTCCCTCTGTCACTATAGAAAGAGGCTGTTCCAAAATGAAGAATCTCATTTTTCATGAGTATAAGCAAAACATGGGGTGCAGTTAGTTGGCACAGTGGATAGAGTACCAGGCCCAGTGTCAAAAAGACTTGAGTTCCAATCTGACCTCAGACACTCACTAGCTGTGTGACCCGGGGCAAGTCACTTCACCCTCTTTGCCTCAGTTTCCTTATGTGTAAAATGAGCTGAAGGATAAAATGGCAAACCACTCCAGTATCTTTGCCAAGAAAACCCCAAACGGGGTCGCAAAGAGTCAGGCACAACTGAAAAACGACTGAAACAAAAGGACAAGAGAGACAAACCACCCCTGGCTCATGCTGTAAAATAGGAAAAATTGATCTGGAGGCCATTATTAGAGATTGCAGTCAATTTCTCAAACCCTCTCTTGCTTATCGAACCTTAGGATCTCAGAGTTTTAAGGACTTCACAAGCTGTAGCATAGGGAAAGAACACTGCATTTGGAATCCAAGGACCTGGGTTCAAATACCAGCTCTGATACTTAACCCCTCTGTGACCTTAGGCAAGATAGGTCTTCTGGAGGCAAAATGCCTTCCACATCCAGAGAAAGAACTATGGAATTGGATCGCAGAATGAAGCAGACCGTTTTCTGTTATGTTCTGTTTTGTTTTATGGTTTCTCCCATTCATTTTAATTCTTCTATGCAACATGACTAAGGTGAAAATGTATTTAATAAGAATGTATGTGTAGAACCTATATAAGATGACATGCCATCTCGGGGAGGGAGGGGTGAGGGAGGGCAAAAAAATCTAAGATATATGGAAGTGATTGTAGAGAACTTAAAACAAATAAAATAACAATAAAAAGAGATAGATCTTTTCTTAGTGCACAGCTTTCCTTGTCTGTAAGATGAGGGGAAGTCTGACTAGATGACCTCTTAAGATCCTTCCAGCTTCAGCCTTAACTCTATGGTTCTATGATTCTACAGCATTGGCAATAGTGGTCATCCATTTGGGGAACTAGGTGGCACAGTGCATAGAGCTCTGAGTCTGGAGTCAAGAAAACTCATCTTCTTGAGTTCAAGTCCAGCCTCAGACACTCACTGGCTATGCGACCCTGGGTAAGTCCTTTCACCCTGTTTGCCTCAGTTTCCTCATCTGTAAAATGAGAAGGAAATGGCAAACTATTCTAGTATCTTTTCAATAAAACCCCAAAAGGGGACATGAAGAGTCTGAATGACTGAATACCAGCGGCAGCCATAGCCTCAGTTATAGATCTCCATTGATGGGTTATTGTCTCTTCATCCTGCTGTTGGGGGCTTGGACACAGGGGGAAATGTTAGTTTCCCATGTTTAAGATGCCAGCTTATTTTCAGTTCCATTACCTTGACACTTATCAATTTTTAAATCAAGGGATATCACTTTCTAAATGAACCTTCTTTTATTAGGTGTCATCTCTGGCTTTTAAAAAGTAGAATTAATTCTAAACATGTGCCATAAACATAGATCGATTCCTTTAACAGCACTTTAATAGTCATATTTCTTCATGGAAAAACTCTGTCATCACTTCCACTAACATAAAAAGACATCCATGATTCCCTAAGACAGAGCCAATAAAGGTGTAAATTTGTGAAAAGAGGCTATTTAATGGTAATTCATTATATAGAGACCCACAAATTGTGGAAGCAGAAATAGAATTAAGTCTCTTGAGACCTGATATCTTATTTGCAAGATAAAAAGTGATGACCAAAGAGAGCTTGGGGGCTGATGAATAATTCCCGATTTTATGTGGCCCATCCCAGGTTCAGATAATAGCCAATTCTGATATGCTCCTCCTCAATATTTCAAACTGATGAGTCATCCTCAAGTTCTGAGTGCTATTTCTAACCCACCTACTACTTAGATCCTTGATTTATCTCATACTCTTTGCAGAGCCTGCTATAACTTCTGATTTTGAAGATATATCAATCAATCATTAAACCTTTATTAAACACTCACTATATACCTGGCATGATACAGGTATCATGGGATACCCTTTTCTGTTTACATGGGGATCACGGTGCCTCTCCTTAACTTTGTTCTGTCTTACCTCCAACTCTACCCAATAAATCGCATTTTTATCCATACATTGTTAACCCAGGTCCAGACTTATCCATAAATCTAATACTTGGAGTCCTACTAAGTGAATTGAATTATAACTGATAATGGTGACTACATTTGACTATAACTCCTTGGGGGCAAGGACTGAGTCTTATTCAAATTCTGTATCTCTCTCTAATGCCTTGCAGAGATCCTTACATACTGTGGGCACTCAAAAATCACTGGACAACTAATGGGGTAATATAAGATCATAGAACTGGAAAGGACCCCTTCATTTCATATATGAAGAAGCTGAGCCCAGAGAGTGTAAGAGATTTGCCCAGGGTCACATAGGTAGTATGAGGCAGCATTTCAATCTGGGTCCTCTTACTTCAGAGCCAGGACTCTTTGTGTTGTACCATGACATCAATAATTTGATCAGTTCAACAAATATTATATACCTACTACATGCAGAGCCAAAGAAAACAGCAACAAAAACAGAGTCAACCTTTCCTACAAGGAATTAATATTCTTCTGGAGAGTCAACCTTTCCTACAAGGAATTAATATTCTTCTGGAGAGAGAGACATCTTTATAAATACAAAGTATATATTAAAAACTCACAGATTAATAATGCATAGACTTTAGGAATTGTAGCAGGGCCATTGAGGGAGCTATTTGGGTTTAAGGTAGTCTCTTAGTAATTCTCATCTCAAACTCCAGCTCTTTGTCCAATTTTTCCTCTAGCTAAGCCCTGGCATTCAGTCTGTCAATCTGTTCAAGAATATTTTCACCCATCCCAACAATATATTTTCATCACATATATTCCAGGCTTTATTTTATGCAGTGCTGCATACTGTCTCAGGTGAACAAAGTTCACCACTTTAAGGATTTCTGCATCATAACATAGTATGTGAAGTAAATATAGAGAAAAAGAATCCTGACTACACAGAGTGTATGTGTAGAGATAAAGCTATTTGGATAAATTCAAGAGTTCCCCCAGTGCTAGAAATTCCTACTATCTATCACTTAGATAGCCATAGAATCTCAAGAGCTAAAAGGCACCTTAGAGGCTCTCTTTTCTAAGGGTCATCAAACTATGGTCTGAAGGGCCAAAGCCATCCACAGACTGTGCAGTCCACAAGCTAAGAATGGTTTTTACATTTTAAAATAAAGTTGTATTTTAAAATGTAGAAATAATTCGTAGCTTGCAGGCCATACAAAAACAGGTAGAAGACCAGATTTGACCCATAGGCCATAGTTGGATGACCCCTTCTCTAGTCTAACTTTTCACCCCAAGAAGGAATCTCCTTTACAACATCTCCAGTTAAAAATTAATCAGCCTTTATTCAAGCACATCATATTATAGGGAACTCACTACCTAATGAAGCGGTCCATTCTAAGAGTAGACAACTAATGTTAAGTAATTCTTCCTTGTGCTGAGCTAAACACTAGCTCCTTGGGAGTTCAACCTAGTCTTCCCGAGTTTTTCCCTCTGGAGTCATTTCTTTCTACCTTCTCATCCTAGAATTTCACTCTTTCCTCTGTATCCTCACTCTGGACCTTCACTCCTCCCCTGTGGCCTTCTCACTTTGGATGACCATGTCAGCCCTTTGGCTACTTCCTCTGATTGGTCAGTTCCTCCCAGAACCTCCATCATAAGGATAATGCCAAGACTCCCCATGTTCATTCCTTCTTTCCTCTCCAGAGTCTGGACTTTCTTTAATGTGGTATCTATCCCCTCTAGAGTATATGTTCTTTAAGAGCAGGAAATGTCTTTCCTTTTGCTTGTATTTTGTATCCCCAGTGCTGAGCACAGTGCCTGGCATACAGTAAATTTTATTAAATGCTTGTTGACTGACATTGAACAAAATTCTTCCATGTAACAGTCATCAGATACTTGAAAACAACTTTCTTGGTTCAGATATTGAAATACTCTGTTCAAATACCTGTGTGATGCTGTATTAGGGGATACATCAAACCATTACCCATAATTAATACCTTATTATGGATTACTTTATAAGATTAGCTAACCAATCACTTAACTGGGTTGGACCTGCCCTCTTTAGTAGGGGGTAGAGGTGGAGAACATATATACAGAGATGTTCTATCATTTCTCTGTCAACCACGGTGGGGACTAGATTTTCTTGAGTTACTTCTAGCTGTAAGTCCTAGGATGATTTCTCTCCTCCCCAAGCACCAAAGAGGAACTTCCAAGGGAGCAGGGAGAGGATTGGGAGAAGGAAGTAGGAGCATAAAAGCAGTGTCCCTAGAATATATACTTAAGCCTACCCTTGGAATCCAGATGTTTAAAAAAGAAAAGAAGAGATTAAAAATGAGAGTGAAATGACTGCAAGTAAACCTATCAGCAGCCCAAATGTGCAGACTAACTCAATTTCACCACCTCTGCTGCTCTAAAGAGTATGGATTCAAGAGCCCAGAGGCCTTTCCATAAAAGCGGCAGGAAATGAAGTGCATAAAACAGAACTGCCTGGTTTTCCAATGAAAAATTGTAAATTTCACCAACTTTATCCAAACTCAAGCACTCTAGTTACTGCCCCTACTAAAATTTCAGCATCTACACTTGTACAGGAGGATACCACCTGAATTTCTATACTTTATCACTCACAGGAGGGATGAAGACATTACAAACCTGGGATAGAGGAACAAAAGTCATTCCCCTTTAGAGGACTAGAGGAAACCCCTGGTTGTCCCTCTCTTGCTCCCATGACCACAACTGGTACCTAAAGCTGCCAGGATCAAGTGGAAAGAATGAACTTGGGGCAGCTTAGGTGGCACAATTAGGCCCTTGAGTCAGGAGGACCTGAGTTCAAATTTGGCCTCAGACACTTGATACTTACTAGCTGTGTGATCCTGGGCAAGTCACTTAACCCCAATTTCCTTGCTTTCCCCCCTCCAAAAAAAAAAAAGAATGAACTTGAAGATTTCAGAACTTCCTGGTTAAAAGAATTGTAGAGAGCTAAGTCAACTACTATTTTTGATTAGAGTATGGTGTCATGGAATGAGCACTACTCATGGAGTCCAAAAGACTGCTTACACCCTAGCTCTGAATCTTAATAGCTATATGTCCCTGGGCAAGTCACTTCATCTAAGCTTTCCACATCTATATAATGGAACCTGTACTCCTTCCTTTATAGGTTTGTTGTTAAGGGAGTACTTTGTAAATCTTAAAGCACTAAGATTTCAATGTGAATTATTATAATTATAAACATGCTGAGGCTTCAGAGTGAGAAAGTGACTTCCCTAAGTTCAAAGAGTAACACCAGAAGATGAGTCCTGAAACCTAGGGTGTAGTCTCAGCTCTGCCACTGACCCACTGTGCTACTCTGAGCAACTTACCTCTTTCCTAGGTCTTAGGTTAGTCAGTTGTTCAAGTAGTGATAACAACATCCCCAAACTAGCCTCAAATGAAAGAATAAAAATGAGGAGATCAAGCTACATAGTCTCTGACATCTAAGATAATTTGATTCTCCTCAGATATGTTGTTATAAATTATACAGCCTAGCTAAGCTCACTATGATTTCATTTCTGCCCTCCATGCCTAAGCCCCTGTATATTTGAGTTATGATAGTGACAAGTAGAGCAAGGGCTCCCTGTCTGTGCAGCCCACTCCCACTACTGAGCTTTATCTAAATCACTTTAATACTCAGAACACCTTTTCCCCCTTCCATCCCCTCTAAGCTATAATTCAAATGGCTTCTGGAATTCCATTTCCACCATAAAACCTACCTAGATTGACCAATGGAGAGTGGACAGCTGACCTCTAAATCAGTCTGAAAAAACCGTAGCCACTCTCTAATATTACTCATCCCATGTTGGTTTTTTACCTCCAGTCCCACCCAGCCCAGGCTCCCTCACTCTCCCCTTTCTGGGGGAAAGTAGAACTGCCTGTCTGACCTGGACCACAACTGAGAAATTGCATTAGCCTTACTCCCAGTCATCTCAGTTCTCTCTTCTCATGATGCCCTGGAGAAGGCCCTGCCCTGATGTCTGTATTTTCTTTTTCAAAGATCCTCCTTCTTTGACAGTCAGTCCCTGAAGCAGCTGGTAATAGGCATCCAGCTTTGAGTCCTTCATCCCCACCAAAAAGGATTCTCTCTTCAAAGGACCTTTCACCTTGCACTAGCCTTGTCTAGTGAGAGGCAGCTCAACACATTTCAACATTTTAAGAAAGACTTGTTTTTCATTTTAAATGATTTATTTCAAGTTGAGAAAAAGTGGCATCAAGGAGTGGGGAGTGTAGAGGAAGAGTAAGCAAAAATGAAAGAACTTAAAAGCCGAGCTATAAGGAACTTTAGCAATTATATCATCCACACATCTCATATGATGGTTGGTCATATTGAAGGGAAATGACT
Source organism: Potorous gilbertii (assembly GCA_028658325.1). Classification (NCBI taxonomy): domain Eukaryota; kingdom Metazoa; phylum Chordata; class Mammalia; order Diprotodontia; family Potoroidae; genus Potorous; species Potorous gilbertii. The sequence continues at coordinate 298,090,422 of CM053769.1, read as the reverse complement.
TGTCCCAGCCTACAGAATGGATTCTTGAGTGACTATGTACATACAAAACATACAGAGAATCAATAGAAGGTAACCTTGAAGGGGAAGGCGCTCTTGACCGGTGGACCATAGAAAGGCCTCTTTCAATGGTGGTCATCAAGTGGAGTCTTGAAGAGAGCTAGAGAGTCTAGGAGGTAGAGGCGGGGAAGCAAAGCAGTCAGTCAGTGCAAAGGTTCAGAGATCAGAGGTAGGAGAAACAGCACCTTGTGTACAAAACGACAATACTCTTACTGTATGACTAGACCATCAAGTTTCTAAGAGAGAGCAATGTGTAAAAAGACAGGAAAGACAGGACATGATCAGGTTAGAAAGAGTTTTAAATGACAAACCAATAGAGAATCACTGAAGCTTATTAAGCAGGGCAGTGCCATCCATCATGTCAGGCTCTCTCTCTTCAGCTCAATATAGAGAAAAAGATCCTAACAATTAGAGATGTCTAAAACTGTAATGGGCCACCCCAGGGAGAAGCCAGCCCCTCATCATTGGAAACCCTCAAGTAGAGGCCCGAAGGAAGGTGTTCTTATTATCCCCTCACTTTACAGTTGAGGAAATTAAGGCAAAAAGAGGTTAAGTGACTTGCCCAGATAGAGCTAATAAATAACTGAGGCCTGATGATGTTTCTGTTTCTGTTTCTGTTTCTGTTTCTAGGCCTGGCATTCTATCTATCCACTGTAACACCTTTCCCCTCACTACCACGCTTTCATTTTAAAAGAAAACATCTAAAAAAAAAACATTTCAAAGAAAACGCCTATAAGAGTCAAGACCCTGGCTAACGCATATAGAATTCCCATGAGAAATAGAGATGTCAAACCTGGAATTAAGAAGATATTAAATCAAAGTGATGACTCCCCTGGTGGTTTTGGGAGGACTTATATAACTCAGTAGGCACCATTTTCCTATCAGAGTCTCTGGTATCCTCCCCAATTGGCTTGTTATCAGCCTTTGTGCCCCTGAGCTACTAAAAATTTCACAGTCATGTTGCTTGTTACTAAGTTCCATTTTCAAAAGGGTATTAACTGCTCCATCTCTGCTAATCTTGGATATAAGGTGAGTGCTGTTTCCACCCCATAAATGCCTCCTGTATTGCGCTCCCAGATTAAATGCAAAAACATAATAGGTCCTTTATCTTGTCCCGCAGGACAAAAATGAATCTACCACAAAGCTCTCATTGGGTAGGCATTCAGTTTCTTTGCCAATATGATCCCCCAGAAAGTCTGGGTCATCAATCAGTCATTTGATTAGTTTCCAGGACTCACACAACATATAACTGCTTACAGTACTTCATTTATACCTGGAAATCACATCAGAAAGAAGCCTGTTCCCAAAATAGGAAAGTGGAAAGAGCACTGGCTCAGGCATCAGAAAACCTGGGTTCAAATTCTGTCATGATACGTAGTACCTGTGTCATCTTAGACAAGTCACTGATGACTTCTGAGGATCCTTTCAGCTCTGTGGATCCTACTAGGATGCTATGAACCTGCTGCAAATTCTGAAGTTTGAACCATGGGGAAGGGTCTGTGTGGTTCATGCTGAAGCAGCACTTCAAGAGTTGTCTTCCTAGATCTTAGTATCTTCGGTATCTTCAAGATCTGGGCGGAACTATCCCAATAATTTAATAATTATGTATGCATACTTATAATATATATACATATATATATATATATATATATTTACTTGCATGTGTATACAAAAACAACAATAGCTAGCATTTATTAAAGTTTGCAAAGTGCTTAGGAAATATGACCTCATTTTATCCTCACAACGATCCTGGGAGGTGGCTACTATTTTTATCCTTATTCTAATTACAGACGGAGAGACTGAGGCAGACAAAGGTTCGAGGCAGACAGCGACTTGCCCAGAGTCGTGTAGCTAGGAAGTGTCCGAGACTACATCTGAACTCAGTTCTTCCTGACTCCAGGCCCAGTGATCTATTTACTGCACCATCTAGTTGCTCTATAGTTATAATTACTCATAGTTGTGTATAATACATACAGAAAAATTTTATGTGTAATTATATAATTAAGGTCTAATTATACTATCCAATATTTATGTGGTGCCTTCAAGGTTTACAGTTACCATACCCCCATGAGGTAGTATTTTGATTTATTTGTGGTCCAGACACATAATTTTGTCCAAGTGTGAAATTCTTAGGATAGAAATTCCTTCTATGGGTGCAGAGGGAAGGAGAAGGGAATAAGCGTTTGTATAGGAACTACTAAGTGGTAGGTACCAGGCTAAGTGCTTTTACAATTATTAGCTCATTTGGTCCAGATGCAAATAAATCATCTGCACTAGGGGTCAAGGTCTCCCATTGCATCCTGGGCCATCTGTAGTCATCCTGATGAATATCTGGTCACTGGATTCAGATGGCTCTGGAGGAGAAGTGAGACTGATGACCTGCACAGCCCTCCCTCACTCAAAACAAAGTCAAGTACAAGTCATGTTATCATTTCTCCGATGGCCTGGTCTTCTTCAGCAACAAAGGATAAACACAAAATCATCTATAATTTATAATCTTAGAGAATTGTCTAGGGACACTCAGAGGTTACATAATTGTCTATAGTCATATACCTAGGAGGTCTCAGAGGCAGCACCTGAGCAAGGCCAAGTTGATGCCAGCACTGTATCACCTAAGGTTGATTTTTTTCCTTCAGTCATATCCTACTCTTTGTGACCCCATAGACCATACTGTCTATGGAGTTTCTGGGCAAAGATACTGGAATGGTTTGCCATTTCTTTCTCCAGTGGATTAATACAGAGGTTAAGTGACTTGCCCAGGGTCACATAGCTAGTGTCTGAGAACAGAACTGAACTCAGGTCTTCCTGATTCAAGGGCCAGTGTTGTATCCTCTAAGTCATCTAGCTGCTGAGGTTGATACTACTGATATTATTGCACCCTTTCACAGATGACAAAACTAAGGCTAGGAGAGGATAAGTGATTTGCATATCATCACACTGCTAATACAGGTCATAGACAGGATTTGAACCCAGGTTTCTCCTGATTCCAAGTCCAGTGCTCTTTCTACTTTACCCAGATGTCTCTCATTCAAAGTCATTGCCAAATGGTTAGATTTTCCACATGGGTTATGACATATCACAATTCCATTTTGTGCATGTTGTATAAGGCTTGCCCAGGGTTACACAAAAAGCAAATAGCAGAGTCCAGGTCCTCCAAAGCCTCATCTTGTGTTACTGGACCACTGTAAGTTGTATGTATTCTCTCCTGTCCCCTTACATTGTAATCTGCTTGAATGCAGGGTCTGCATCAGCTCTCTCTGAATACCCCCATCCCAAACATGATGTCTTGCATGTGATTGTGATTTATTCTTTATTCTTGAAGAGGACCATGACATCAAGGAGATTTGCTTGATCAATCAAGACATGACTTGAAATTTAATTTGACTTGAGTGAGAAAGAGCAGCTTGGATATGATAGGTACCCAGTAAATGACTGTTGAATTATATCAAATTAGGTTGAGTTGAATGGATGGAATTAACAAAACCCAGTATAACTTTTGAAGACCCAGCTCAAGTCTTAATTCCTAACAGAAGGTTTCCCTAGCCACTCACTTCCATGATGTTGCTCCACAGAGCTTCTGAACTACAGCTTTCTGGTCATCACCACTCAGCAGGGCACTCAATTCAATTCTCTGTAATTTTTTTCTTGATTTTATCTGTGTGTGACCCTTTTCCCCCCAATTTGATTGTAATATTCTTGAGGTCAAGACCCCAACCTTTCACATTTTCCATTCCCCTTACCATAGGCTGCTATACACAAGAACTACCTAATGTTGATTGGTTGCCCTGGTTACTGGTTGATTGGTCGATAATCCTAAACTATGGCAAGTATCCAAATCAAGATTTACATGAAATTTGTAGTGTATAACTCCATCTCCAAAGGTAGAAATGTGCACCATCTTTTTCCAATTTTTTTCCTCTGGGAAGTTTTAGTATTCCTTCAGAATTAGGTGATTTATGTGTTTTTTCATCCTCCATTGAGGCCTTCCTCCAATGCCTCCTCATAGCATCTCAAAGGCTAGGCCAGAAGAGTAAAAGTTCTGGAGGATATTGTACTGGAGAATACCAGAGAACTGGTCCAGTGATGGACTAGATGCTCATTTTCCAAGATGCAGCCTTGCTCATTCTGGAGGTGCTTATCATCAGAAGGTTGGTCACAAAGTGATGATTTTTTTGGTCACATCAATTCATCAGCTAAAGGATTAAGGAAATTAGTAGCAGGGGGCCCCATAGATGTGGGAATCACAGATCCTTCGAAGTATTGGCATTTACAATTCCATATAGAAAATGTTTTTTCTCTCCCAGCCAGTTCTGACATTTGCGTATTGAGTCAATGTTTCATTTCAGACTTGACATCCTTCAGAAGATGGAAAACATCAAAAAACAATATTGTGGCCATTAAGTCTAATCATATGCTTCTTGGAAGCAAATTTTTAATTAATGACTAACACAGAATAAAAACAAATAGAACATAGATTTGTCTTCATTCTCTTAAGAAAATGAAAAGAGCATCTAGTTCCTAATCTCTGCTCTGGGAAAGGAAGAACAGTGTGCTAGGCTAGGTAAACAAATCATTTTTTGGATATTTTACGCTATTTTTGGTGGGTGATTATATTACTACTCTTTCTAATCAATTTCTTTATAAGACAATGGAATAATAAGTTAGAGCTGAAAGAAACCTTAAATATTATTTAGTCTAACTTGTCATCATCGAGGTAAAAAAATGAAGTTCAGAGTAGAATATGGACATAACCAAGATTACACAGCTAAGAAACGGCAACACCAGGTTTTAAGCCCTGGAATTTTTGACCTACATAATACTTCAGTAAGTCTGGTGATGGGGCAAAGGAAGATGCTATGGTGTAATGGAAAGAGTGATGGATTGTGAGTAACAAGGAGTCCCAGTGATACCCACCACTACATGCTATGTCTTATCAGGTAAATCACTCTGCTCCTTTAGGTCCCAATTTCTTTATCTGTAAAGCTGAGATAATAATCCCTTTCTTAGAGGATTATCATGAAGATCAAATGAAATTATATGGACGGATCTTCAAAATAGAAAGTATTATACAGGTATAAAGGTTTAAGCCATACAGCCTTGGGTAAGTCATATCTCCTAGAACCTGTGTTTTTCTCACCCATAAAATGGATTAGACTAAATGATTTTGAAAGGTCTTTCTACCTGGAAAAAGCAATGAT
>CM053769.1:298065207-298084667 GCA_028658325.1 Potorous gilbertii | reverse complement strand
GTCCCTTATAACTTGGGCAAATAAGTCATCTAGTTCTCCCAGCCTAAGTTTCATCAGTGCAAAATGCCATGATTGGATTGGATGACTTCTAAAGTATCTTCTAGCTCTAAATAGATGCATCTATAAGTCCCATTCTGGTAATAACATTCTATGATTCTATGTCTTGGTTTTGTTGGGTCCTGTTTGGAGTTATAGTGGTAAGTAGAGTCTGTTTAACCTTCCTTGCCTTCACCTTGTCTCTTGAAATGACTAAAGACTTCTCAAAGAAAAAGAGGAAATATGAGTGCATTTCCGAATAAGCTTCTCCTTTCCAGGATGCACAAATCAACTTTCCAAACCTCTCAGTGTTTTTTCATTAACCTGTGCTTAGGCCTAAAACATGATGAAAAGAAATACAAAGAAACTAGGGCCTGCTGCTCTTCAAATTCTGTCATAATTCACAAGATTTTGGAGAAAATAAATATAAATATATCAATCCAACTGTCTCTTTTCAACCTTTTCTTTTCTCAGTTTGGGGATGAATTCTTGGAAGCTCATCAAACCTGGGATTTTAAGAGTATTTCTGATCTCTCTGTTAAAAAGGCTTTGGGAATTAACCTCCAGGACTCAGGATGTACACAGCTGCTCATTACCACTACAGAGACCCTGGTGGATTAACCATCCTTCTCTGCTCTCTATTTTGAGGAACTGTGTTTGATATATGTCCTTTAAGGCCCTTGGTTGGATAACAAAGGCCTTATAATCCATTCTGCATGGAGGCCCTGAGCAAATAGTAGTTATAAAGGCTAACATCATTTAGCAATCCCCCTGCCCCCCCAAAAAATTGTATTACCACATCTGAGGAAGGCTTACTATAATGACATCCAAAGAAACCTGCAAAGCATCAGAGAGAGGATGACAGAGTCAGATCTCTGACATAGATTAGCATGGGACACTGGGGAGGGAACACAAGTATTCCTGATTAGAGAGCAAAAAGAAAGTTACAATTTTGTCTATGAACTTAAGCTTCCAAGAGATATTAGTCAATTCCCATATCTGGGGGAAAACATTGAGAAAGTAGGGCCAAGCAGAGCTAGACTGTGAGACAATCTTAGAATCAGGCCATCCATGGCATAATAAATAAATTAGACAGATAGTCAAGAAGACCCAGATTTATTTCCTACCATCAACACTTCCCAGATGTGTGACCCTGTGCCAACCACTTCATCTCATTAAGCCTCCATTTTCTCATCTATACAATAGGGATAAGGATAGCACCTACCTCACAGGCTGCTTGCAACAAATTTAGTAATACGTGTGTGTATACACATATATACATACGTGTTTAAAAATATGGATTTGAAAACCTTGATGCACTTTGTAAAAGTCACTAACAATTCATATTTTAAGACATATCTCATCCAAATCCTTTACTTTTATTGATGAGTAAATTGAGACCTCAAAGAAATGGAGGAATTTGTCCAAAGTTACTTCAACTTTAAATATCCCTTACTCTCAAGGCTGGGTGGGATAAAATAAACACAGATTAAGTATGTTATAAAGGTATACAAAGCGATTTTGTGGGGACCAGAGCGCTAACAATGTGGGGAAAGGGTGGTCACACAGTACTAAGTGACAGAGTTAGACTTTGAACCCAGGTCTTCTGACTCCCAGTTCTGGGTCACATCCACAACACCATGTTACTTCAAGTCTTGCACATGGTGAGCATTCTTCCATAATCTATTTATGTTTTCATAGGGCTAATGCATGCTCTGAGACCAAACAATGTTTGAATGGCATAGGCAGAGGGTAGTTTTCCCATTGCTGTCAGGCATAGGCAGTATGTTATGGTGTGTGGTGGCACTATGGAAACCTGGCTTGGAACCCCAGGTTTGTGACTAGCTAGATACATAACTTGGACGAACTCACTTGCGTTCTCTGAGTTTTAGTTTCTGCTTCTTTGAGAAGCAGAGGTTGGAACAGATGGTCTCTAAAATCCCTTCTAACTCTAGCAAACTGTAATCAATGAACAAAATATATAATAACTGCAACAACGACAAAGTATGTATTCTAGATAAAACCATCACTTCTTTCTGGGGTCATGAGGTCAACAGTTGTTAACAGTGACCCTTGTTATTGAGGAATAATGCTACAACAAGAGTGTTAATAACCAAACACCAAATCATATCGTTATTAATCAAGTTAGAGGTAGAATAGAAAACACACTGGCCACAGATTTGGGAAAAGTAGTCTTTGAACCCTGACTCTGACACTTGTTAGTCATGTGGTCATAGACAAATCATTTCATCCCTCTAAGACTTCCTTTATTCATCTGTAAAGTGAAGACAATAGAACATTTAGCACCTATTTCCCACAGTTGCTGTGAATCTCAAATGAGATAAGTCATGAAAAGTGCTTAACGCAGTATACAAGTGTTAGCTATTATTCTTATTATGAGGAAACTCATCCTATACCTTTCCTAGAAAGGGTATATGGTGTGTTGCTCTCCAAAATCATCACTGATTTTCTATTTCCTCTGAACTGATTTCCCTAAGAAGGGTCTTAGGGTTTTCTTGAGGAAAAGCATCCTATGAATGCAAAGGGAGTTGTCATCCTGACCTACAGAGAGTCTATTTAAAAGAGTGAAGAGAGTGGGCAGTGAACGGATATGGAACGCTGCCCCAAGCACTAAACAGTTTGCTTGGTAAGGCATTAGTGACTTGGAGAATTGAGTTCTGATGAAGGATTAAGGCACCACTCAACAAACATTCATTAAGTGGCTATTATATGTGAAGCACTGTGTTCATTGCTGGGGAAAATATCAAGTTGCAATAAGATATAGTCCCTGCTCACATATAGCTTATAGTCTGTGTACTATGATGGAATGATAATCAATGCCAGTTTGTATACTATTCAATGTTACAAGACAAATGCATCAGAAAGCTTAAAAATAACATGCTATATGAGGGAGATGAGAAGAACTGAGGGAGAGAAGGAAGAAAAATATTTTTACCAGACATTCATGCCAAAGTCTAATTCCTTTGAAAATTCAATGTAACATAAATATACTGAATGACTGAGACTCATGGGGCTTTTAACCTACACCATTCCCTATTGTGTACACAGTCATTTGGCTTGTGCCAGGCTCATTCCTAAGGAAACCTGAGGTCTAGCTTGAAGGATTTGGCTCATCAATCCCACACTCACTGGCTCGCTAACAAGCCCTTACCCCAGTGTCCCAGGTACAATATTAATTATAATGTGAGCTATGACTTGTTTCTGAGTCTCCTAAAAGGGAAAGCAATAGGAACTGGATATGAGACAGGTGGTTAATGCTAAGCATAAGAGAATCACAGTGTACATTAACAAAATGATTTAAACAGAATTCAGTAACTTAACTTATAACTACTGGCACAATCTGGTGGGAATCTGTTTAAGCTTCATCAGGGAATAAAACCGTTTAAAAGGCCGCTAATTAGCCCTTTTACATTTCACCTTGACCAACTGCTGGTACCAACATGCCACTGAAACAGCCAAACTGGACCAGTTCCCTTTCCTGTGATTTCTCTCTGCCAAGAAGATGTTCCCCCTGCTATCACCACCTGCTACTCTGAGGACCCCATCATCCACTGCTACCATGCAGCTCCAAATGCCAAAGTCCTCTGAGCCTGATCTTCTGAATTTACAAGGTCCTTAAGACACATCTTATTTGGGGTACTTATTTGCTTAAGATGAAGAAATAACACAAAAAGGATGAAGACAAGTCCTCCATCTGTTATGCAAACCTTCCAAGTTGAGCTCATGCTCCATATATGGGATGTGGCAGTGACGTTGCCATAATATTAAGGTAAAGACTTGTCCTCCCCCCTTCACAGGAATCATCTAGCCACTTGGAGAATCATAGCCAAAAGAGCCACCACTTGGAGCTGCAACTGTTTCGTTAACCCAATACAATACCTTCCCCATACCATCCTTGATAATTACCAAAGGAATAACCAAGTACTAGTCAGGGACCATCACATCGTATTAAAGCACGAAGATCTTTCAGCCAAAGCTGACCACTTTGCCAGAAGCAGTCCCAAAGCTCCCATGCAATTGACTGGCACCAGATAGAGAATATCTTGTGTTCTCTATAGCCCATCAGCATAGTAGAGTGGACAGAGTAATGTGTTTGGAATCAGGAAGACCTGGCTTTGAAAGCTGCTTCTAACGACTACTTATTCTGTTACCATAAACAAGTCACTAAACCTTTAAGTGCCTCAACCAACTCCTTAAAATTTACCTGTGAAGTCACAGAGAGGTTGTAAAGTGAGGGAAATTTCCTCATACTGAGATGGAAATACAGAGTTCTTTCTGCAATTACTATTATTGGCTCAAGTGAGATTATGTCCATAAATCACTTTGCAAATATCAAAGTGCTACATAAATGTCAGTTACATTGATAATTATTTCAGTGAGCTGTAGGATAAGCCTCCCCAAACTTCACCACTCTCTGTTTAGAGAATGGGACATTTCCATCCTTATTAGCATCATATTTGTGTCATATGAAAAGGCAGCCCCAGGGCCCCTTTACCAAAGAGTCACATGACTTATACAGAAGCCAAACTCAATCAATCAATCAATCCATGAACAAGAATTCATTAAGTGCCTGCTACGTGCCAGACACACTGGAATATAAAGACAAAAATGAAACAAACTCTGTTCTGAAGGAGCTTATATTCTGCCTAGAAGGGGTGGAGAGGTTCTGCAGAATAGGTTCAAAAGAATCCCCTAAGAACTACAGAACTAGGGTCTACAACCTCAATAAGCAACTTTTTCTCTATTTTCTCTCTTGCCAGAGAGTCAAGCAAGTTGAGACCTACTCGGTTCTCTCACCCTGCTTCCCTAGCTTTTGCCGTGGTAGATGGAAACAAACAGGTCTGAGAAGGGGACAATGTTATTTGATGAACAGTGCTGAATTTGGTATTTGAAGACCTGAGTTCAAGGTCCAAGTTAGCTAATTACTACTAGTGTGGCTTTGGGCATGTCACCTAACCTTATCCTTCATCTGTGAGATGAGGGGGTTGGTTGCTATGGCCTCTAAATTCCCATTCCATCTCCAAATTCTATTCGACGTGACCATTATTCATAACTGATAGTGGCATCTGGGCAGTTGGTTTTTCTCCCAGAATCAGATTATAAGATCAGAAATCTAAAGGTGGAAGGGACCTCAGAGGACATCTAGTCTACCACCTCTCATTTTACAGATAAGGAAACTGAGGCCCAGAGAAGTTAAGGGACTTGCTTAAGGTGTCACAGTTAGTAAGCAGTGCAGACTTGAACCTAGTTCCTTTGTTTCCAAAGCCAGTTAGTAGTCTTTCTATTGTGCCATGATGCCCTTTGCAAAAACAAACAAAACAAATAAAATGCCCCCCCAAGAATAAGTTGGAATTCTAGAACTTCTCAGTCTTCCCTATGAAGGAGCAGAGAATTGTGGCACAAAAACCACCAATCATCCTACATCAGAAAATAAACCTGAATTCCATATGGTCTTCCCAACTAAGAAATAGAGTTGGGGATCATCAGAGATTTCAGAAGATAACTTCCAAGGGGTCCCTCAGGACCCTTTAACTATGGCTAAGAAGATGGCAAATACCTGCAACAAAACTGAAAAGTTCAACCAGCAATTCATATGCATGATCTGTGAATTCATTAAGCACTTATTGTATGCAGAATACTGAAAAAAATACTAAAGAACAAATGGAGTTTAGATAAGACACAATCCCTGCCCTCATGGAGTTTACCTTTCATTAGTGAGTCGGTCATCTGGGTCCTTCAGACATCCATTTTGGGGCTTAAAGTTACCATTAAGATTAAATAAGAACACTAACATGAATCTGTTGCTTTCATTTGGCACTTTTATCTTACCCATCATCCCTTCTGATTCACACAACATCCCTATGAGCTAAGTGGAAGCATCATTACTGCCATCATCATGGTTATCATTCCCCTTTTGCAGACTGAGAGACTAAGACTCAAGAAAGTTAAGCAACTTGCCCAAGATCACTGAGAAAATGAGAATAGACTTGGTTCCCCTGACTCTTCTTCTGACTGGGGAGGTGGAAGAACACCTATGATTTCATCCATGTATATATATATATAAAACTCCCAGTATGGAAACTTCCTCCGCCAATGCAGATTGGCAACTTGCTTGCAACTATCAATCTCACAAAATTATCTGGACCATGGGAGGATAATTGGCTTTCGCCTGGTCGCAGAATGACTATGTCTCTGACTCAGGTCTTCCTGCGTCCAAGAGTGCCTCTCCACTAACATGCCATCCCTTAACTTCTAATCCAGTGAAGTATCAGGGACTGATGGTCCTAGTTGCTCCTAAGGGTAACCTCTTGGGGGTTAACAGAAAATCAATAACTTGAACCAGCTTACAATCCAAAAGCCTGTTTCCTACATATAAGTCGATGGTGCCCCAGGGGATGAAATGATTGCTTTTGTTTATCTCTAACTGCATACAAACACATGCTCACCCTCCCTGGCATCAATACCTTTTCTTATTGGTGAGCAATATTGGCCTCTGCCACATGGAGAAGGGACAAAATAAACTTTTCCTTAAGTGCTTTATGGGATTTGACAGATAGAATGAAGTGTGCCTTCCAAGATATCAAGCATACTGTCATTGGGGATGAGGGTCTCTGCTACAGATTACTAGCTAGCCCCAGTACAACACTCAGGCAAAGAGAGCAATTTAGAGTTCCAACAGTCATTCCAAATGGAGAGCACCAACCCCAGCCACTTCAAATAAGCTTCTTTATACATGAAATAGACCAATTCTCTGAATGAGAAAATGACTACTGTTGACTCTAAACAGTGAACAAAATAGCAGGGGCAACTTTTCTCAGAATCTTCTGAAAACCCATGATGCTGCAGATGTCAGTCGACATGTGCACAGAATCTGCAGGTAGCTTTTTGATTTCAATAATCCCTGGGCTAATCTTTCCCAGATCTCTTCCTATTTTCAGTTCTTCAAAAACCGCAAGTTGAAAGTATATCTAAATGCAAGTTTATGGAATATGAAGGGAAGAGAAGCCACCTCACCATACTGTGACATATTTCACTCATTTGAGTGAAATAATTTTGTCTTTACAAAGATGACAGATTAGCCTTGCTAATGGAAATAGGAAATGTATAATCTAGGAAACTTTCCTATATTGTATGTGCATGACCTATGGAGTGTACATTCATGTTTCTGGGTTAATTTGTCCTATTCTACACCATTGACTTGGAGGCATGGTATACATGCCCTTGCCCTATATGTCTATACATCATTTATATATTTCTCATTCTTCATAAACAATCCCAATCTACCATGTATATGGTCATATGTAGAATTGTGTTTTCATCAGTAGGGAGAGTCTACACTGAGTCATTCACACTATCTTATCTGGTACCTATTGCCAGAAAACTGATCACAATCAGGGATTTGTCTTCGTCTATTATTAGGAATCAGTCTGTGGCTAGGGTTAGGGGTTCAGTCAGTAGTTTCAGGTGAGGTTTACTCTGTCCTCAGGGCTAAAGTTCAGTTCATGACTTAGGACATACTATAGCCAGGACTAGTTGGTAAGTTTGTGACTATGGAAAAGAATCAGTCTTACTGGTCCATGCAAGGAAAGAATCCAAGACTTCATCCTTAGCAGTGCCTGCCATCTTACAGAGTGAACTCATAGGATTGCAGGTCTTCCAGCTGGCAGGAACCTAAGAGAACAACTGATCCTATTGTCATATGGTGCTCTTTCTGTCATCCAATGAATTGGAGAGCCATCTAACAATTAAGGCAGTTCAGTAGCCAGACCATGGAGAACTGTATGAAACAGAGTGCAGGAGAAAGGGATGATACTTTGGACAAAGGTAATGAGCCTAATGTGACTTAATGGTCTCCTAAATTTGTCACACGTACTGGGGCCTCCATGCTAGTTAGGAATTCTTAGACTTAAAAAAATGAACCAAGAAAATAAAATGGTAGATTTCTCATTTCAAATCCTGCATCAATAGTGACCTGCTTTCAAAAGGGCAATCTGTGTAATAGAAGTTAATATCGAGAGATGTCTACTCTGAATTCCAAAAGACTCATGATGGAAAATGTTATCCACATCCAGAGAAATAACTATGGAGTCTGAATGCAAATTGAAACTTACTATATTCTCTTTCTTTTTGTTTCCTCTTTCTCATGGCTTTTCCTTTTGGTTCTAATTCTTCTTTATAACATGACTAATATGGAAATGTTTAATATGATTGTACATGCGTAGCCTATATCAGATTGCATGTCACCTTGGGGAAGGGAGAGCAGGGGGAGGGGGAGAAAATTTAGAACTTGAAATCTTATAGAAGTGAATATTGAAAACTAACAACAAATAAATAATTTTTTAAAAATAACATCTACTCTACAAAGTATTTTTGAAAGTCAAACTTCCTAAGGTCATGGGTCTCTGTATTTTCAGCCTCTAGAGAGTACCTTTCACAGAGTAGGTACTTAATGCATACTTGTTGACTGATTGTTAGAAAAATGACCCCCAATTTTTTATTTAGCTCCTTGGCAGTGGAAATATATATCACTTAGGATGGAATAGCCTCCCTAAGCCTTAGCTGCTAGAAAGAAGTAGGTGTCAGGCACAAAATAGGCTTCACAAAACTTGTATTTACAAATCAATTCAATAAACCTTTACGAAAACACCTCCTATGTACAAGGCACTAAATAAGGGTTCAAAGGATATAGAGATGAAAATTCCCACATCGTTTCTTTGCTCAGACAGTTTATAGTCCAAAAGGAGAAAAGGGGAGATAGAACAACAGACAGTTTGTGGTTTTGTCTTGATGAAATAGAGCAGAGTAAATAGATCTTCATAAGATAGGCCACCTTGGCTCAGATCCCTGCTATTCCTTCTTATGACATCTCCAGAAGCCCTGTGGCCTGTGAAGGCGCTTCTAAGCTTCTAAGGAGAATGAGGCCTCAGATCTAGTCGTTACTCAATACCCTTGTAATTTAGGCACAACACAGGAAAAACTTTCTAACAATTACAACTGTCTTACAACAGAAAGGACTGCTTCAGAGGGAAGGTCCTCATTAGAGATCTTAAAGCAAAGGCTAAGTGGCCACCTATTGACTATGTCATTGAAGGGTTTTTTATTTGTTTGTTTTCAGATATGGGTTAGACTGTCATCATCTGTCCATCTTTTTCAAAGAGAACAAATGACATTATGGGGTGATGTCTTGACTTGGGCTTGAATTGGATTTAAGTGAGGCAGAGTTTCACAAAGTCATGAGTCTCACTCTCTCTTCCAGAATCATCAACGTCCAGGGGCGAGACCAAAGTCAGGGCAACTAGCAATAGCCCATGATGCAATGGATGACCTTGACATCTTTGATGTCTGACCAGACTCTAAGCATGCCATGGAACCTGCTTAAGCTGCCTTCAGTTGTTGTCATCTGCATGCCAGGAAGTCTTCACACATTTGGTGTAGACATCTCCCTAACTCATCAACAGGTTTTAGGTCTTTTGGTTCCCCTCAACCTGGTGAAGTGGACATTATTCCTCCCTGGGGCCCCTGGGTTGAGACATATCTGTTAGGTTGCTGGGCAGGGTTGGGTAACCTTGCCTAGCAGCAGTATTCTGTTGGGCCCCTGTCAAAATATTACTCCCCCCTGGGTTGCGAAATACCTGTTGAGTTGCTAACAGCCATTTTCTGTTGGGCCCCCTTGCCTGGCCACAACTTTCTGTTGGGCACCCCTGCCTTCCTGACAACCATTCTCTGTTGGGCCCCTTTCCTGGCAACTACTTTCTGTTGAGCCCCCTTGCCTAGCAGCGATGGGCCCCCCTGTCAGAACTGTTCTGTGAGAAATGTTTGTTGTAGAAACAGCAAGACTGTACTGAGAAGCACTGAAATGCTTAAAATGCACACACCCACCTTAGTCCAGGGCTGTCTCCTCTGGGTTTTTCCATGAGGCAGCCACCAGCCTGGCTAATAAAGATGCTCTAGAAATTCCCAATTGACCCTTGCCTGTGAATTTCTCAGTCCATCCATTTCACTGGTTTAGTCCATCTACTAAGATGGTTTACCAGCTTCTTGGAACGACAAGTGAGAGCTGGGTGAATCAAGTGGACCCCAAAGATGAGCAAACCTCTTCTCCCTATACAACTTATATACCCCTATGGATTAGATTAGAGGACCACTAAAGTCCTTTCCAATCAATCAACAAGCATTTGTTAAGCAAGTGTTTACCAGGCATCGTGCTAAGCTCCTGGGGATACAAACACAAAGGTCAAACCATCTCTTGCCTTCATCTCATATTTTATGTGTGAGACAGCACGTACTCATATATGGTGTCCCAAAAGTCTGAGTGCAGTCTTTAGTGGCACAGATTGTCATCTTTATTTATACAGGATAGATTGAAAAAGGAAAGTTATTGTTTTAATTTCTTGCCTCATTTCACCTTTTTGAGACTCTATACTTAGATATAGGATGTTCCAAAAGTTTTATTGTGACTTTAAGCTTTAGTAGCAAACACCTACATTAAGACCCTTGGGGAACCGTATGTAAGTATATACAAGGTACACAGAGAGTAGACACAAGATCATCTTAGAAAGAAAGGCACTAGCAGATGGGAGAATGGGGGAGGGGTAGGGAATATCCTATAGAAAGTGGCATTTAAGTTGAGTCTGGAAGGAAACCAGAGGTTCTAAGCTATGGAGAAGGGGAAAGTAAGGATCTGAGAGCTGAGAGGAAGTGCATACAAAGTCACAGAGGTTAGAGACAAAATATCCTGTGAGAGGATAAGTGTGCAGGCTATTTTGGCTGAACTATAAAGAATTCTCAAGCCTGAAATGTTACAAATCACTCTATAACCCTGAACAAATCCTTTCCCATCTTTGGACCTTTTTTTCTCTTCTACAAAAGTAGAAGATTGAACCAGGTAAGTTTTAAATTTCTTTTTGGCTTAAAAGCCAATGATTTCATGAGCTGTGAACTCTATATAATGAGAGGATCTAGATTAGATTATATGTATGGTCCCTTCCATCATTGTGTGGCTCTTTTTGCAAGCACTTTTCATTCACAAACTGTGTCAGAGATCCTGACTAAATATTTAGAATGATAAAATCTCCATGAAGCCTAATTTTATCTCTGCATGTTTGCAGGTGATTTGAGATCCAAACCATTACTTGAATCTTTTGTCATTCTCATTCCTGGGAACATAAATCAGCCATAGCTTCATAGAAGCTTAGTGTCATGATTTTAAAACTGGAAGGGACTTTAGATGCCATCCAGTAAAAGCCCCTTGTTTTTACAAATGAGGAAATTGACCTACAGAGAGTTTAAATGAGTTCACCAGGGTCATACAGTTAATGCCTAAAATAGGATTTAATAATAGGTAGCATATATATGGGGCAGCTAGGTGGTACAGTGAATAGAATATCAGACCTGGAGTCAGGAAGACTTGAGTTCAAATCTAGTCTCAGACATTTACTAGCTGTGTGACCCTAAGCAAGTCACTTAACTCTGCTTTAGTTTTCTAATCTGTAAAATGAGAAGGAAATGGCAAACCACTCTAGCATCTTTGCCAAGAAAATCACAAATGGAGTCATGAAGAGTCAGACACATGACTGAAACAAATGAACAACAGCAAAAACATTTATATAATGCTTACTACGGCAAGTACTGTGCTAAGTACTTTACAATTACTGTCTCATTTGACCTTCACAACAACCCTAGGGAGGAAAGGACTATTATCATTCCCATTTTACAGACCAGGAAACTGAGGCCAAAAGAGGTTAAGTGACTTTCTCAGGGTCACTGAGCTAAGTATCTGAGGCCAGATTTTAATCTAGGACTCCCTTACTGGAAGGAAACGAGCCTTTATGAAGAGCCTACCATGTCATGCCAGACAATGTGCTAAATGCTTTACGAGTATTTCATTAAATCCTCAATTTTATCTCATTTCATCCTCACAACCACCCTAGGAGGTACGTGTCATTATTTTCCCTATTTTAGGGCTGAGGCAACTGAGGCAAACAGAGGTTAAGTAACTTGCCCTAAATAATGCAGTGAGCAGTTGTCTGGGGCCTGATTTGAACACAGGTCTTCATGACTCCGAGTCCCGTGCTCTCTCCACTGTGCCACCCAGCTGCTTCGGGGCACTATGCTATGTGTCAGTGTTTGATATATCAGTAGCCTTCTGGGGTTTCTGGACTTAATCTTTTTAAATCCTTCTTCTTCTCTGGATAGTAACAATTACAGTTGTCAAAAGCATCTGCCCCCTGAACTCCTATCATTTCCACAGACAATTCAAAGCTTCCTGCTCTGAGATACAGCATATCTTGCACTTACATCTATCCGTGTCTAAGGATACAGGAACTTGAGTATTCAAGGATCCAGTGAGGGCCGAGAAAACGCAATTGAAACTCCTGTGACCAGAGAATAACTAGGTTAGTGGCCCTTGGTTTTCCCCCTCCTCTCTGGGCTAATTCATCTGTTTTGGCTCAGAACACGTTCTTTATCCCATCTTATCCTTAAAGTGCTTCCTCAGCAGCCTTCTGGGGCTGTGAAATTCATTGTTTTGGTTCATGGAACAAGCTGCTAGCGTCCAGCTATTGAAATTGCTCTTTTCAATGCAACACCAGGCCTTTTCAGAAGAGCCTTATTGTACCTTCCTCTGCATAGATAGTTTTGGGACCCTTCCAGGAGGAATTTCTGATGCTGAAAAGAGATGAGAATAATCACAATCTATTGTTTCATTAAGACACAATTTATGTTTTCTAGAGGATATCAACATTGCCTGAATTGAACAATCTGTTGCAAAGCATCCTGATGTCTCAGAGTCATTACAAAGCCCCCGAAATGCAGGACACCTGTCCCCTGCTACCGCAGAAGGCAGCTTGAGAAAACCCAGGCTACTCATGCTGGGAAGTGGGGGTTGAGGTAGAAAGGAGATAAATTTAATTAAATTTCATTCAACAAACGCTTATTATTAATCACCTATTATATGCATAGCACTGTGCTAGATATTGAGAATATAAAACAAAACAAAATAAGCAGTCCCTGATTTCAAGGAGTCAATATATTCTACTAGAAACATGACATATACACAGATAAGTAAATACAAAATAATTTGAGGGAAGGAAAGCGCCTCAACAATGCCAACCTCCATACCTTTGTAAAGGCTGACTTGTATGCCTGACACAGACAAAGACATGAAGAATGGATATAGCATGACGAGTTGGGATAAATGCAAAGTGGCATGAAGTGCCAACTTTGCTGTGCCCTCTGGAAATAGGAGTGTAGTAGGTTGCAGCAAGAGCAGTAGGTGAGGAACCGGGAGAGCTGGGCCTAGATCTGTCACTGGATCATGTGACATTGAGCAAGCTTGGGTCTCAGGTTCCTCATATGGAAAACAGGGATAAATAATACCTATCTTTGTTGAAAACAGTACGATGATGGAGCTAAGAGAAAGCCCAACTCCTTTCTTTTGCAGATAAGGAAACTGAAATTTTGGTCAGATGGTCTCTGAGAACCTAAATTTATGATCCCATGAAAAGTAGAGAAGACCAGAACGAAGTTGGACAAATGAAGCTGTTATCATTCCGATTTCTCTCTCTTCTGCTCCTACAGCTTGCTTTGAGTCACAAAGTAAGTTAGTAATAGAATTAGGACTACTACCCAGGGATTCTAATGCCTCAATAAGGCCTCTTTCTACTCTATCAGGGGTTTTCAGCTTGAGGTCCATGGACTTGCAAGAGGATTGTAGGTAGATTTCAGGAGGGGTCTGTGAACTTGGATGGAAAAATATTTTGGTAACTGTTGCTGTTCAGTCATTTTTCAGTCATGTCTGATTTTTCATGACCCCATTTGAGGTTTTCTTGGCAAAGATACTGGCCATTTCCTTCTCCATTTTATAGATGAAGAAACTGAGGCAAACAGGGTTAAGTGACCTCTCCAGGGTCATAAGTGTCAGAGGCTGGATTTGAACTCAGAAGATTGTCTCCCTGACGCCAGGTTCAGCATTCTATCCATTGTTCTACCTAGCTGCTCCTTTGATAACTGTTTTTCAATGTAATTTATTTCTTTTGTAACCCCATATATTTTATTTTATGCATTTAGTAATATTTTTCTGATAAAAGATCCCTGAGCTTCCCCAGACTTCCATACTCCCACAAAGGTAAAGGACTCTAGTACTGACTGCGAAGTCTCTTGACTCAGATGCTCAAACCATGGCAATCTTGGAGGCAGAATCTCAGGTCAGTTGTTCATACTAGTCCATCAAGGTAGCCCTAGGAAGCCAAGGTGCCATGACTAGAGACCAGGGAAGACCTGGATCTTGGTAGGACCATGTTATATAGAACTGAGCTAAAATATAAATCTAATACTCTCCTTCACCCTAGGAACAGAGATGGGATGGGGGAGGGGAAAGTTTTTATTTTTGTTCTTACCATATCATTACATTGAAGTATATATGCCTTTGTAAAAGAGAGAGGAGGAGGAGAAAAATGCAGGGAAGGGAAGGGAAGGGAAGGGAAGGGAAGGGAAGGGAAGGGAAGAGAAATGAGGAGTTTGGATTAGATGGCCTCTAAGATCCCTGCCATCCATAAATCTTTGATCCCATGAAAGGTAGGGGGGAGGTGTCAGAGTAAAGAGAGAGATGGGAAGAAGAAAGGTGTTATTATTTAACTTCTCCTATTTGTTTTCCTATAATTTAGTTCTGTCAATGTCACATAGTGCAGAACTGCAAGAAAACCTGGGTCTGAGTCCTTGCACTATTTGATCTTGTCCTGGGTTCTAGAATGCTCTATGAAAATTATAGAAGTTGGACGAGATGATCCCTAAGATACCTTCCAGCTTCTGTGGCCCAGGGCTTCACTGGACATTTGTCTAGTGAGAATAACCTGCAATGTATTTCACTACTTGCAGTATGGGACAGAGAATCAGTAGTCTGGGTCCCAAGGGACCTTGTATCTCTGGGTCTCTACCTAGTCTGATACCTGGATGTTATCTCACCCCTGTGATGAACAGATCAAGAGACAAGCCCAGGTTTCCTAATGTTCAATTTTATTTTGGCCATGGAACCCTGTTTTATATTCCCATTCTATGGCTGTACTGTGCATTCTTTGAGGCAAAGAATTTTTATTACAAGGGGGAAAATGTGCCCTGGGACCACGGGATTGATTTTAAGAACAAGATCATTAGGTATTTAAATGGAGACAAATGTGTCTCCTCTGCTATGTCATCCAATAACCTTTCAGCCAGCAGCCAGCCCTAATTCTTGGTAACTATAAAGAAAATCATTAGTTCTATCAAAGTCATTAATGAAGCCATAAATCATTAGGAGAATAATTCTCTCTGAATTGAATTAGTCCTTTCAATTATTTGCTTTTCCTGTATCATCTTGCCCTCAGACCCTCTTTTTCACTAACCCTACCATGTCAGCAGGCATCATGATCATATAGCACAAATCAAACTTGAGTTCATCTAAGGAGGGAGCCAGCAAAGTTTGGAGAAAAGATTTTGTGACTGGCATAACTTGAAGCAAAAATAACAGATCCTGAAGAATTAGTATGGAAATAGGCTAAGAGACATTCTTTCATTTCCTTCCTTTAACCCCCATCCACCTCCATGTACACTTATAAAAGACCTCTCTGAAGGTTAATTTCAACCTGCTCTCCCCTGTGTTTAGGGAAAATCAAATTAAGAATGATCCTGTTATTAATGTTATTGGGACCAAGAGAAAACAAGGAGAGGGGAAGATGGGAGCCTTAAAGGACTTACCTTCCTGACTAGTTTTCAAAAACATGTCCACACACTGAATTATTAAATGGCTAAATCTCATCAATCAATTAAAATATATAGATATGATGTGATGCCACAGTCAGGCAAGATTTATCCTGGCTAATGTTCCCACTGATGGAGTATCATTAATGTTTTCCCATCTCTCTTTGCTCTCAGCTTCTTAAAAACAGGAAATGGATACAGGTTTCAGAAACTACTCATAAAATAAAAGATAACCTCTCCCTCTTCTTCCTCTTAATCCCCCAATCCCTCACAGGACAATGTATATTTGAGTCTTGAGAAAATTAAGCTACTGGAGTTGCATAATCAGAAATTTTAGTTGTTTTCAGAAAAATTCAACTTCTCCCAAAATATATATTACAACACTAATCTACTCAGCGTAGAATAAGAGGTAGGCTTCTCCATGAACTCTACCCAGTTACTGAAGTTTCCAGGGTACCTCTCTATATTTGTTGTTCAGTTGTTTCTGACTCCTCGTGACCTTATTTGTCTTATTTGGAAGAGATAGTAGAGTGGTTTGCCATTTCCTTTTCCAATCCATTTTTCAGATGAGGAAACTGAGGCAAACAAGATAAAGTGACTTGCCCAGGATCACACAGATAGTAAATGTCTGAAGCCAGATTTGAACTCATGAAGATGAGTCTTCCTGACTCAAAGCCTGGTACTCTATCTGCTATGCTACCTAGCTGCCCTACCTCTCTATATGGTGACCATATAAAAGGCAATCCTATGGAGAGTATCTTCAAAGGACAGCATTTCTATAGAGGCTTTTTGTTGTTCTTTAAAAATGAGAAAAAGCTGTTAGGACAGTGGTGAGCGCCAATATGGATGGTATTTCAAAGCCACTCATTTTACAGATGTAAGAGGGCCTCTGTTTCCTTATCTGTAATCAGATGATTTGACTAGATGACCTCCAAGGTACCTTTCACACTCTAAATCAATGATCGTGTGAACTAAGTTTAACAGAGGTAGAGTATCTTGTCTAAAGTGACACAGTGGCAGAGTTGAGGGATGATGAGATTATTAAATCAATTCTCAAGTAATAGTAGGATTGTATCATTATGAAAAAAGAAGGAGAAAATGTGTCTTTAATGATTTACCAAACCATTCGTGAACTCTCTACATTAACCTCTCTGGTTGGGCTAACCTAACAGCCCTTTATCTGTGGCAATTTCTTTTCCTCCTAATGAGCTCATTATCAATAATTCAATGACTTTTGGTGGACACTCATTATGGATTCTAGCTGTGTCTTCCATAGTTTGGTTTTCCTCATTGAGAACTAGAAAAAACCATACATGAAGGATTCAGTTTTATCTTTTCATTCCTTTACAATTTGCTAAGGTAAGTGAACTGTGCCATTCATTCTTTAAAAGCTGAATCTAGCCTGTATCCAAAGGAGTCTCAGAGGACCAGGTTTATACTTAGGGTTTGTCTTGTAACTTACGTAAAACACAGAAAATGAAGAATAATAAACAGAAGTGATGTTCCCTAAAGGGATTTTACCCTGAGTCTCTTTGTTCTTTACCTGTCCTTCTCTCTTCCCTTTTACTTTCAATGTTCCGACTCTCTTTCAAACCTATTGTTTGTTGAACTAAATTGATTTTTTTTCTGTCTTTAGATTCCCCTATTAATTTCTTAACATAATAAGGCTATAAAATATCAGAAACAGACCTTTGGAGATCATCTAGTCCAATCCTTCCATTTTACAGAAGGAGAAACTGAGGCCCAGAGAGGTTAATTGACCACAGCACAGCAGACCTAGAAACCAAGTTTCCAGTACTCCCCACCCTAATGCACTAGACTTCACGATGAAACCCCACACTTTCACGATACAGGTTGAACTGATGGCAGAAGATGGAATTTGGATTCAGAAGTAAGCAAAGTTGGAAAAATTCACACTGATAGTAATTGCCTGTTAATTCTTTATTTGAATTATTCATGCCCATCTGTGCTGTCCAAGGTAGCTGTTGGTCATGTTGAACCAAGTTTTCATTTCAAAGAGTGATCACTAGTATGGGTTTCCTTTTTTATCCCCTTCTGTTATTTTCCAAGCCTAACATCTAAAGTATGATGGATATTTGAAAACAAGTCTTGAGTTCTAGTCCCAGCTCTGATTCTTTAGGTCTTTGTGGCTTATGCAAATCACTTTCTCTCTTGGCTTCAATTTCCGCCATTGCCCTTTGGGAAACAGCTAATGACTAATTAGCAAATGTTGGCAATGCTTATTGATAGAGCATTAGTGATTGCAACCATGGCATGAGTTACTAACCCTAAGTACAGAGGTGGCTTAATCATAACTTGGGTCTCATTTGAAGAAAGGGAAAAAAAGAAGGGGGCAGTGGTTGGAGTTTGGTAGCTCTATTTTGAATTCATAAAATAGTATAAATGCCCATTAATAGCAGCTCCATATTTCCCCTGATCTCTGCTGGGTTTTCTTATATCACCCCTTTGGAACTTTGTTAGCAGTAGCTTCGAGCAATTTGGTGAGGAAAGAAGTTATTTCTGACCTGAGTAACAGCAGAGAGGAAGGACCTCCTCCTGGGATACTGAACAAGATTTAACTTCCTTGAGGGAAGACAATTTCTGAACCTCCGCAACCATTCTGTTAAAGGGGGAATATTTCAAATTCTCAGTTATCTGAAAGCTCACCCTTATCATAGCATATGCTACATATCACTCTGTTCTGCTGCTACTTCTAATTCAGATGCCTTGCCTTTAGTATCATACTAACCCCTGAACCTGTGATTTCAGTGTCATCTGATGATCCCTTAATTAAAACAATAAAACCCGTGGTCACTCAATATATCTCCTTTCCCTCAGGCAGATTGGAAGCAGATCTCCTGAGCCCCTCTTTAAAATACTATTTCATTTTTTAAAATTTCAGCTCAGTGTTAGTAGATGGAGTAGGACTCTCTGAATTTATGCTTGCCTAGGTTTCTGCAAAGCAACTGAGATAAACCACATGGTCTGTTCAAACACAACAGTGTTTGTTTTTAATTATGAATCAATTACCAGCATCTTTTTTTAAGCTTTCTCACTCTCATGGCAAAGTCTGCTGGACTTGACTTTCACAGACAGAATTGGAAAGGACTTCAGAGGTCATTCAGTATGACCCCTAACTAAACAGCAATGTTCTCTACAATATTCCCAATAAGTAGTTATCCAGTTTGAATTTTAATAGATCCAGGCATGAGAAACTTACCACCTCTTTAGGCATCCCATTCCACTTTTAGACATCTCTACTAATGAAATTTTTCCTTATATCAAGCCAAAATCTATCTCTCTGTCAACCTCCATCCATTGTTGTTAGTTCTGTCTTCTGAACAAGTCTAATCTCTCCACACAAAAATTTCAAAAAAAATGTTTCTATATTTTCCACTGTGAATTTTTTTATTTTTCACTTTGGACTTACCCTTCCTGAAAAGCTTTGCAAGTGTCTAAATAATTGGTTTGGTTATTTAGTGCACCCTACTAATGAGACTAAGATTGCAGTTTCAACTCTCACAGAGATCAGTAAACTTTCTACTGAAAAAAGCTGTTCCTGCTTACAAATGCCATTGACCACAAGTGGTTCCTGGGCAAGAAAGTGGAGATGGTTAAGAGCAACTCATCTCTATTACTGGGGTAAGAGCCTCCAAACTTTCTTTTTTTTT
>CM053769.1:298005292-298064707 GCA_028658325.1 Potorous gilbertii | reverse complement strand
CAAATTTAGTCTGTACTGAATTGCTTGCCTTCTCAGTAGGCCTGGGGAAGGGGGGGGGGTGGAGGGAGAGAAGTTGGAATTCAAAATATTAGAAACGAATGTTGAGAATTTTTATTGCATATAATTGGGAAATAAGAACTACAGGGATAGGGGTATGGAAATTCATCTTGCCCTGCAAGGAAAGAGAGGAGATGGGGATAGGAGAGGGGTGGGGTGTGATGGAGGGGAGGGTACATTGAGGGAAGCAAGGTATTAGGAAGTAGGGGGAGGGGAGTGATGGGGAGAAAAATTGGACATGTTGCAAAGTGAGGTAAAAGTAATTAGCATTAAAACAATTGGATGAATTAATTACTGAGAATAAATCAATGACATCTTTAGTTGAGAGAAAAGAATCTCAGTCTAAATTTCCTAGAGGAAGGTAACCTCGGGTAAAATTTGGCATTGATGGAAAAATCAAGGTTTTAACGGTAAATTTGATTTTATGATTGCCATTTAATCAGGAACTAGAACATGTATAGAAAGACATGTAAGTCACTTAAGACTTGCCTCAAAAGATGTTCCTTAGCCAAAGTGAAATTATAATCATATTTCAAACCTGGTTATTGGAACTTGCCATTTTTAGATGCTATGGGACTATTAAGTGACTGTTCTTCTGAGTCTAACTCTAGGTATGGGCAGCAAGAAAGGTGGTCTGAGCCTCCAGTACATGATGTCAGTAAGCTGATGAGATGCTGGTATGAACTGCGTAGGTGATCTCAAGGGAAGGGTGAGAGAGCAGCTATTCAGCATGGGCTGAAGTGGGATTCTCTTGACTCAGTTTCCCCATTAACACCTGGCAGACTTTAAGCCTGAGTGAATGCAAGTGGATAATCTAATCCTGTCTGGAACTGACATGAAGTTGGGGACATATTGTATCCCTGAAATGTCCTTACTATTGGTGGTAATTTCCTACAGTCAAAAGGTCTGTAAGCTCAATACCAGATCTATTCAATTATAGGTTATGGGAAGGGGAACATCTGAGGTTGTCTAAAATTAAGCTATTAGGCACAGGACTTTAGACCAACAACAATAAGTTAGGGTCCTTTAATTCTTAGTAATACTGTGGAGACAATTAGATCAAGAGTTTGTGAAGTCAGCAACATAAATATTATTTGTGTCTCAGTTGGCTAATGTTTAAAAGAAAAAATTTCTATTGTGGTCCATATTGTAAATGCTTTAAAAAGAACTATCACTTGATCAAAAGTTGGAATTGCTTTATCTGTTATAAACTGTGTTCAAAATAAATAAATAGATAAATAAATAAGAATTCTTTTTGGACAGATAACCATCTGATGTAGGTAGGAGAACAGGAGTAGGAGAGGCTTTTTTTTTCCTTTAGTGTCCTTCTTCGAAGACAACCCCTGGTCTTCTCTATTCCTATAGTAGCTATCTGTGGTTGGGTTCCTTCTCCTTTGCTTACTCATTTTTGTTTGGCTTGGTTTGGGTTTTTTTAGCAGCTTGTTACAATCACCTCTAATCCAGGGATTTAGGGGTTGGTGCCTCTGGCCTCAGGTCCTTCTTACTATTATTTTTTGAGCTTTGTCCTGGGCTCAACTTCTGCAGTCCTTTCCCCTTTCAAGTCACAACTAGAGACCCCTGACACACAATGCTGGGAATGTTCTTGTTCCCAGGACCCTCTGGTGACTATGATTTTCAGTTCTCCTCTCTGGCCTGAAACCAAAACCAAGAACTCAGCTCTCCTATAAGTACCTGATGCCAGCAGCATCCCCACCTGACTACTTCTTCACTCACCTGTTGTGTTTTGATTCCTTCTCCTCTTTGCAGCACAACACCAGGCCTCAAATCCCTCAGCAGCAGAGGCTCCTTCAATCTTCCCCTGCTCAGATGTCTGACCCCCAACACAGTCTGTGAGTTGAGAATTCCTGTGGTTGGAGTTGAGGCTACCTCCCAATCCAGACGCCCCAGGGTTTGTTGTTTGTTATTTCATCAGAGATAGCCTGGAGATGTTTACACTTCACTCAGCCTGAACCTCATCCTGGGGTCTTTCTTCTGGCCTTCTCCAGTTGTCTCAGGAGGAGCACTGCTCTGTCCCAACTCTTGTTTAGTTTTGCTACTCTACTTTCAGCCTGAGGCACTGCTTTGTCTTATTTGTGGAGGAAATCTGGAGAGGTTGGAATTTTCTGACCTACTGACATCTTCTCAGAATTCTCCCCTCCCCAAAGTAATTTTTGTAAAGCACAGATCTGACTATGTCACTTTCCCTACTTGATAGACTCCAGTGGCTTCCTATGACCTCTAGGATCAAATACAAACTCTCAGTTTGGGATTGAAAGCTTTTAACAACTGGATCCCAGCTTTAATATACATCAACCCCCTTTATACACTCCACTTCCCAGCCAAACTCTCCTTTTTGTTATTCCTCATCCATGGTACATCATCTCCTGTCTCCACACCTTTGTATCAAAGGTCCATTGTGCCTGAAATGCAGTCTCATTACCAATGCTTCTTAGAATACCTAGTTTCCTTCAAAGACCATGTCAAGCAACCTCTTCTATAGCAAGTCTTTCTTGGATACTCCCTTCACTGCTCTTGCCCTTTTCCTCCCAAAATTATCTTGTACTTAGGTTAGATGTGTATATGTATATCCATATATATATATATCTGTGTATGTGTATATATACATATATATTTATATACACACATATATATATACATAGCTTATATATGTGTTTTTTGTATGTGTGTATGTTGTCTTCCATGATAAAATATAAATTCCTTGAGAATAAGAATTTTTTTAGTCTTTATAAGTCAGTACCTAAAACAATGTAAGGACTTAATCAATAGATCATAGGTCACAGAGATACTATGGGGTATAGACCATGGATTTAGAGATGGAAGGGATCTTAGAACTCATCTAACCAAGCCTCCTCATTTTACAAATGAGGAATCTGAGGCCCAGAGAGGTTAAATGACTTACTCCAAGTTACACAGCTAGTAAGTGGTAGAATTCAAACTCAGGTCCTCTGACTCCAAATCCCACATATCTTCCACTGTACCATGCTGCTGATTGATTGGTTGGTTAATATCCAAAGACAAGTCACTGGACCTCTCCATAAGCCTTATTTTTCTTTTCTATAAAATGATGCTAATTTTTCCTACTAGCTACCTCATAGAGTTGTGAATATATAGTGCTTTGTATGCCTGAAATGCTACAGAAATTAGAACTAATTCGTCTCCCCAACTCCCCTAAGTTCTTATTTGTAAACACAGACTTTGCTTATATTTCTTTGTATCCTGCACATATTGGGTACATAATCAAAGGCTAAATAACTAATGATATATTTATTATAGGAAAGCTTTGTCTGTAAGGCCTCCCTGGGGCATGAACTCCAAAGTAGCACAGCATTGTGGCAAAGCTCCAATGTACTCATTTTCTCCATCCCCCTTAATGGCCCAGTCTTTCCTTGGAAGGAATAATGCACAATCTAGCATACCTAGATTGGAAAGACAGAAATGAGTACAGAAAAAGATATCTTAATGGGATTTGATGTGTCCTCTTTCCTTACGCACACAGGAACGTGTATGAATAGATGCTCTGGCCTCCTTGCTACTTTTAGTATTCCATACACTCTGGTCCCTCCTCCCCCCAATCCTTCAAATCTTTGAATTGCATGCTTTTCATCCTTAATGTTATTGCTTACATCCTTGCTGAGTTATTGTGGCATTTGCTGTTCTTCTGAGGCTTAAGTTTTACCAGGATGAATGCGAATGACAGGATCTGATATTTAGAAGAGCAGTCTCACTGTAGCAGTGATGTGACTTTGTGAAGGAGGGGGAAAGATGAGAATAAGGAAGGAGGGAGAAGGAGGGATTATTGTCCTGAGTGAGCTGTATAATGCCCAGTTTTAGAAAGCTGACCCTGGCTTATTTTTACCTATTTTATTCAAAACCTCCTTTCTCGTTACATTACTCTCATGTCATGGATGCTGTAATAATTCCGTGTCCTTGGGATTAAAGGGAAGGTCTCTCTCTAAAGTCAATCTGGCATGGCAGGCAAGGGTCCTTTTTCTAAAAGTCAGTTTAGGCCTCTAAATCTCCATCCCAAATCTGGAAATGCCTTACTGCAGTCACACATTCCCACACACATGTTCAGTTATATTGTACCCTGCTGAAAACTCGGTAACTCTGTTCTTAAAGAATGATTTTGAAATCTAAGTGTAGCATCTTCAAAGATTGCCTCCATAAAATGTCAACACTGAAAGAGAGCATCTAACTCAACTCCCTCTTTTTACACTTGATATGAAGCCCAGAAGGGAGGAGGGCTCTTCACTAATACTACATAGCTAGTCATTAGCAGAGCAACAACTATGAGTCCAGAGCTCTTTCCATTAGTCCTATCTCTTAGTTATTCTTTGTAAGTGCAGCTACCTTCCCACCCCACCCCCAATCCATAGCTAACCTCCAATCTCTGTTTTAGTATGTACACAGAAAATGTCTCAGCTGTGGGCTTTCCTCCCCTCCATTCTGAATGGAACTCAGAAAAACAGGCTCTGAAAAATGAATTATGCATTGAAAACCAAGGCAGCGCAATCACTGGCAATAAATAATTCTAAGTTACAGATACATTAGTTAGCTGTACAATCCACTTACAGGCCAAACTTGCCATCTTATTAATAAAAGTTTTAAAAACATAGTTGGGGGCAAGAGGTTCAATATGGATCCAGCATGGTATGGATTTGCATGTGGTCAGTTTGATTTCAACGATCAAGGAAGTTTGGAAAACCAGACAGACTTATTCATTGCACCATCTCAAAGGGGAAAAAAGCCCAATTTGAATTCATGGAGAAGATGAATTAAGGAATATTTTCAAGGAAATACCATTTTGCTTAATCTAAGTATGTAAAGTGGCTAAAACTTAGAAAAATATTTTTGAGAGATTCCTAAGGGGACTTGTTCTAATGAGCAGCATAGTGGCTGTTTGTATATGTGTCTACTTCTAAGAGTGGTTTGGAGATAGATTATTCTCTCAACAATTTTAAATGTTTTAAAACATTATCACCACCACTTCCACACTTAAAAATCTTGCTTATTCCATTAATTTGCATTATCTGTGAAGAGTGAAATTGAAGAGTAATGGGAAGAGCCAGGGTTCTATTTTTATGTCAGCCATTATTTATCTGGGTGACATTGGCCTAGAGACATTGGTCAGGTGACATTGACCTGGCAACATTGGCCTGGAGACATTGGCCAGGGATATTGGTCAGGCAACATTAGCCAGGTGACATTGGATGACATTGGCCTGGCAACATTGACTAGGTGACACTGGCCAGACAACATTGGCCTGGTGATGTTGGCCAGGTCATTTCTTCTCTTTGGCGCTTAGTTTCTTCCTCTGTAAAATGGTGGGACTAGACTAGGTGATCTCTAATATCCCTTCTGGCTCTAACATCCTTGGAAGCTAAGAAAGGGTTTGTTAACCCTCAGCAAACTTCAGCTTAACCACTGCCCTGAATGATCATAAATTCTAATTTAGTGGCCTTTTCACAGAAGTGTTTTAATAGTTCATTCCTTGGCTTTGTTGAAAGTAGACTATTTAAAGTGAGGGGCAAGCTGGTAAAATGGAAATGGCATGGCAAATCAGGAAAAGCATGAGCCTCAGAGCTAAATACCTGGGTTCAAATCTTGACTTTGTCTTGCCTTAATCCCATGAATGTGGGCAAATGATTTGAAACTCTCTGAGTCTCAGTTTCCACATCTGTAAAATGGAGAAGATAAGCACTAGCTCTTCTTAACTCATGGGGCTTTTTCAAAATGTAAAGCTCAAAACTATTTCAAACTATGAACTGGAAATGTGAGTTCTCTGGGCCTTGAATTCTGCTTTGGCAATAATTATTAGCTATCATTGGTGTCATACTTGCAGGTTTGCAAAGCACTTTACATATTATATACATTATCTCCTTTGAGTCTCACAATAAGCATGTGAGGTAAATACTATTTGATTTCCATTTTCCATTTGCTTTACAGACTGGGACATGGCAGGTAGAGAAGCAGCCTCAGAATCAGAAAGACCTGGATTCTAGTTGTACCTCTGATGCATCCTGACAGGGTGATCCTGGACAAGATGGTTAGCTTCTCTGTGTCCTTAGACATCTCCTAAGCCTTAATTTCAGAGTAGGTGTAGCTCTGTCTTGGTAGAAGGTATTCACTCCTAAAAAATTTCCAATACAAATGAAATCACAAGTCCTATCCCATTTTAAGTTGAAGCAACTGAGATTCAGAGAAATTAAGAGGTTTGCCCTTATTCTTAAATGTTGCTGTTAAATGTCTGAGGCTGACATTTGACCTCAGGTTTTTCTGACTCTACATCCAATGCTCATTACACCAAGATGTATCTCTATAAGGCTTCCTTAAGCAATGTGGAGATTAAAGTGAGTGCTACCTGACCACTTGGACTGATTTCTCTTAACTGAAGACAAGGACAGATCAGATGGTTATTTTCTGAAGTAGTCCCTGTCTGCAGGGAAAATGCATGTGTTCTACTCCAGAATGGAACCTACTGTTCTAAACAAGCAGGGCAGACCCTCCCAAGCCCACCCTGGGAACTTCAAGAAGAAAGCTTAACAATTCACTCAGTGCTGGTGTTCATGAAATTGCTTATTTGCTAAAGTGCAGTGAAAGCCACTTGTATCTTCTCCTTTCCTTCAAATTAAGAATTCATTTGACCAGAGGAGAGTCCTGATTTATCATTATACCAAAATCATTGGCCTTCCTAATGCACTAGAACTGCAAAAGAGCTCTTGCACACGCGCAACCTAATAACTTAGTGGCTTCTACCAGGGGAACACTGCCTGAGCAAGCAGCATGTAAAATGAACATTTTTTTTCTTTAAGTGAAATACATGCTAGGTTTACCCAAGCTCCTCTTTGCATTTTAATGCTTTAAAAAGCTACAGCTTTCTCTCTGGGTCAATTTTCTTCCAGAGAAATATTAAAATTAAATTTTGAAAGCTTGCCATCATGGTCTAAAGTCCCGGACCTGGCCATTGGAGCTGGAGCTTTGCGTCATTTCTGCCTAAATATTTAAAAAGGCTTGGGTAGCTAACAGTTTTCAGGAAATATGGAGGACTAGGAAGGAATATTGACTGCTGGGAGAAATGTCTGAAGGTTTGTCTAGTAAATAACAGAACTATATGGTCATTGTAGTTATGATCCCAGGAGTATGCTGTAGCAAGCTAAAAAAAAGCTTGTTGAGAGCTGATTGTTAAATTTTCAATGCTAGCATTTATAACTTGGAAGTTGGGCAAATGCTATAAATCAGGCCTTAATGCATTGTTTTGTTCATTGTCTAAATAATGCAGATTAACTTAAAAATGTGTTGAGTTTGTCTTTTTATTCAGAGACTGAGTGGTTAAACATTTACCAGCAACTCCTCTCTGTTACCCATCACAGTGGCCATTTGATGGTCTCTTTCCTACTTATCCTTCCATTTAACACCTTCCTAGCCTTCTAAACCTTCCTAAAACCTTCTTATTGAATGAATGAATGAATGAATGAATCAAATTTTGGCTCAAATACCACCATAAACACATACAAACTGTGTGAAGATGGATAAGTGTGATCATGGATAAGGTCACTTGCAAATACAATCAATTCTAAACATGTATCAGTGAAGGGAATCTGTGCCAAGGATAATTAAAAAATGCTTTGTAGCAGGAGCTTAGAAAATGGTCATGAAATGAAATGAATGCTATGGAGATACATGTTTTTTTAACACCTTAATTACATGCAATGTTGAGTTGAATGCTTAATCTATATATATGTTTATGTGTGTGTATATATATATATATATATATATATGATTTTATTTATTCATTTAAAGCAAGAAGTAGCAATGCCTATTGCCAAACCACATGTTGCTAGTTCCTTTTCGCAAGCCAAAGCTGCTAGGTTAACTTGCCCCAATCTCTCCCCAATATTGGGGCTTCAGCTTCCATTGGTTGTCTTAAACCCAATATTCTATGTAGGAAGTTTACTGCGGACCTTGTGAGCATTTTTCTTGGCTGCATGGGAGAGAATTTAAATCATTTATTCTGGCTGCATATGGGAGAGAACCAGAGGACCTTGACACCTCTCCTACTAGTGTTTATCATAGTTGTATATGAAGGAAGGTGAAAGTGCTTATTTTCATTCTTAAGTTGGGGACGAAGTGGATGAAGGTTTGATAGAGAGCTAACCTCCCAATCAGGACAACTTGGATTCAAACCATACCTCTGATAATACTGACTGTGTAATCTTGAACAAGTGGTCTAACCTAAGAATACCCAAGACTGTTGTTCATCCTTCATTCCTGAAGAGGACAGATGACATCATGGGGCATTATCTTGACTTGTCTATTGGGATGATTAAAAACGTTCAAGAGACATAATAAGCCCAGCATATTATTAATAAATGGATGATCATTTGTCAGTCTCTAATAGACCAAAGATAATCATGGAGGAAGGCTCAGAGCTTATGTGTTCTTTTGGAAGACAAGATGCAATCAACTTTGACTGTTTAATACAATAGGAAGTGGGCTATATTAAAAATGAGGGGCTGAGACTGACATCATGAGAAATTATCACTATATCCAGATCACCCACAGTGTTGGGCCATCTATTAAAAGAATGTATGCCCCACCCAAACCAGGATGGAGTCTTGAACCAAAAGAGTTAGTCCAATTATGTGATTAGTGATTGTCTTTCAAGACACTAAACTTCCTTAAATCAGTGCTTTAGAAGAAGGAGAGAACTCTGGATCTCCTCCAATTATTGGTTATTAGTAATCATTTCTCTCACTGTGAATTGGATTTAAGTGAGGTAGAGTTGCACAAAGTCCTTGGCCTCACTCTCTCTTCTGGAG
Source organism: Potorous gilbertii (assembly GCA_028658325.1). NCBI lineage: Eukaryota > Metazoa > Chordata > Mammalia > Diprotodontia > Potoroidae > Potorous > Potorous gilbertii. The sequence continues at coordinate 298,055,810 of CM053769.1, read as the reverse complement.
TCATTAAGATCTAGTGACAAGACAAAGGTGGGAACGACTGGTGATTGCCAAGGATGCAGTGGATGACCTTGACATTTTCCATGTCTGACCAAGTTCTAAGAACTCCCCACATTCACCTTCAGCCACCTTCATGGCCATTGGAACAAATTGTTCTCATCGGTCCATTCTGCTAGGGGAAGCCTTCACATGCTTGGGGTGGATATCTCCCTAATTCTTGAGGCCTGTCATTTACCCTCAGCCTGGTTTAGCCTGTCTGCCAAGATAGTTTTACCAGGATATAGTGTTCAGGGAGGACTAGCAGTTCTACTGTGAGTGTTTACTGAGCACTTTTCAGGGTTGTTTATTCACCTTTGGTGTGCCCGTCTGTCACCCAACCCCTATGGTTCTAAGAAGCTGTAGTATGCCAGTGGCCACACCCCAGTAAAGAAAATGCCCAAGGCTACTCTCTAAGACCAGAGGGTCTGCAAACTACTGCCTGAGGGCCAAATCCACTCATGATCTATTTTTCTATGTCCCTAAGCCAAGATTTTTTACATTTTTAAATACATAAAACTTTATTTTAAAATGTAATACAATTTTTCACTCACTACTGGTACAAAGACAGGAAGTTGTGTGGTCTTGCATAGATGTATATGCATATATGTCTATATATGAGTATGATTATAGCATCTAAATATATGTATATGCATGTAAGTATACTTATGTATGTATATATGCATGTATATATTTGTGTGTATGTGTGCATGTGTATCTGCATTTAATTGTACCTTCTTAGGACAGAGGAAGAGAGGAAGGGGGAAAAATAACAAAGTAAAAAGTTCACAGCAAAGAACAAAATAAAACATAAGGAAGCAAAGAAAAGATGGACAGCTCTGAACACAATACGTAGTACTTGTTATATAGGCTTTCTTGAAATAGAAATTTATTGCTTTTTATTTTGAATCCTCTCAAGTTCTGCTGTGCACATGGCATTGCTTTTTCTTTCTTTTCTTATTGTGTATTTAAGTTTTTATATTTAAATTTAAAATAATTTTTTAAAAAAAGGGAAGTTGATGTGACCCATCTGGCTTTAGAGTGCTAATCTCTGCTCTAAAGCTGTAAGTGGAAAAGCAGTTTTTTATTCATATTAGCAGAGGGAATTTCTCTCTTTGGGAGTTCCCTATTTTCATGAAATCACATTTCAAACAAAATGAGGGGAAAAAATGTAAATATATGTGTGTGTTTGTGTGTATATAGTCAAAAGTTTTGGACATTATTGCACTATGTTCACTTGAAATAATGTTTATCCCAACTTTATTAGTCGATAAGCATTTATTAAAGACCTACTATTTATCTAGCACTGCGACAGGTTCTAAGAATAAAATGACAAAATAAATAAAGTAGTCCTTGCTATCAAGAAGCTTATAGTCTACCAGAAGAGATAATATATGGGTGTATAAATCTATTTACAATAAATATATGCAAAACAAATGTGAAAAGTATTCAAATTTCTTATTCCAGTTCTATATGGATCATGAGTTTCAGATACTCGTTTTGTATCGGGGAGGAAATTAACAGGTTTGAGTCCAGTTGTATTTACAAGGAATTACAGGCTTGCTAACTGGAAAGAGATCAGGAAAGATCAGAAGGTGACTGTGAAAAATCATGGCTCATGTAAGTGAGTTTTTAGGGCAGTGTTTATGTGAAGAATAAGAGATTTAATTTCTCTGCCTGAGGGTAACCTCAATAAGTTTTGTTAATAATACTAATAGGAGGGTAGAGTTGGAGGAAAACTATGTGACTCCTATAATTTTTCACATACTGCATTTTTGTGCAACAAAATGTAAATAAATCTCATTATTTTTATCAAAATGATTATACTTTAATTATTCGACAAAGGACTATGGACCTTGAGAGTGAAAAATTCAATACACACTGCTACATAATAACAATAAAATTACTCATAAATTTCAAGGGTATAAAAAGTATAAATTTCAAGTATATAAAAATAGACCCAAATAGAATGAGAATGATAGAAAATTTTTATATCGACATGGAAAGCTATTCTCTACTTATGACATGCCACTGGCACAATAAAGTCAAGCACAATTTATGTAAAAGCTGGGTTTTTTTTAGGGACCTGTTACTGTTCTGCCTAGCCTTAAACCCATTAACATCCTGGCTGAATAGAACCAAATATGGCTCCCAGTCAAGAGGAAGTTGTACCAAAATGTTGCATTAATCATTTGATGCACTTGGGTAAACATCAAGCTATATGATTCCACCAAAACAAACATTAAACACATTTCAACTCACAGAAACTTTCTCCAATGACACAAAAATTATCATTTGAATTCACTATGTATAAAATTATTAAAATATACCAAAGAAGAAAAAGAAATGTATCCAGGTGTGTCACATTGAACCAGTGGATGAAAATACTACTTACAAACAGTTTGATAAATGAGACATATCAAGCATGAAATTAACAAGGAGAAAGCTGGGGCTATTTATATTGAGATTAAATGGCATCATGGGGTCAAAATATAATGGGAAGGAAACATCTAGAACAATTAAGACTTATACAATATCAATCTTGATGTACATTTTTTCATTCTAAAATGGATGGCAAGAGACTTAGAAAACATCCAAATAAACATCCACACAATGTTAATGAAACAGACCTAATTGTCTCAAGGAAGCTATAGAAAGACTTCTTTGTCAAAAAGGAAGAATAAAATTGATAAATGTTATCAGAAGACAAGACAAATAGGTTAAAAATTAGAAAAATACTTTTGAAACAAAGAGAGCTCATTTCACAAAGCAATAGTAAAGCCTAAAGGGGTGTGTGTCTGTGTGTGTGTGTGTGTGTGCAAGTATGTGTATCAAAACTTGTTTATTTCTGGGCAGAGCCCAAGATATGGCTAAGATACAAAGGTAGAATCAAAAGATTTTGAACTCATCCAACAGTACATTGACAAAGAAGCATCTGAAAAAAAAATGTTGAGTCATGCATATTTGTTAACAGAAACTAGAATTTTGGTTAGAGATTCAAAGCATTGACACCAGAGTTCATAGAAAGTTGATTACATTAAAGACCCTGGACTTATTGAACACTGCAGTTTATAAAGGAAATGGTGGCAACTCTGTGATATAACAAAGCAAAAAAAATAACATCTTCTGGTTAACTAAGCAGATACAATCAAGTTGTTAGAAAAATAAAACAAAAACCTTATAGAAGAATAGATGACAAATCTTTATACAATAAAACGCAAAATATACTTTAGAATTCAACAAATAAACTTTTGGAATTAGAGCACCATTACATATAGATCTATTACCCACCATTCTCTAGATCCACAAATATTCAAGAACATCAGTTTTAATAAACATCAGCATATTGAATATTTATAATCTCCAAACTACATGTAATGAAAAGCTTACAAAATATAGAGACCTAACAGAAAAAATGAGAACCACTGCATAGAGGTAATGAATTCACAAGAGTTGATTAGGTCACTGAGAGAAAAAGTAGGGAGAAAAAAGAAGACAGCCTTGGAAGGGGACCCATAATTAGGGGACCAGGATAAGGATGATGAACAAACAAAAGAAACTGAGAAGCAACTACCAGACAAGGAGGAAAACCAGGAGAGAGTGTTGTCACAGAAACCCAGAAAGAAGAGACTATCCAGAAAAACAAGCTGGTCAACACTGTCAAATACTGCAGAGAGAAGTAAAAAAGAATTAGAACTGAATGGGGAAAACAAAGACCATTAAATTTAAAAGAGGCCATCAGTAACCTTGGAGAAAGGCAGCTTCAGTTGAGTGTTGAAATCAGAATCCAGACAGCAAGGCTATAAAGTGAGTAAGAGCAGATGAAATGGAGAAGGAGCAGAGGTGGCTTTTTCTAGCAATGTGTCTCTAAAAGGTTACTTCTCAAACTGATCTTAAATGATCCCTAAGGTGTCCTGTAGAGCTAAATCCTCTGCATCCTCCCCCCATACAGAACTCTTCTTTGCAACAGTATTCATTCAATCAACTAGAGTGTAAACTCCTTGAGGGTAGGAACCATGCCTTATTTTTTTTCTCCCCTAGTGCCTAGTATAACTCCTTGAAGTACTGGGAATTTAATCAATATGTGTTAAATGAGTGAATATTGAACAGATAAAGGAACTCAATCCATTTATTGATAAGCAATATATCCAAAGAAGAGTAATATCCATCAAATCTTATGCAGCAATTCTCAAGGTTGCTGCTCCCTGCCACAAATGAGAGACATTGGGAAAGCTATTTTTAACTATTTCAGGCTCCTTATTTTAACATCAAAAGGCAGGGAGTTGAATAACTTTGGTAAATTACTGCTCTTGCATTTCTACTTGTCTAGAAGAAATAAGATAGCTGTCAAAAGAAGCAGCTCAAGGATCAGGAGACTCTGACTCATTCAGATGTTGCAACAAAATGCTCTGCCAAACCATTACTGACTGGAGGTTTTGCATCATCATCATCTCGTTGATGCCTCATCGAATCCTGAGCTTCCTTCACAGTAGGGCTAAAGTTTCACTCCTATTTTCTGATTCCCCAATTATTAGTGCTTTTCTCTTTCTGAAACTGCTATAATTTTCCCTGTTTGCATTTAGTATATTCTTATTGGTGTATGTGTTCTGCTTTCCTCTTACTTTACGCCCTTCTTCCCCTCAGTCTCACAGTAGAAAGTCAGATCCTAAAGATTGGGGTCTGTTTCATTTTTATCTTAGATCTGAGTTGGCATTCAACAAATGCTTGTTGAATTGAATTAATCTGAGTTAAAACTAGCTCTACCACAGTTAAATAAGAAAACTGCTGTCTAATGCTTATCTTTTCTCTTCCTCAGTTCTCATACCAAATCAGTTAGCAAGTAATGTAAATTCCATCTCTGTAACACCTGTCATTTCTATTCTCTCCTCCCTGTTTCCATTGATACTACCTTCATCTAAGACTTAATTACTCCCTGCCTCAACAACTGCAATAACCTCTTAATAGGCCTTCATATTTCCTCACTTTGCCCCTTCCATACATGCTTCATACCACTGCCACTTTTCCTATGCATATATAGCATAGGTCTTGGATATTCTCTCCAAAATTCTCATTTACATTGGTAAGTTACATTCTCAGAGGGTGGATGCTTCTCTAAAAGATAAGGGAGTATTTCTAATGATATAGCTAATGAACCACACACACCCCCATGCTTCTCCTATTGATAATAAGTTGATATCAATTAGTCAACCAGGCTTAATTAGCTTTTAGAAGGGATATCTACTAAAACAACGTAATAAGAAATCAGGACAATACAGCACCTTTACCCTGTACCCCAGAGTCAGTAACATATTCTCCACCAGAGCCTACAGAATTCAGAAGAAAGGGAGGCTCCTAATTAAAGTACATTTGGCAAAGTGGGTAAATCATAGCTCCTTGTCCTGTTGCTGGACTCTTCAAAATATTCCCCTTAAGTACACTATAGGTTTTTGCTGGAATCCTTGTAGAGTCCTAAAGCTGCTTTTTTCTCAGTGTGTATAGCTTGTCCCCAGCCCCTAAGACCAAAGAGAAGTCCAAATCTTCCAGTCCTCCAAAGGTCAAAAGATCATGTCATGGTGAAGGGGCTAGGGAGAAAACAGAGGTACTCGTCACACAAAGTTATTTCTTCTCAGTAGTTTGTCTGAAATTATTTCCTCTTCCAGCCTCCCAGACACAGTTCAGAGATGGCTTGTTATTTTATAGAAGACCCCACAGGGCATGGTAAAGTCTCCTAGGCTAATAAAAATATACCTCCTGTGGAGTATCACTCCATTTTGTCCAATGATTTTCAAAGACTTCTCACATGTAGTCTAATGCCCTTGATTAATTATTCACTTGCTAAATTTATTGAATAAGTAATATATAAATATATATTTTTATAGAAATACATATCATTATACAAATAATGATATGGATATGATATAAATAAATTATATAAAATATAACTAATAACTATAATATATAAATAGATACAGGTATAGAAATAAAATAAATAAAGGTAGTCCAGTCAAACTGGACTACTCTCAGTCCCACGATATACCTCACATTGTTCAACCTCCATGTCCTTGCTCAGACCCAGCCTGGAACATCTTCCTTTCCTTTCTTCATCTATTGGAATTCCTATCTTTAAAAGCCTGATTTAAATGGCACCTTCTCCATGAAACCTCCCTAATCTTCCTCTTCAGCCAGTCAGTAACAGCCTTCTACCATGGGCTTTCCCCACCCCCACCATAGCTGTTTGTTGTGCATCTGTCATATAATATTATATATTATAGCTATCTCCATTTATGTCACATCAGCAGGATGGATGTTTAGTAGATGTTTGAATAAACAATGAGTGGATTAATGACTAAATGATATAGGCCACTAATGGGCCCTGTATAAAGATGGTCCAAAATAGAGTAGTACAAAACACCAGGCGACTGCTCTAAGGGTTTACTTCAAAAGCCTCTAGGATCTGTTTCAAACTGCCAAAACTTAGTATTGCAGAGGTGAAGCTTCTCTTTCACAAGAACCTTTTGTGGGCTGTGAATACAACCTGTATAGCAATTCATGCTCACTGAGATTAGCCCCTGCCCAGAACCGTCTGATTTCCCTCTCTCCAACAGCTTTCCGCCCCCCATTTTCTTTAACTATCTTTCATTTTATTTGCTGTAAGTGTGGTCCATTTTGGGGAAGGAGTTCACCTACTGTGGTTCATACTTACAGAGGGCTTTAAAATTTGAAAAGCACTTTACATATATCTCATTTGTTCCCCACAACAACCCAGGAACATGCAGAGTATGCTAATGGCCAGTTTACAGAGGAGAGCACCAAGGCTTAGGGAGGTTAAGTAATTTGCCCAGGGCTGTGCACCTAGAAAAGTGTCTGAGGCAAGATAGAAACTCAGATCTTCTTGACGCCAGGTCTAGAACTCCATCCATAATGCCAAATTTTCCCTTGCTGCCCCACAATGGGGAGTCAAAAAGTGATTCACACCTACAAAGCTCTTGAATCTTGGAAATGAAACTATTTAGAACTAGAAAACAGCAATGACCTCTGGCAGAGGAAGCCAGTATTTAACGCAAGTCTAGCTTAGCTATTTTGTATAAAGTCACTTGAATATAAGTATCAGGTACCTTCTTTCTTTAGAAAAATCAATAACCAAGTCAGCACTATTCTTAAAATGGCAACCTCTCTCTGTCTCTTTCTCTCTCTGTCTCTCTCTGTCTCTGTCTCTCTCTGTCTCTCTGTCTCTGTCTCTCTCTCTCTCTCTGTCTCTCTCTCTCTCTCTCTCATCTCTGTCTGTCTGTCTGTCTCTTTCTCTCCCTGCCCCTCTTCCTCTCTCTCTCTCTCTCCCTTTCTGTGTGTCTCTCTCTATCTCTTTCTGTCTCCCTCTCTGTGTGTCTCTCTGTGTCTCTCCTCCTCCCCCTCCCCAGCCTAAACATTTTTGCAGCAAGATCTTCAGATATTTCAAATTCAAAATGACAAGCCTCGCTTTAACAGGAAAGTCACCCACTCTAGGGTCTCTCAAACCTTAATTATTTCAGAGAGGGATTGCCAACTGTGCTGTTGGCTCAGAAATTATATTTTATATTCCTGTTGCAAAAGTATTTTTGATCTCCAAGTTGTTATCAAGTGCTAGGTACTCATTGCTATAAATCAGGTTGTTAATACCTGCTGACTTCCTTGGAATAGGGATACACCACACAAAGATACATTGAAGTTGTTCAAAAAGTTAATTCACAAGGTTCTCTACTGATCTGATTATAAGGCAAGTGATTATTGTAAGTATTTAAGCCACAATTCATTGGCGTTTTCCCACCTAACATCATCTCAGAGTCTAACATTGGTCATTTTGTAGAAGGATAAAATGCTGTGTTCCACATTTGACCAAGTACTGGCTTCCTCACACACCACATTCCACCTTCTCATTTCCTTAAAAGTTCAACTCAAATACCATCTTCTATGTAACATCTTTTCCTGATCCCTCTCAACTGTTAATAACTTTCTCATCAAAATTACCCTGCATTTACCATATTTATTTTATATGAATTGCTCTGTGTACATGTTGTCTCTTACAATAGAGTTTAAGTTTCATAACATGATGATAGTTCCATTTTCATCTTTATATTCTCAGTGCTTAGAAGAATTTCTGTCACTTGATATACATTCCTACTGATTGATTGCATGTAGAAGTTCTAGGTTCTAATCCCACTTTTGACACTTACTATGTGCAACTGGACAAATCATTTAACCTTTCTGGGTCTCTTTCCTCATGCGTAAAACAAGCCCTTTCCAGCTTGAGAACTATGATGTCTCCTCACTGTGTCAGTGCTCTTAAACTCTCAGTGTCTGAAGAATGAAAATTGAGAGTCCTTCTGTATCTGCTGGTCTTTCCCTTCCTAGGGTTCAGCCTTGCTTTTTTCTTCCAGAAACTTTGACTTTAATTTTGCAGCCCCTTGTTGACAGAAGGAAAAAATCCTCCCTGTAAACTACAGAAAACTGGAAATTAATTTCTGTAGCAGAAATACTTCTTGCCTCTAGAAATCAATACAAAGAATACTCTGTGCCTAGGGACCATATGTCTGGGAGATCAGCCATTTGTAATTAAGAGTCCCCCAAGTAGCAAACACATACAGCTGGTTCACTTTATAGACACACACACACCTAACAAAATATTTTGCAACTAACAATACCGTAGTGCTATGCATAGTGCACTAGTAATTAACCTTGTGAAAAGACATTTTGAACAACCCATGTCTACATGGGAAAAAATCAAAATGCTTTAATTAAGAACAAAAGCATCTTTGGGAATCAGGGTCAGAATGGAATCCAAAAGATGATGGATTGGTCATTTTGCCTAGCTCCCTGAATTCCATAGGAGCAGACCTGATTGATCCCAGAGATAAGGAAAAGCTTGACTCCAGTAGATATAATCCTAGAATGTCAACTTCTAGTGATCTATTCCAATCCTCGAATTTTACAGACAGGAAAACTGAAAACCAGAGAGGGAAACAGACATACCCGAGGTCAAATAGCCAGTAAGTGTAGTAGTTAATTCTCAAATCCAGTTTTCCTAAGTCTTAGTCAAAGATCACAGTTCTGATCCCAAAGGTCCCTAATATGATTTTATCACTCTACGATTCTAGACTTCTTTAATACCTCCAGGATAAGAAACTCTCAGTCTTTTTCAGTCAAATGTTGTGTTGTAATTAATTGACCAACAGCATATTCTTCATATAGGTTCTGTCTCTGTTTACCTCTCTATATCAGTCTGTCTTTCTTTATCTCTATCTCATCCCCCTCAAACTCTCCATTTCTTTACATTCTCCTTTGAGTCAAATCTGTCTTAGGATGACTGAATTGATAACTGCACAAGTCTGCCAGAGCATTTCCCCTCTTGGTTCCATGATAGATGCTCTGAATCTAGGTTACTTTCAAGCAAATAACACTTTGGATGTCTTCACTTGTCCAGAGATGATCTGCCTTCTCAGCCTGATACTATTTTAGGTCTGTTGTCTGATGCACGAAAATTGGTTCTTGCAGGGCCTTTAGGGGCTACTGTGTACTTGAGATAGAACATTTGTAGGGAGAGTACTTCCAAGTAGATTTACTCTCTCCCTGCAGTGAGAATGATATTTTCAAAGCCAGAACTTCTTAGCTCAGTAACCTAGTTTTGTGGCTTCAAAAATTGAGGTGCTGCTACTCAGAGACAAAAAGAAATCCTTATCAATAAAGTGTCTTAGAAATGTCTGGTAGCATCCCTGGGTGTTTCCATTTGTATAAAGCAATGACTGAATTCATTCACAGAGAAGCCTAGGAGACAAGAAACCTACATCAGCCCAGAACAAAAAAAAATCCCTCTTGAATTAAGGTGACATTGTTGGCTATTATTAAAAGGATGTGGAGGAACCTGGAAGAATCAACAGAAAAGAAATATAATAGAATTGGCAAATGCATTCTATAGGTTTATTTAGCCTGGAAAAAATATCGCTGGATAGGGTTGGTTGTAAGATGGGAGTAGCAAACATTCTCTGAAGCAAATCGAGGCTCACAGGTGCAGGATACTGAATCGTGTCCACAGAGACCAAAAGGACATAGACAAATTGTAGTAAGAAAGATACAAGTTAGAAAAAGAAGAACCTGAATTTCAAAGTTGTTGTTCATCCTTCGTTTTAGAAGAGAACAAGTGACATTCTGAGTTATGTGTTGACTCACACGGGAATTGGATTTAAGTGATTCAGAACTGCACAGAGTCTGCAGACTCATTCTCTCTTCATGGGTCATTGAAGTCCAGTGGAAGGATAGGATGTGGTGGATGACCTTGGCATCTTTGATGTCTGACTAAGCTTTAAAGTGTTCCACAGCACCTGCTTCAGTCACCTTCATGGGCATTAGAACAAATTATTCTCATCTGCCCATTCCACTGGGGGATGTCTTTACATGCTTGGGTAGACGCCCCCCAACCCACTGACAGTGATGAGCAGCCTGAAATGGACTCAGCAATCCCTCATACCAGGGCGTTAGTCCTCTCTGAATACCATATAAACATCCAGGTAAAGCATATCAGAATACTAAACACTTGAAAATGCTGCCATCTCGGCGATAAGGTTCCCCACTGAGAATTGAAAGTTTCTACCATTTATCTGTACAACCTTGCTTAGATCACTTAGCCTCTTTAAATTCCTTTCTTTTATCTCTAAAATAGAGATTAACCAGTTAATCTGCAAGCATTTTATGTGCTTTTTATGTGCCAGGCCCCATGTTAGGCATTGGAGATACAAAATCAAAGAATTAAATAGTCTTTTCTCTCAAGAAACATATATTATTGTGGAAGTACTGATATGTGGATATAGAAGTATATGCAGAATAAAACAAAAAAATATTAAGTGGTTAGGAGGGAAGGAGCTAGTAATTGAGGAGATCAGTAAAAGTTTCTTATAGAAGGTAATATGTGGTTGGAGTCTTGGAAGAAGTGATTTTATGAGGCAGAGGTAAGAAAAGAGTGAATTGCAGGAACAAAGGTATGGAAATGGGAGATGGAGTGCTGTATGTGAGAAACAGAGAGAAGGTAAGTTTGTTATATTACAGAGTATAGGAAAGGAAGTAATGTATAATGAGACTAGAGTTTAGGATGGAGTGAATTGTGGAGATCTTAAAAGCCAGAGTGGTTTATGTTTTAACCTAGAGATAGGAGGGAGCCATTCAGTTTATCAAGTAGGGTAGTGATGTGGTCAGACCTATGCATTAGGAAAATCACTTTGTTAGCTGTATGTGAAGGATGGATGAGGGTAGGAAGAAACTTGAAACAAGCTACCCAATTAGAAAACCATTGCAATAGTCAAGGAGAGAGATGATGAGAGCCAGAATTAAAATGGTGACTGGGTAACTGGTGAGAAAGAGTCAGATGCAAGAGAGGAGGAAGAAATGACAAGGTTTGGCAACTAGTTAGATATGAGGGATAAGCAAGAGTGAGGAGAGTAAGACAATTCCAAGTTCACTAGAAGAATGTTAGTGTCCTTGATAGAAACAGAAAAGTTTGGTAGAGGAATGGTAGAGGAGATAGAGGAGTATCTGAGGGAAAGATAATGAATTCTGTTCTGGAAATGTTAAGTTTGAGATGTGTTGGAGACATCACCGGAGAGCAAAGAAGAGGCAGCACCCTGAGAAAGAAAATCCCAGGGAGAGTAGTAGATCACAGCAGTCCCCTGACCAAGGACAGACAGTATCAAAGCTCTGGCCAGAAATGTTGAAGCCTACCAATATTCCCAGGCCAGACAAACTTAAGGGAGTAGAAGTTAACAGCAGAAACCCATGATGGTGAAGCCAACACCAAAATGAGCTTGACCAGCCCATCCAGAAGTGTGGGAGGTGGTGGAGACTGGCCCTATAACTAAATCTTAAATCAAGATCAGGCTAAAGACAAGTATACAGAAGACATCAAACACTATGAAGAAATATTAGGAGTCAAGAATCACTCAAGCAATAGAGGCAGAAAAAGCCTTTGACAAAATACAAAACCCATTCCTATTGAAAATACTGGAGAGCATAGGAATAAATGGAGTCTTCCATAAAATAATAAGCAGTATCTACCTAAAACCATCAGCAAGCATTATATGTAATGGGGATAAACTGGATGCACTCCCAGTAAGATCCGTGGTGAAACAAGGATATCCATTATCACCACTGTTATTCAATATGGTACTAGAAATGTTAGCTTTAGCAATAAGAGAAGAAAAAGAAATTGAAGGAATAATCCCATTTAAAGCTACAGTAGACCATATAAAATACCTGGGAGTCTACCTGCCAAAAAAAACCCAGGGTTTATATGAACACAATTACAAAACACTTTTCACACAAATAAAGTCAGATCTCAGTAAATGGGAAAACATCAGTTGCTTGTGGGTAGGCCAAGCTAATATGATAAAAATGACAATCCTACCTAAATTAATTTACCTAGTCAGGGCTATACCAATCAAACTATCAGATAATTATTTTCTAGAGTTAGAAAAAAATAATATCAAAATTCATCTGGAAGAGCAAAAAGGTCCAGAGCATCAAAGGAACTAATGGAATGAAATGGTAGGGAAGGTGGCCTAGACCTACCAGATCTCAAATTGCATGGTAAAGCAGCAATCATCAAAACCACTTGGTACTAAGAAAAAGAGGGGGAGAGCAGAGGAATAGGTTAGGTACTCAAGACACAGTAGTCAATGACAATAGCAATCTTCTGTTTGATAAACCCAAGGACCCCAGCTTCTGGGATAAGAACTTACTGTTTGACAAAAATTGCTGGAAAAACTGGATAACACTGTGGCAGAAACTGGGCATAGACCAATACCTGACACCATACACAGGAAAAAAGTTCAAATGAATACATTATCTAGATATAAATACTTATACTATAAACAAATTAATGGAGTAATAAATAGTATATTTGTCAAATTTATGGAAAATGGAGACATTTTTAACCAAACAAGAGATAGAGAATATTATGAAATGCAAAATGAACAATTTTGATGATATTAAATTGAAAAGATTTTGCACAAACCCAATGCAACCAAGATTAGGAGGGAAGCAGAAAACTGGGTAAGAATTTTTGCAACCAGTGTCTGTGATAAAGGCCTCATCTCTAAAATATATAGAGAATTGAGTCAAATGTAAAGAATACAAGTCATTCCCCAATAAATTACCAATGGACTCTTGAAGTAAAATGCCTTCCACATCCAGAGAAAAAACTACGGAATTGGATCACAGAATGAAGCAGACTACTTTCTCTTATGTTATGTTTTGTTTTGTTTTCATGGTTTCTCCCATTCATTTTAATTCTTCTATGTAACATGAAGTGAAAATGCATTTAATAAGAATGTATGATTGCACACCATCTCAGGGAGGGAGTGGGGAGGGAGGAGGAAAGATAGGGGAGGGAGGGGGAAAAATCTAAGATATATATGGAAGTTATTGTAAAAACCTAAAAACAAATAAATTAATTTTTTAAAAATAAAAAAGGTACCCAGGCACCCAGTCTTTGTCTGAGAGAATGTTTTTCCAGTTTGGCCTGGGACCCACTTTCACTCATGTAGATTAGCCATGATCTCACTTTGGCCTGATATATTTAACGAATTTCAGTCACTTGTTGACACTGCAGTTCGTATCAAGAACTTACAATTCTAAAAAGTAAAACAAGTGGGGCTTCTCTCTGACTCACACATCAATTCACCTTCTTTGTTCCACAAAATTTCCTACCATTTCCCTAGAACAGAGAACTATGGTAATGATATCTATCACTTATAGATCAAATAGCTGGACACCCTAGGAACTAATGGAACTAATCACAGACTCCCCTCTTTCCTTCCCCAATTAATAAAGATACACATTTCAAACAAAGGTTTTCATTTGGATTTATGTTTTTAGCAATTAAAACTTGTATTGTTTTCAAAAAAAAAATGAATCACCCAAGAGGAAAGCCCAGAAGAGAATAGCTACACCATAACTATGACCAGAGCCTGAGAAACATGTCAGCAAACAACTCATATAAGGTTTATTGTGTGTCAGGCACTGTGCTAAGCACTGTGAACACAAATACTAGCAGTTTAAAAAGTAGTTGGTCTCTAACCTCAAGGCGTTTACATTGTACTGGAGGAAGGCAATGCACTAAAGGAAGTTGAAGGAGGAGGGGAGGTTGGAGATGGAATTATCAGGCATGAGGCATTGTAGAGGCAATCTAGGAGAGTCAGGAGGCAGCCTAGAGGAGAATTAAATAAAGTTAACCTGGGCATCCTTCTTAAGAGAGAGGCACTGGAAGGAACCAGCCCATCAGAGGGAGAGGCCACAGGGACAAAGGTCACTTCTACTGTGTGAAGTCCAGGGGTGGAGTGAGCTCGACCACAAGAACTGTAAAAGTATCTAAAAGGAATGAAGCAAGAGATTATGAATGAAATGAAAACTATGGAATTTGAAAACCTTGGAAGGATCATCAATAGCTTAGAACAGAAAGCGGTATGAGAGAAATTAACTCCCTGAAAATTAGAATAAACCATACAGAAATAAAAAGGGGAAGAGGAAAGGAATAAGCATTTTTATAGCACCCACTATGTTCTAGGCATAATGCTATGTTCTACACAAACATTATCTCATTTGGTCCTCACAACAACCCTGTGAAGTAGCTGTTACTATTGTCCCCATTTTATAGTTGAGAAGATTGAGGTCTAGTGACTTGTTTAGGTTACACAGCTAGTAAGTATGTGAGAGTAGAATCGAACTCAGGCCTTCCTGATTCTAGAATTCCTGACTTCCTGACTGCAGCCTCTATCAATTGTGCTACTTAGTTGCTCCAATGACTACAAGACAAAATAAAAGAAATATTAGAACAAAATCTAAAATTTGAAAAAAGAAGAAAATATAAAATATGTACTATCAAAAATAAATTATGTGAGAAATACATTCGAGAAATATATAAACCATTGGATAACCTGAAAACTGATAAAAAAGAAAAGGCTTAGATACCATATTTCAGCTAGGTGTAGGGATAGCTGAAGCAGCTAGGTAGTTCAGTAGATAAGAGTGCTGTCAGGAAGACTTGAACTCAAATCCAGCCTCAAACATGCATTAACTGTGTGATCCTGAACATGTCTCTTGTTTATCTCAGTTTACTCATCTGTAAAATGAGCTGGAAAAGGAAATGGCAAGCCACTGTAGCATCTTTGCCAAGAAAACTCCAAATGGGTTCACACAGGGTCAAATACGATGGAAACAACTCAACAACAACCATATTGCAAGACTTCATAAATGAAAACTGAGCGGATCTATTGGATCCAGAGGTAAAAATAAAACTAAGAATCTACCTGTAACCTCCTAAAAGAAACTCCCAATTGAAAACTCTAGGAATGAAATTATTGAGTTTCCAGATAAATGAAAAAAATACTGCAGAAAAAGTTCAAGTACCAAGGAACCACAATCAGTATTACACAATATTGAGCAGCTACCACTATAAAGAAGAAAAGATCTTGGAACATGGAAGAGGGGAAAAGAAGAGTGGGAAAAGATTACTTCAATTATAGATCATTTACATTAAGCATATTCCTCTTTTATACTTCTTGTAAAGAGGAAAAGGGTCAAAGAGATGGGAAAGCATAAACATCTAGAATGTGGTGAAGCCCAGAATTCACAATCACAACTATGAGCGTACATGGAATGAACTCATCCATAAAATGAAAGGGGATACCAGAAAGGATTAGAGAGTATATTGTTTACAATAAACTATCTGAAACATAAGGATTTACACATAGGTAAGAAAAAGTACTGGAGCAAAATCTAGTATGCTTCACGTGAGCTCAGGAAATCTGAGTAGCAATAATGAACTCAAACAATGTAACAGTAAAAAAATAATAAGCATGACTGAAAGATTAAACATGGAAACTACATTTTCCATAAAGAATATGCATGTGTGTATGTGTACTGGGTGAACAAATTATGAATTTTTAATATGTATAAACATTAATGGCAGTTGGGTAATATAGAGAGTGGAGTGCTAGACATGGGGGCAAGAAGAAATGACTTCAACTCCTGTCTCAGACACTTTCTAACTGTGTGATCCTGGACAGATCAATTAGCCTCCTTGTGCCTCGATTTCCTCGGCAATAACAGAACTATAATTGCACCTATGTCAGAGTTGTTATGAGAATTAAATGAAATAACACAGGTAAAATTTTTGCAAACCTTAAAGAATTATGTAAATGCTAGCTATGATTAGTAGTGCTAATATGAATAATATTAGAATAATTTCCCTGTAAGAAATGAGGAAAGGGATAGTTTTTGCAAAAATCTGGAAAAACTAGAATGAGCTGATGCAGAGTGATATGGCTGAATCACTTTATACAATATACAATTTATACAATGACATTGCAAAATTCATTTTGAAAGACTTAACCCTTATCAATGTCATAACCAACCACAATTACAGAGCGCCAATGATAAAGCATGCTTCCTACTTCCTTAGGGGTGGTAGACTCAAGCTCCGGAATGGGGCACATATTTTTAGACGTAACCAAAGTGGGAATTTTTTGCTTAACTATGCATATTTGTTGCACAAGTTTTCTTTTTCAATGGTGGAGTATTGGAGAAAGTGAAGGAAGGAAGCTATAGGGTTGTCAAAGAAAAAGATAAGATGGTAACTGAAGCATTTTAATGCCCAGAAGGGAAGAGAAAGAAGGTTGGAAGAAAACAAAGATAAACAGAATAACTTGGAAGTCTCATATTGAATTTATTATAAGTTACACATAATGAAGCTTCAAAGTTTCTTGTTTTTCTGTTCTAATACATATATATATATATATATTTCTGTTCTACTATACATATATGTGTATATAATATATATATATATATAATTCACTCTATTCAGGTTTTGTTAAATTCAAAATAAATAAACAAATGTGTTTGTGTGTATATATATGTATACATGCATCACTGAAGAAGGAAATAGCAAACCACTCCAGTGTATTTCCCAAGAAAATCCCATGGACAGTATGGCCCATGGGATCACAAAGAGTCAAACTTGACTAAACTGAATAAATATACATACACATATATACATATATGTGTATGTATATATTGTGTAGCTAGATAGATGTCTATGAGATACCCAATTTGGAACATCTTACAAGTAATTATTAGATATATATACACACATACTATATATATACATAGATATTTATCATATATATGTGCATATGTACATAGATAGATAGACAGACAGATCAATCTATATAGTCATCTGTATAGAACTAAAATTTAAGTCCATGGGAATGGATCAGGTTACTAAGACAGTATAGATAGAGAAGACAAAAGAATGAAATGTGGATAATGATCCAGCAAAGGAGGCTGGGAAGTGGTCAGACAAGTAGGAGAACCAGGGAAATAAGTGTCCTGAAAACCCAGAGAGCATAGTCAACAACCTCACCTACCAAAAAGAAGTCAAGAAGGATGAGAATGGAGAAAAGACCCAATATCTGGTAATTAAAAGACCTTGAGATAAGAGAGTGAAATGTAAGTGGCTTTCGACTGAGAGAGAAAGGAGAGATATGGAACAAGAGTTTGAAAGGATTGTAGGATCTAGTAAGAGTATTTTTAATGATGGGGGAGAAGGCAAGAAAGGACCAAGTAGACAGGGAAAGACTTAAGATTAAAAAGGGAATGATTGATGGGAAATCTGCTAGAGAAGACAGGATGTGATGAGATCAAAGGCACCTGTAGAGGGGTTGACCTTAGCAAGGAAAAGGGCTATCTCATTATCAGAGACTGGATGAAAGGAAGAAAAAGTGGGGGATGGTGTCAAGGGGTTGTGAGATAGAAAAAGGAAAGAGAAGGAGCTCATAGTGACTGGCCTCAATTTTTGAATGGCAACTGCTTCTGTGGGTGATTGGAATGAGGAATCAATTAGGAAAGATTAAACAGATTGTCTTGCTTTCATGAGAACCCAGCTGAGATCAGATAATATAAGTTTTGTAGAAGACCCAATCATCTCAGTTTGCCTGATTCTTTGCAGTTCTATTAATAGTGCTTGAGTAGTATCAGAGGAAGTGTACGGTAGGAATAACCAACCATGAGTAATAGGATAAGGGGGCAAGTGATTCAAGAATAAAGGACAGTGTGAAGTTTAACTTATTGCCTATCCTGTTCAGATTGGGAAAGGAGGAAAGTAAAGTCAGTGAAGGAGTGTTGGTCAGAGAATGTGCTGAAAAGTGGAGCTATTAGAGATCATGAGAAAAGCAAAGAATTGGTTTAAGAGGTTGAAGACACAAGGAAGAATGGAATGACAAAAGGTGGTGATCAGATAGAGGAACTGGAAGTTTTCTGCCATATAAGTATAACATATATTAGTTAGGGTGAACTACATTGTATGTACTGTTTCTTGTATGTGAAAGGTAGAATCAAGGAGTAGGTCATGGCTTGCAAGAAGATTGAGGAACTGTGAGGATGGAGAATGATCTGGGGAATGGGGCATCAATTTTTGACTTCAAAAGAAGGATGCTGAGCAATGGCAGCAAAGGGAGAAGCTGGAAGAGGAAAGTAAGAAGTACTCTACTCTCTCTTCAGGACCAGTGTGATGGGGGCAGGGGAAGAGATACAGAAAGGGAAAGAACAGGGAATGGGAAAAGATACGTCCAATGCTAGAGTAGGTAGCCAAGGATTGCAACATTCTCTCAAGGAAGTCAGATCTCAGTGAGTACAAGTAGGTGTAAGAAGTAAGAGAGGAAGAAGTCCAAATGAAAAGAAGTTTGTTACTTATTCAATGGAAATTCCAAAGGACACAATGGAAGGTAGAGTTGGAGTTGAACATCAGAAGAGGATAAGAGAATGGCAGGTAAGAGTTGGAGGTAGTTTACTCCTGGGCAGCTGGTAAAAAAGTACTACAGAGTAGAGTAGGGGAGAGTAACAAGTGGAGGAAGATTCCAGACTAGGAGGGCAGCAATAGGTGATAAAAGATAAAAACAGTCATAGTCTTAATGATTCTACTTTGGGGTCTTGGTGGGGATGATATGGTGTTGATAAAGGCAAGGGAACTATTTGGTGCTGGTGTTTGCATCTGTAAAATGGAAATAATCCTTGTACTATCTGCTTCAAAGGGTCATTGTGAGGAAAGTGTGTTGCATACTTCAAAGTTCTATATAAAAATGAGATTTTGTTATATTCAAAAATAAGATGCCCTGCCTGATTTAGCAGGATTTTAGTTCATCTAAGTGGAACCAGAGTACTAGACTGCATGACTTCTTCATGTTTACAAGTCCACTAAGTGACAACAGGGGATGAAAGGATATTCAGGGAAGCCTAGTATTTCTGGTGTGAGGCCTGCTGAGCCCTTTCCAGGGATGCTCATCCATTATTGGTGTACTCCCTGATTCACCCAACTCTCACCTGGTTTCAAGAAGCTGTAGCACACAGAGTGACCACACCCCAGTAAACTGTCTCAGCAGATGGGTTAAACCAGGTTGAGAGTAACCAAGGGGTCTCAAACTTGATGAGTTGGCAGGGGTGGAGGTGTCAACCCCAAGCATATGAAAACTTCCCCTGGCAGACTGAGAGAATGAAAACATTTTGTTCCAACATCCATGAAGGTGGCTGAAGCAGGCACTATGGAGTGCTTAGACCTTGGTTAGACAACAAAGATGCCGAGGTCATCCACTGCATCCTGAGCCATGGCCAGTCCTTTTGACTTTTGTCTTGACATTTTCATGATTGGAAGAGTTACTGAGGTCAATGACTTCCGGCAACCCTGCCTCACTTAAATCCAATTTATGCATGAATCAAAACACATCACCCATACCATTTTTTACCACTTTTACCTACCTCAGTGTCCTGTAGTAGAAAGACAATAATGAAGCAGCAGGTGCAGATACATTGACAGCTGCAGGCACAACACTGCATACAGGTAGCCCAGGCAACAGAGTTACCCTCTCCCTGGACTGAAGCAGCAGCTGGATTCAGCAACCTCATGGCTGAGCAGCCTTTTTTAAGGACTATACTGCTCACTTACTGGCATGAGAAAGAGGGTTAGAAAAAGTGCCCTAAAAATGGTTTGTTTCACCCAACTTTGGACTTCTTACTGAGGTAGGCAGGGATCTTATCTTGTGATTAAAATACAAAAAAAATGTACAAAAATTTTGTGAAGATGGTTCCACTCACCACTGGTACATGGAATGTGCACATGCTTATGAACAACACAAAATTCAGTAGACCTGAAAAATAAGCAACCCTTGTTGTGAGAGAACTCAGTGTCACATCCAACTAGCTGTCCTGAGTGAAACAAGGTTTGCAAATGAAGGTCAATTTACTGAAGTCAGAGCTGGATACACTTTTTTTTTCTGGAGAGACCACAATGATGGGGAGCACTGTGAAGCTGGTGTAGGTTTCCCAATCAAAACTCATCTAGTCAACAAGCTTGCATGCCTCCCAAAAGGAGTGAATGGCAGGCTCATAACAATGTGATTGCCACTTGCAGGAAAGATTCAAACCACCATCATTAGTAGACATACTCCCATCATCATGAACCCTGATGAAATCAAAGGAAAATTTTTTGAAGACCTGGAGACCTCATCCTCAATGTGCTAAAAGAGGATAAACTTGTAATTCTTGGTGACTTTAATGTCAGAATAGGCACAAGTTATCAGACATGACAGGGAGTCCTTTAGAGGAATAGTCACTTACTAATGAAGACTCGACTGTATTATGACTTTCTCATCATTAGCACTTTCTTCCATTTACCTAAACACAATAAAATTTCATGGTTGCACCCTTGTAGCAAACATTGACATTTAACAGGCTATGCCATTGTAAGTAAAGGAGACAGGATGTAAGAGTAAAGAAGGCATTATGTGGCACAGAGTGCTAGACCAATCGTAGACTTACCCTCTCCAAGTTAAACATTCACATTCAGCAAAAGCAGCGGCAAGATGAATACCAGAAAACTTAAGGTCAACAAATTAGAGCACTTCTCCATGCATAAATCTTTGGCTACTAACTTAGAGGGAAAAGTGAGCCAATACATGGTTGGCAACAAAGGAGCAGAAAAAGAGTGGGCAGTATTCAGTGACTTGATGTACAGAAGGGCTTTTATTCTTCTGGGCCAGAACACTCACAAACATCAAAATTGGTTTGATGAAAATTATGGGGAAATTCAGAAGCTGCTAAATGAAAATCAAGAACTCCCCAGTATTTACCAGCAGGATAATTCATTCATCTCTAAGAAGGCAGCTTTTAACCCCACCAAAAGTAAAATGCAAGTGAAGCTTAGAGAGATGCAGGATGAAGGCAGATGAAATTCAGTTTTACATTGATAGTAACAATCCAAAGCACTTTTATGATGCCCTGAAGGTCTATTTATGAGCCAAAAGATGCACCATAGAGTGCATCTCAACTACTCAGTGCTGATGGAGCTACATTGGAAAGCAATAAAAACATGATTCTGGAGAGATGGGCTGAATATGTCCATAGCATCCTCAACAGGCTATCACTAATTGATGCTACAGCCCTTAACCATATCCCTCAGGTTGGAGTTAATTCCCCTATAACCAAACTTCCAACTAAAAAAGAAGTTTTGAATGCCATTAGGCTCCTCTTGTGTGACAAAGAGCCTGGTGCTGATGCTATTCCACCTGAAATTAATGCTTTGATCCTTCCCCTAACTGGGAGCCAGTGTGACTTCAAAAAGGGTTGAGGAATGGTATGTGGTGTTTGTTGCCCAACAAGTCCAGGAGAAATGCTACAAGCAGAACAGAGGTCTACGCATAATGTTTATCTATCTGACCATAGCCTTTGATACTGTCACTTATGAGAGTTTGCTGAAAATTAGAGCAAAATTTGGTTGCCCAGAGAAGTTCACCATTATTGTACATCAATTTCATGACAGCATGTTTGTATAGGTTGTAGATAATGGATGATGCTCTCAAGATTTTTCAGACACCAATATAGTGAAGTAGGACTGTGTGCTTGCTCCCATACTTTTTAGCATGATGTCTTCAGCAATGCTGTCAGATGCTTTCAATGAGCGTGAAGTCAGCTACTACCATACTGTAGCTATCAAGGTCAACCATACTGATGGTTAATTATATAAATTAATTATATAAGTTAAAAGACTAAAGTGGAGGGAGAGTTGGTGCATGACTTTTTGTTCTTAGTTGACTGCACACTCAATGAAGTCTCTAAGGTTGAGATATATCAGAGTGTGGATGGATTCTCTGCTGCTTGTGCTAATTTTTGTCTGACAATTAACACCAAGAAAACAAAGGTTCTTCACCAACCAGCCCTGTACCATTCATATGTGGAATCATCAGTTACAGCACAAGAAAAAGTTCTGAATGCTGTGGATAAGTTCACTTACCATGGCAGTGCACTTTCCAGGATGCACACATAGATAATGAAGTTGACACACACATTGCCAGAGCTAGCCCAGTGTTTGGAGGCTCTGAAGAAAAGTGTAGGAGAGAAGAGGTATTAGACTGCCTACCAAACTGAAGGTTTACAGAGCCATTGTGCTAACCTCATTTTTGTGTGCCTGTGAAACCCAGACAGTATACTAGCACCATGCCAGAATACTGGATCTCTTCTGTTGGATTTGTCTTAAGAAGGTTCTGAAGATCACTTGGCAAGACCAGACACTGAGGTCCTTCCTCAAGCTGAACTGCCAAGTATTCAAATTCTATTGCTGAGAGCATAACTCTGACAGGCTAACCATTTTGTTCAAATGTCAAATGTACATTTGCATAAGAGATTATTTTACAGAGAATGCACAAGGTAAGTGCTCACACAGAAGTCAGAAAAAGTGATACAAGGACACTCTCAAGATCTCTTTGATGAATTTTTGAATTAATTGTGACACATGGGAGAAACTGGTAAAGGACTGCAAGGTGTACCCACATCAAAGAAGGCATTGTGCTCTAGAGCTCAAAAGAAAAGTGAAATAGGCAAATTTAGAGACATCTCTATTCCAAATGATCATGTGGACTATTGGTGCCCCACCTGTGGTAGAGTCTTATGAGTTTGTATTGGTCCAATCAGCCACAATCAGACACACTGGACCTTGATCCCAACATGGCAAGGTCATTTTGGTCCTCCTCAAGCACAAAGGACAGCAACCAACAACCAACAGACCAGACAACTTAGAATGTTGAGGGGAGATTTAACCAGGTCAATTATACTTAAAAATGCTACAGATTAAGCATTTTGGCTGTACCTTGAATGGGTCCTACTATCCTAAAGTATTTAAATAGGCTATAGAGAACGAAAAGTCAAAGAAAATAGAATGCCTTTCCACCCTGGTTGCAAGAAATAATTTTACTGTTGTACCTCTGAATGGTTATGTGGTTCATCAATATGCCCTAATGCTTTGTGTCGTGAAATCAATTGCAGACCAATTGAAAACAACCAATACCTACAGAACAGAGGAATGGACATCAATCAATGCAGGTAATTAGTGTAGGCCCATCTGCCCTGAGGTTTAATTGGGAGTTGCTATACATTCTGAGTCTGACCTTGCTACCTTAAATGAAAACATGGAAACAAACTTAGAACATTTCTTTGGGGCTTCATTTTCTATCAGATATAAATTAGTATTGGACCAGGAGCAAGCTGGTATTCTGGAACTGTCTCTGTCACTAGCCTCCTGAGTGCTGATGTGTAAATCACCTTCCCTCTCTGAGTCTTAGTTGAGAGGATTGAACTGAATGACCTTTAAGGTGTCTTTCAACTTTGTTCCTCTGTGTTCCATATTTTAAGGTTCTTCTCAGCTCTGACATTCTCAATTCTAAAGACCCTCCCAGCTCTAATATTATGGAGATCTACATTTGGCATAACTGCTTAATGCTTGCTTCACCCTTGGAATGCTGATGTCTTATGCCCTCAGACAAGGGTGTATTTCAAAGACTTGGAATGGAATTGTAGAATATTAGGACTGGAGTAGTAAATGCTATTCGTTCATTCATTTGTTCTGAAAGAAAAGTTAGAGAGAATCAAGTCCTTCACCCTCACTGTGTAGATGGAAAGATGGAAAGAGGCCAAGAGAAAAGGAAATGACTTGCCCAGGGTCATACAAACTAGTTAAAATATGAGGAGTTAAGGTAGTTATTTATCTGTTGTTCTCTAGAGCATATGTAGTGTCCAGAGAAATAAAAAATAAAATTAAATTCAGCCCTAGATTAAAAAGGAAAAGGGGGACCCACAATATTAAGATAACACCATTACATGACCATATAACTCTTAACATCATCTTAATCTTTCTGGAAATCTCAGCAGCGGTTGCAAGCTTACGCTGAAAACTCCCTTTTCCAGCATCTGCTGTGAAGAGAGTGAAGGTTGCTATGGAAACAGCATCTGGTCTATTCACTTGAGTTTTAGAGGCGAGGAAACAAATAATAAAAATAAGGCGAAACCCAAAGAGTGATGCCTTTCTTTGCTTTCATCAAAATGAGTGTGTATGTTAGGGGGAGGGTAGAGAAGTGAAGGGTGGAAAAAGAAAGGAAGTTTCAAGAAAAAAGACCAATCCCCCAAACAGTGTGAGCTATTTAGTTACTTATTTATGGTTGTTGAGCGTCCATCACATTTGACTTGTTTTCTACTGTTTTTCTGCCAAAAGCAACATAAAGCATTTGGCAATGGGATGCATGGAATTGTGCTAAACAGCAGAAAAATACGTGTGTACTCGCCTTCCATTATTCCAACAAACTCCTTTGGGACTGTCTGGTTAGGGTCAGAGGTATATTGGATTTTTCTGGTCCCTAAGGTCAAACTGAGTCTGTGAATAGAGTGTAGCAGAGAAGGAGGAAAGGTGTTCTTTTTCCTAATAAAAATAATAGCTAACATTTATATAGCTCTTACTATGTGCCAGGCACTCTGCTAAGTACTTTACAGTTATTATTTTTTTTTATTTTCACAATAACCCTGGGAGGTAGAAGTTATTTTTATCCCCATTTTACAGAAAAGGAAACTGAGATAAACAGAGGTTAATAACTTGCCCAGGGACACACAGTTAGTAAGTTTCTGAGTCTGAATTTGATCTCAGGGCTTCCTGACTCCAAACCCAGCACTCTATCCATTGGGCTACCTAGCAAACCCTGCTTTACCCCTCCTATGTCATTGGCATCATAGTGTCTTAGAACGTCAGCAATAGGGGGAAAACACATAATGGTGGAGTAGAAAGGCAATATTAGACTAGTACCCTTCTGAATGACCCCAAGTCTTAGATTTGAATATTTACCAGATATACAACAGTGAATAATAACTTTGTCTTTTTAGACTTCAGTTTCCCCATATGTAAAATGGTAAGGTAAAACCAAAATAGAACAATCACACCCAGTATAGTGCCCAACAGTTTATAAAGCACTTTCTCCACCACCTCCCTAGGAGCTATACAAGAATTATGATCCCCATTAACTAGATGGGAAGCAACCTACCATAGTGGATAGAACACCAACCTCAGAGTCAGGAAGAACTGGGCTCAAATTCCACTTCTGGCACCTACTAGTTATGGGTCCTTGGACAAGTCCCTTTAACTTCTAAGTGCTTCAGAATAACTCTCTGAGAATGTAAGTTACAATATAACTAGAAAACCTGACAACAACAAAAATGGAAAAGAAATGACACTAAATTATAATGATAGGGCTTGGCACAGAACAGAGAGGAAATTGCACCTCCACCCCTTCTTTGCAGAGGCAGGAGACTAGGGGTATGGAACATTAACTGCACTGTCTGATTCAGTTCATGTTTCTTAGCTTTGTTGAACATTTCATTTTCTTATTCTTTGTTACAAGCAAAGGTGTACTGTAAATATTCAACAAACAACTTTCCAGAAGAAAAAAAAGTGTATGGCATACTTTTAAGTTTAATCTATATTATTAACATTTTTCTTAAATCTGTATAATGAACAAAATAATCTTGCAAGCCCTGATTTGAAGATTTTTTGGAGATGTAAATGCTCACCTTGAAAATCTAAAGTTGGGGGAGTGTCTGAGCTGGTTCCAGCACACCCCAGACTACAAGGAATGATAATCTAAGGAGGGGAGGGGAGAAGTCTATATTTAGAAGTGAAGATAATATAAAAATAGACACGATTAAAAAATTGAAAGAATATAAGATATATATCTGCCTTTCCTCACTGGGAATTGCTGATACTGATGGGATCACCCACCCAGATCAAAACATCAAACAAACAAACAAAAAACCCATCTTAAAGATGAGTTAAGTGACATATCCAAGATCATACTAAGAGTTAATGACAGAATTCCAGTCCGGGTTCTTCCAACAACATCCCACTGCCACTCCATCTACAAACAAATACCTTCTCAGCATACTGTGTTCCCAGTCCTACACTGGGCTCAGTGAAGCATACAGAGAAGTTATAGCAACATTTCCCATAAGGAGCTCACCCTAAATTTTAGGAGAAAAAAATTCTCACATATGAAATAATTAGAGAACATCATAAGAAAATCTAGAATAAAGGGCTAGTTAGTACAACTTTGATCATAATGCAGTATTTAGGAAAGGAAAAGATTACTGAGAAGCAGCATGATATAGTGACTAGAAAATTAGTTTAGGGGTAAGGAACCCCTGGGTTCAGATCCTACCTCTGACCCAGACTGGCTGTACGAACAGCCATTGACTGACTGGACAAGTCACTGAACCCAAGCAGTTTTTCAAAGTTGCAGAGTAATGGTTGATCTGCACCGTTGAAGGGACTTTCCTCACTAAGGGTTTCAGTACACTAATCAAGTTAAACATCCAGGCCAAAAAAAAGGACAAAAGATTATGAGAGGCTCAGTAATCAGTCATCAGGGAAATATGTATGGAGGTTATCTGAGGCTGCTCTAAAGGCCAATACTTTCTTGGTTCAGATTTGGTAGTGAGACAAAATGAGGCAATCACAAGTTATTGAACAACTAAGAAAAGGTTGGCTATTCCCTAACTCAGCAAGGATAGGTAACAAGAATATAACTGCATTTAGCCTCTCTGTTTCTGCTCACCAGGGCAGGATAGAATAAAGGAATGGTGCCTTACCTGTTCTTAGGCATTCACCAAACCTGAGAGACCTTGACTCCCAGGACTTTTATGCCTTTTGGTGACCAGGAAGCTGAATCAGGTAAGCCAGGATCATTTAGGCCCCAAGATTGCTTCATCTTTCTTTTAGAGAAAGCTAACTCTGATGCCAGAAGAGGAATCAGAATCTACCCCCATGTTGGGAGTGGGAAGTAGGGGTAAAAGAAGATGCCTCAAGAGAAGCATGGATCAATCAGGTGAGAGAGGGGGCAGCTTTGTCTTCATTTGAGAAAAGCTCCCCAAAGATCAGGGGAAATGGAGGGGTCTGGGCCTCCCTCTGCTGTATGGTGGATGAAAGAAATCTCTTCATGGAAATTCTGGTAAATGTCAGTCCTATCATAAAGATGCCAGAACCCAGGCCTCCAAATATGAATAGGGCATATCTATGGATAAAATTACAGAGGAGTTCAAGGAAGGGGGACAAGGAGAAAGGAGGGAATATAAGCATTTGTTAAGTGCTGATTATGTGCCAGACACAAAAGGAGAAAAGAACAGAGAGAAAAAATGAGCAGGGGAAGGGAATTCATTGTGTTGAAGTAGAGGGCACTTGACAGCAGGAGAGACCACAGGGAAGGGAATTTAAGGGAACCTGCATCCCAGGCAAGAGGGTTGGATAATGGTAGAGTTAGAGAAGGGGGAATGGATATCAATGGAGAGTAGGGTGATATGGGCTGAAACACATAAGAAGAGGAGTGTGAAAGAAGTCTGGAAAGGAGACTTAAAGTCAGATGGTGCAGAACCCTAAAGATTAGACTCAGGAGTGAACATACTTCATTTGGTAGGTAATGGGGAGTCTTGAAGACTTTTGAGGAGAAAAACCAACTTTATCAGGAGGTATCTTAGGATGACTACATGAAAGATGGATAGTAACATCTAAATGATTAAAAAAAATCTTTTTTGAGCAAACTGCCCAATCACAACCATGTTGCTATGTTTAATTTGGAATTAAACTGTTTGATGTATAGTATGGCTTCTCTCAGAGTCCTAGAGTGAGTGATTCGTAAAAGATTGTTTGTTTCCTTTTATGAGACCACTATGACTAATTATTCCAAGTATTATATTATAGATGATACAGGAGCAAGAGGCTTATTAAGAAAATAACACAATACTACTACTCTCTGACCTGGGCATTGATTAGTAGGAATCTGTGTCATTAGCTAAGGTAGAGATTCCTCAAGAAGAGACTAAGGAAGACTTTATGTGACTTTAGGTAAGTCACTTCCTTTTGCTAATCATCAGTTCCCCTGCATGCAAAAATGTGACAGGTCCTTTCTAAGGTTCTTTCTAATTTTTAAGTTCTAGATGATATTGACCTTCAGCACATGTCTACACCTAACAACCAGTGTAACTTATTTACTCAACTTTCCAATCCATCAACAAGTCTTTACTGACCACCTACTATAGACAAACAGATACTGTGAGTGAAACAAGAGAAATTTCTGTTATGGATTATTCTTTATTTAGGGAGGGAACCAGAACAAACATAGGAAAGTTAGAGAACCCAAGAGGACAATAGGTTCTAAATAATATGGCATAGACTTTGGATACCTTTCCATTTAGAGAAGGGAGACATATAGGCAGGATTGGTATGCATTGAAGAAGACAAATATTGAGGATTTTGGTATATTCCATCCCAACAACTGATTTTCACCTACACAGTGCTAAGCAACCTTTTAGGGAAGGGCATTATCCAGTTTATTAAGTCATTTTTTAGACGTCTGACTCTTTGTAACCCCATTTGGAGTTTTCTTGGCAAAGATACTGGGATGGTTTGCCATTTCCTTCTCCAGATCATTTTACAGATGAGGAAATGGAGGCAAACAAGTTTAAGTGACTTGCCCAGGGTCACCCAGTTAGTAAGTGTCTGAGGCCAGATTTGAACTCAGGAAGATGTGTCTTTCTGACTCTAGACTTTATCTACTGCACCACCTGGCTCTCCATTGCCAAGTTGTGATCTGTCCAAAGGAAGAACAATAAATAGAAGAGTAAAGGAACTGGATCTATGTCATATAATAATAGGCTAATGTAGGAGTTCCTAACATTTTTTGTGTCATGGACCTCTTTGGCAGTCTGGTGAAGCCTATGGACCCCTCTTTAGAATAGTGCTTTTTAAACACTTAAAATGAAATACATAGAATCATGAATGTAAGTAAACATAAAGATGTCACTTTTTTCCCATCCAAGTTCATGGATACCCTAAAATCTGTCCCAAGTGTGTCCATAGATTTCATGTTAAGAACCCCTAAATGAAAGAAACTAGGAATGCCTGGACAAGAGAAGATTTACCAGGACATGAGAACTGACTCTAAGTATCTGAAAGGCTCTCCTATAGAAAGGGGAATATACTTGTACTTGATCCCAAAGGAAAGAACCTGGAGCAATGAACAGAAGTTGTAGAGAGGCAGGTTATGGCACAGCGTAAGGAGACACTTCCAGACAACTAGAATTGTCCCATAATGGAAGGAGCTGCCTCAGGAAGCAGTGGGCGCACCTTCACCGGAGAGTGAAGAGAGTGAATTGGAGTCTGAACAGTCACATGCTGAGGTGGAAAAAGAGATTTTAATTCAAGTAAAAGTCAGACTAGGTGAGACCTGGGGTCCCTTTCAACTTAGACACTCTGTGACTCAGTGACTATTAACTTTTCCAACCCTCCATTGATACATCAGGCTAGTCCAGGGTTAAGATTCTAACAAAAATCAGAAAAGAGTTCATTTAAGACTGAGGGATAACAGAGGCTTTCTAGGTAGGGAGGAAAAGCACAGCCTCCCACTTGTGAATTCCATTGAGTTCCTTTACCTCCTATGGGCATCACAGGAGGACTCCACAAAACCCTGAGATTCTTACCCTGAGAAGCTCCATTTGGGGATTTGCTGGTATTTCTCAGCAGATATTTGTCAATTCTAGTTTCCAAGATGAAGCTGACTGGAATTTGAAAAATATAGGTTTCCTCCTTATCTTACAAGACTGTTTTAAAGATCATATGGGAAAATGTATATAAAAATACTAAGCTGCAGAATTCTTGAAAGACTATTGTTTCTTTTCATCTGTATCTCCAGAGCCTGGCAGACTGCATTGCATGTAGTTAGCATTTAATATATGCTTTGAATTGAATTGAAAAAATGTATGTAGTGAGAGGACTGGATTTGGGGCTGAATGACCTGTGTTCAAGACCGTGAATTGACCATTGTGTGGCCTATCTCATTAGCATATAACCATGGACAATCACTACAACATTTCTCTAGACCTCAGGTGTTTTTTTTTTTTTAATCTTTGGAATAGGGTTAGGGTTCTTACACTTGTGACTTGACAGAGTTGTGGCAAGAAAAGTGCTTAAAAACCATAAAATGATTATTTCTGTTATTTTATGGCTATGTTTGTTAAGTTGTTATTTTAACCAACAAAGGGAGTTCTGAAAATAAATAAAGCACAATACCAATTTTAATGCTAATCCCCCTTCCCTTCAATGTCTATTAAAAATGTATTGTGTCTCCCTATAGGAGAGAATCTTTTGCCCAGATAGGATATATTTCTACTTACATATTTTATGAGAGATAGCATGATGTACAGAGTGCCAGACCAGGATAAGGTTCAAATACTGCTCCTGATAGTCGTCAGTGTAATCAGAGGCAATTCACTTCATCTCTCTGAGAACTTGGGAAGCTCCTATGAGCTAATACATGAAAAATACTTTGTAAACTTTAAAATGACATTACAAGGTCAGTTTCATTTCTGGAAAAATTAAGCTATATTTTGAGTTGGGATTGTCTCCCTGGTAGGCAAAGAGCATAAGAAAGGAAGTGGCTAGCCACAATTCTCATTCCCTTCCATGGATATTCCCTATTTCAGTTTGTCATAGACAAATAAATAACTGCATTCCTTCAGTTCTGCTTTGGATGGCCGTGAACCATGGCTGTAATTGTGGTAGTAAATGACTGACTTCAGCCCCTAATTTCTATTGTGTATGTTGAAGAAAGGAAGCTCATTAGAAAACTTTACAGCTTTCTGGAAGAAGATGAATTCCTGCCAAAAAAAAGTCACTCATCCTTCTTTAGGGACATCAATACCCCAGGAGTTAAACATAAAATTAACTAATCTAATTAATTTCCTTCTTTCCATTAAACAACCAAAAAGAAAAGGTGAAAAATTCATATCAAGCTGATTTTCAGACCAAAGGAAGTCTTAGCATGGTCTTTCCAGGGTTTATAACAGGCTTATCAGTTTAATTGAATCAAACTAAACTTTATTGACCTACCTTCAGCTCAAATACATAACTACACAAATACTGTCCTGTCATGCTTCTGTAAACCTTTGATCACAATCTCACTCTTGGCAAAAAGAGTGAGAGTCTTTTGGGGGGACTCCTCCCTTTTCAAGTTTATTACCTTCATCTGCGTGAAACCTGGGAATATAAGTACTCGTCACTCAACCAAGGACAACCACTAGCTGCCTCTTAAAAGCACTTAGACTGAAATTGAAGGGATGCCCATCAACTGTGGAATGGCTAAATAAGTTGTGGCATGTGGTTATGATGGAATACTATGGTGCTATAAGAAAAAACCAGCAACATACTTTCAAAAAAACCTGGAAAGACTTACAAGAACTGAGGCAGTGTGAAGTAAGCAGAACCAGGATATCATTATACACAGCAACAGCAATATTGTACAATGATCAACTGTGACTGACTTAGCTATTTTCAGCAATACAATGATCCAAGAAAATTTTAAAGGATTTATGATAAAAAAAAAATGCTAGCCATCTTCAGAGAAAGAACTGATGGAGTCTTAATGCATACCGAAGCACACTTTTTTATTTTGTTTTTCTGGTTGGGTTTTTTTTTGTCTGTTTTCTTTTAGAACATGACTTATATGGAAATATGTTTTGCATGACTGAACATGTATATATGCAGTCTTCCAGAGAAGGGAGAAAGAGAGGGAGGGAGAGAGAATTTAGAACTCAAAATTCTAAAAAATTAATGTTAAAAATGTTTCCATGTAATTGGGGGAAAATTAACATTTTTATGAAAAATACTTTGACTCAATCCCTAAACATGGTTCATAAAGGAATCGTGTTCAAGACCAGAGAAAGTTAAACAGCAGCATCTCCCTCTCCTCATACACAGATATTTCATAGTCATCCAACCTTCTCCCCCAAGATCACTCCAGGGTTCTATGGAATCCAGTGGATTTGCAGCACTGTCATTAAGTGCCACCAATAAAAGGAAAGGAATTAAATTTGAGCCAAAGTAGGTCATGAAGAAAGATTTACCAAGATCAAAATTAGCATCAGATATTTACTAGCTGTGTGATCCTGAGCAAGTCATTTAATTTCTGTTTGCCTTAATCCACTGAAGGAAATAACAAACCACTCTAGTATCTTTGCCAAGAAAACCTTATGGACACTATGGTTCACAGGGTCATGAAGAGTCAGACATGACTGAATAACACAACAGCAACAACAATTTCAAAAAGGTTGATTATCACTGGCATGGAAGAGAAATTTAGTACTCTTCTGGTTGGTGGAAGTTTATCTGAGACAATTTTTTAAATTAAATTCTATGTCTTCATCTGCTTAGAAAGAGAACTAAAAGGAAGAGTTTACTCCTCTTTACAGGAATTCTTTCTTACCCAAGACATTTCTACTTAAAATTTTATAGTAATCATGAAAAAAAGTCAGAATTCCACAATGAGATAAAACAATTTAAAAGGTCATTTCTAGGATTTTTGATTACTTGGCACAACTATAAAAGGGTTAATGGTTGAAAGTGCACCCTTGGAGATAATCAGTCTTCCTTGAAAACTAAATTCAGGTCATGGTTGTAACAAGAGAGTCTCCCTTGATAATGCTCAGGATAAAAACAAATTAGAAACCTTACTTTACTGAACAAAATGGTATTTATTCCCTCTTCAACCACTCCCTTCTTCTTTCAACATGGTCAAAAGTGAACCAATAAATGAAGACGTGTATACTACTAGTTCAATTACGACAAATAAAACAAAATCTCTCTAATAATTTTATTTGAGGCATGTCAATATCCCTCCCTAATCTAGATTAATTCTAGGGGTCAATTTGATCTTTGACAAGACTGAGATTAAGGTCCAAATCAATAGCCATTGTTTCCTTGATATTTGGTTAAGTATTGATAAGGTTTCTCTTATTCAGGTGAGTCCAGAAGACCAGGTAAGAACAATGTCATAATATTATTTTTTTAATATTTCCTAACACAACTGGCCTATGCACATACAATTATACCTTCTGTATGAGTAGTGTCACAGTGTTGACACAGAGGGAGGAAAATAGCCTACGGGACCCAATAAAAAGAAATGTTTTCTGGGAAAATCAGGAAACAATCTGGCACAAATTAGGTTTAGACCAACATCTTATGTCCTCTATCACAATTCAAATTCAAAATCAATCTGTGACCTGAACACTATAGGTCATATTGTTTAAAAAAAAATAGAAGAAATTAGGTGCATTTCACAACTCTGGCTAGGTTAAATTTTAACCATACAATGCATAGAGACAATTATAAAAGATAAGCAGGTAATTTTGATTACATGAAATTGAGAAGGCTTCACATGAACAAAATGTTATTAGAATAAGAAAGAAAGCAGTTCAAAAGGGGAAATTTTTTGCATCAAATATCTCTGATAAGGGTCTGATATCCAAGACAGATAGGCACGTAATAGAAATACATAAAAGCAAAAGACATTCCCCAAAGGATAAGTGAACAAAGGCTATAAGCAAACAATTCTCACACTATGAATAGCAAACTTTTGTCCATCAAATGAATGAATGCTTCAAATTATTAATAACAAGGAAAATTAAAAATAAAATAACTACAAGGTTTCAACTCGTACTTAGTAAATTGGCAAGGATGATAAAAGAAGGTGATAGTTCATGTTGGAGGAGTTATAGAGAAATAGGCATATTGTTGTAATAAACTGTTGGTCCAGCCATTCTGAAAGTAATTTGAAGGTAGGCAAAGAAAATGACTGAAATAGGCTTAGCCACTGACCCAGATATTCCACTGGTAAGCATATACCCCAAGGATATCAGTGATGATTAAAGAGCAAGTCCCCACATCCACCAAAATATTTATAGCAACACTTTCTATAGTAGCAAAGAAATGGAAATAGAACATTATTATCCCACAAGAAATGATGACTAGTGAGAGCATGGAAAGACTTTCATGAACTGATGCAAAGTGAGGTAATCAGAACCAGGCAACAAATATACATAAAGCTTAACACAATCTAAATGGAAAAAACAACAAAACAATTGAAATTAACTGCTGTGAAGTTATACTGTTCAAGTTCAGCCCAAAAAAAGAAACATGAAATGACACTTCCCTCTTTTCTTTGCAAAGGTGGAGGGGTATGGAAATGAAACATTAAAGTTAATATCAGACTTTTAAAATGAATTGTTTATTTTGCTGAATTGTATTTTTTCTCTTTTTTATTCTCTGATATTTGGAATGACTCTTTAGGAGGGAGAGGGAGAAGAATAAGTGAGGGAAAGTAGGTTATGTAAAAACAGAAGTTTAAGAAATTTTTTAAAACAATTTCTGGTATCTGGATCCCTTTGAGGTCTTTTAAATAAACCCTTTGGGTTTTCTTTTCTTTTTTTATTCCCCCAACCCTACACACAAAGCACAGACTTATTCTGCTTGGCCCCAGAGAACAGAACTAGGAGCAAAGCAAGGTAGTTACAGAGACAGATTTGGGACTCTAATAAGTGGAGCTGTCCAAAACTCGGCAAGTGATTGGTTTCTGATCCCTGGAAATTGCCAATAAGAGACTGGACCACCACTTTTAGGGTATGTTGTGGAGGGAATTCTTATTCAAGTATGAATTAGGCTAGATGACTTCTGAGTCTCCTACCTCCAAGATTCTGAGAAGATGCAAAGATGGTAGGAAGAACGAGAGAAGAGGAGAGACAGACAGAGACAGAGAGAGGTAGAGGGAAAGGCATAGAGGTAATAAGAGGAGAGACAGAGACAGAGAGAGAGAAAAAACAGCATCCAGCACATAGTTATAACTTACGTGGATATAGTACTTTAAGTTCTGCATAACTTTTTCCTTACAACAACTCTAGAAGGTAGTTAATTATTGCCAGGGTTATTATTTCCATCTTACAGGTAAGGAAACTGAGACTCAGAGGGAAGTAATTTAGCCCTAATCACATCACTAGTAAAGGGCTGGAGTCAAGGTTTGAACCTCTGGACTAAAAGTACAGCACCCTGCCCTCTGTACCAACAAGCTTCTATCTTTACTGGTATATCAGCATCCCAACATACATGGGGTGGAAGGACTGCTATCACAAGTTCTTAGATCTTCCTTCATAAAAGGAAAGGCAACTTTTGAGGGGTTAACAATCACTTTAATCAGGTACATGTATAATTCAGTTAGTTCAGGGGAAAAAGTCAGCACCCTGAACTTCAGAGAAAATACAGAGAAATCAAAGATCAACAGACATGTCTTCTTCTGTCTGACTATAATCAATACATACATCACAACTCAACAGACAAGTCCAAGTGTCCGATTATAGTTACCAGAGAGGGAAGCACCAACATCTGGGTTTTCGAAGATGGGGAGCTCCTTAGAAGCTTCCTGGAGTCCTCGTATGGCCAAACAATCACTTCCAGTCAGTAAGCTCCAAATTAAAACCTCGCCTTCAGAGTATTTATACACTTTTCAGTCAAATACTTGGGATCCTCCTACAAAACAAATCCCCTAATCAAGCTTCCCTCAATGTGTAAGCCCATTGTGTGGAATGTGTGGGGAAAATCTTCTTTGATCACATTCAAATGGAGGCATTATACTTATTTGATTGCCATCACATTCCACCCTTCCAGGATCCTTGGCCTTATAATCTAAATGACCATGGATTCTGGAACAAAATAGAGTCAGTAACATTTCTTGATTATACTAAAACAGAAACAGCAAAAGATCCTACTTTGCTTGGCCTTTTAATTGGTAGGCACTATGGTCAATTCAAATGCTTTTTAGCTGTTGGGAATCATAACTTCTCTAGCTTCCTTCGAGTACCAGCTAAAATCCCACTATAAAAAGCCATTCCCCATTCCCTTAAATGTTAGTGCCTTCTTTCTGAGATTATTTCCACTAGATTCTGTATAAATCTTGTTTGTGCATAGTTTGTATGTTGTTGACATCATTAGACTGTGAGGCCCTTGAAAAGAGGAACTGTTTTGTACCTTTCTTTGTGTTCCCAGAACTTAGCATAGTACTTAGCTCCTAGTAGGCATTTAATAAAAATGCTCAGTGGCTTGATATGAGCTTTAACATCAGAGGTGTGCTAAATTTTCAGAGTATTTACACCTCAGAAATCAATCAATTTATAAAAATAAGAATCTTTTCCCAATTGACAAATGATTAAAGGATACAAACAGGATGTTTTCAGAAAAATAAATTAAAGCTATCTATAGTCATATGAAAAATACTCTTGATCACTATTGATTAGAGAAAGGCAAATTAAAACAACTCTGAGGTACCACCTCACCCTTATCAGAAATGATAAATGCTGAAAGGGATGGAAGGAAAATAGACACAACAATGAACTAATGAACTGATATATTGTTTACCTTTTCAGTGGGGGGGAGGGATAGTGGGGAGGGAGAGAATCTGGAACTCAATTTTTTTTTTAATTTTTAAAGTTAAAAATAAAGAAGGGACAAGGAAAAGAAAACTTCCTGACAGTTCAATGTGTCCAAAAGTACAATATACTATTGTGAGAAACAGTAGGTATCCCCTCACTCACATTCTTCAACAAAAACTAGATGACCACTTAACTGTTACTTTATAAGGAAGATTATTCTTCAGTCAGGGATTGAACTGCATGGTCTCCTATCCACATCTTAGAGTCTGCAATTTGGGAATGCTTGAGGCCTGAGAGGGTAAGAGCTTACAAGGTCAGGCCTCTGCTTTCAGCTCAATTTCATATTTTAAGCAATTTTCCACCTCTTACAGAAGGAGTCAGTTCCAGTTGAGTTAGGAGAGGTCAGCATTATGAATTTCAAAAGGAAAAGGGGGGTAATTTAAAAGGTTAAATTATATCTTTTTGTGCTTTCTGTTTTTATTACCTTCTGTGTCTGTGTAAGGTTCAGAATTAGGGAATTAAACTCAGGGACAAAGGTCCTAATTAGAGACTACTAGGTCAATGGTATAGCTAAAAAGTCTGGACACCTAAGGGGGAAAATGTCAGATACAGTTCCAATTCCACCTTTTTAAATTACAAAATTTGTAACTCTCCAGCCTCTTGCCTATTCCAGTGGTTTGGGGGCAGCATTTGCACCCAAAGAGGAGAGGAGGCAACCACAGGCATCTTCCTCTGACCCTATCTGGATCCATTGCCTTCAGAACTTTTTTAATGTAAGCCAAAGTCCTTTTAGCAATGTGCCCTCAGGACATCAAGTCACTGCTTTTTAGCCAGAGGGCCTTGAAGGTTAGAAGTCTTAGTCACTGGGACAATGGGATGTGAAGGCAATGCCTTCTGGGGCTTCGGAAAGTTATGAAAAAATTCTCTGGCCTTTGAAAAATTAATATAAAATTCAATTTCATTAATTAGGATGATGGTGCCAAAGCCTCATACAGGCAATATCTTCTAAGTTTGTTACACCAGGGACTCTGAAAGTACTGAGTTCCCAAGCCTTTAAGGAAATAAGAAAACAAGGGTATGAGTCTTAACTCTGTCACTAATTTCCTTGATGACTTGAAGCAAAATAATTAACCTCTCTAACTTCACTTTGCTCACATATGATGGACAGCTGGGCTGCCCACACAAGAAACCAAACTCTAGTGTAGTTAAGCCTAGAGTCTTGCTGCTCTGATTGGCTGTTTCAGTAAACCAATAATCTAGGCCTAGTTTCAGTCATGTTTTCTTTCACTTCTATCATTGTTTCATGTGCCAATCTGCGGCTCTTTGGCTCCACTCTCTATCTACCCTTATAACTTTCAAAACCAAAATCCTACTTCCTGGCTACCTACATATGTCCTAGTAAAACATAAGCTCCTTGAGGGTAGGGATTATCTAGCACACTACTAAGCACACAGTAATGAGAGAAATGATTATTAAATAACTAATTGTTAATATTGGGGAGACTCAGGATTTATCCCCTTTCTGAAATCTTATTCTATACTAGGCCAAGCCAGCTCTGAAAGACATTGCTGATAATGAAATTGGATTAACTTTCTCTTCAACTTTGTTCAGACCCAACGCAGGTACAGAAGCCCATTTTGTACTACTCAGATCTGGATGGCAGCTAGGTGGTACAGTGGATACAGCACCAGTACAGGAGTCAGGAGGACATG
This sequence comes from Potorous gilbertii, assembly GCA_028658325.1. Taxonomy (NCBI): domain Eukaryota; kingdom Metazoa; phylum Chordata; class Mammalia; order Diprotodontia; family Potoroidae; genus Potorous; species Potorous gilbertii. Next base: position 298,017,390 of record CM053769.1, on the reverse strand, counting down.
AGTTCAAATCAATCACTAGCTGTGTGACCTTGGGCAAGTCACTTAACCCCAATTGCCTCATCCTGGGTCATCTCCAGTCATCCTGATGAATATCTGGTCACTGGATTCAGATGGCTCAGGAGGAGAAGTGAGGCTGGTGACCTGCACAGCCCTCCCTCACTCAAAACAAAATCAAGTGCAAGTCATGTCATTATTTCTCTGATGGCATGGTCTTCCTTGGCAATGAAAGACGAACACACTCAGGTCTGGGTAGAGGTAAATTCTTTGATTAAGTTGCCTTAGGCTAGGGATGATTTGGAAGTAAATGACATGATCAAAGTCAAGTCCCCCAGTATCTCTTTAGAATAGATCCACCTCTCACTATTAATATTCTTTCTCTCTCATTACTTATTAACTAATCAGAGTTGAATGCCAATCTGGGGAACACCCACTAACCCAAGGGCATTGCTGTTGTTGTGTTTGTCCTTTGTTGTCTAAGAGGACCATGACATCAAGATGATGACATGACTTGCAGTTGACTTTGATTTAATTGAGGAAGGCTGTGCCAGGTCACCAACCTCACTTTCTTCTCCTGAGCCATCTGGATCCAGTGGCCTGATATTTATCAGGACTGCTGGAGATGACCCAGGATGCAATGTGAGACCCTTGCCCTTTCAGGCTAAGGTCTTATAGCATTCGGTGGGTTCCATGAAGTGTCATTGTCATTCAGGAGTGCCACTGACCCCTTTTATTAATTATATGCTAGAGTGATTAATAAAATGATTAATTACCCAGAAACTATGTCTCTCAAGCTTTTTAAACATCACAGTTAATATTTAATAAATGTTTTTTTCATTCATTTATTCATCTTAAGCATTCAACTCTCAAACTCCTTATTCTTCTATGTGACTGTACCCTAATACAGAGAAAGTAACCTATTTTGTCACTTGTAAAATGGTGTGGGGACTAGTAGGAGGATGAGAAAAGAAGGCATGCCTGACCTTGTTCCAGCTTGCCAGGTGACTAGGGAGTGTGGAGGAAGGTGAGAAAACTGCTAGCAATGCCATCTTCCGTTTTTAATTAGAAAGACCCAAGTCCAGCTACTGAGCAAAAGGAGCAGGACACACAACTCCTGGCGTCTGGAATTTTCATGGCCCAGATTTCTAAGGCTGGTCGAGATTATTGGAAGGTCAGAGAATTCTGAGCTTTTTCTTTGCCTTTTGCTTCCCAAGGGCAAATATCATGAGTATCTTTGTCAACATGTGTATGTTGACAGGGAGATAACTATCTAACACATCTTTTTGACTAATGAAAGAGAAAGGTATATAAAATGATGCCTCTCTGACACCCTAGTGCCAGCCCCAGGGTCTTGGGGTTGTATTTATTAGAAGAATAATTTGTGAGACTATGAGAAACAGAACTCTTTCCATCCCTGCTCTTATACAAACACAGTCTGAGGCAAGTCAGTCAATAGATGGTCATCTCTTTGGGCTTTAAAAAACAGGTGATAACACCTGCAGCACTTCTGTCATAAGTCTATAAAGCAATTTGCAAACCCCTAAGTAGAAATGCCAGACTGCTATTACTAGTATTATTAATCACCTATGATTAATCCAAAACAACTTCCTCCATGACACTGCCCTAGACTACGCCCAGCCCAGTCTGAATCCTACAACATTTTATTGCCCCAGGCTGTCCTCCAAATAATTCAAATTTATTTAAAGGATCATAGAAAATTAGAGTTAGAAGGAATCTTAGCAAGTATCTGGTTGGAGTCAATGTGGAGTAATGGAAAGAATGCTGGAGGTTGATTCAGGAGTCCTCAGTCTAAATACAAGCTCTGACAGTTTCTCACAGTGTCACCTTGGACAAGTCATGCCTCTCTCTCTCTGAATCTGTTTATTCACATGTAATATGAGGATGATGTCAATTACTATTATCTGACCCAACACTCCATCTCTATTTTACAGGTAAGAAAAATGATGCTCAGGAAGTCTCATGACCTGTGTAAAGTCACACAGCTAGTCAATAAATGTAGAGAAAATCAGACTTCAGTCCAGGTGTCCTAATGATTAATTCAGCACTCTTTCCCCTATGCCATACCAGTCTCATTTTAAGTTTCATAAGGACAAGCCTGTTTTTTCCTTCTCTCATTTCCTCTACTTAACACAGGACTGAGCTCATGGATTCATCTATGCATTGGACAATAGATGAATGAATGGATGGATGAAAAAATAGCTTCTTGCACCCGTGCAGGAGATCTGATTAAGTTAGGAAATGCACAGACATTCTAATTTACAGATACTATGAAAGCATCAGTCCCCTTCCATAGTTCCCCCCCTTTTCTGTCAGATTTTCTTACTCCAAAATAATCAAACTCTTGTTAATTCCATTGCAGGGCAAAAGCAGGAAAAAAAAACAAGCCACACAGCCCTTCATTAGTTTCTGCATGTGCAGGCAATTTAATTATCTTTTCTTTCCTTTCTCCCAACAGGAGGGTGAGGATTCAGTGAATGTCCTAAAACCACATCAGAAGGAAAGAGTCAATTTCTCCAAGTCCAGGTTTCACTAATGAGCCAATCAAGGCAGCCATTCTGGGTGGCATGGAGTTGTTTGGTTTTTTACTTCATGCTAGGCATGTCACAGAGCTAGCATTTCAGACATGACTGAAGCTGTTTATCTTTCTAAAGTGGGTTCAGAGCCAATTCCAGAGGGTCAGAAGTCTGGTTGTCAAAATCACCAACTTGCCTAAAGAGGACAGCTACAGAGGAGAACACTGGAGCCACCCAGATGCCTCCAGACACTCCAAATAGGGCAAATGCACAAAGACCTAGCTATTATGACCACTGCTAGGGGCACTGGTGATGGCAGTTACTTTCTTGGCCTTAAAGTTATTTTATAGGAGTCATGGTTGATGGGCTTGGAAACATATGACCTGGAGAACAGGAGGCTTAGTGGGAATATGAATACTATCTTCAAATATCTGAAGGCTCTGGCACAGAAGAGGATTAGCCTTGCTCTTCTTGGTGCCAGAAGGAAGAACTAAAAGCATTGGAAGGAAGTTATACGGAGGCAGGTTTGAGATCAATCTGCCAGGAAGCTGGGTGGTGAAGTGGAGGGAATACTGAACATGGAATCAGGAAAACCTGGTTCAGATTCTACCTTAGACACTTACTAACTGTGGAGTAGCCGGCGGGGTAGAAAGATGACTGGAAGTGGATTCAGGAGTCCTTTGCATGAGTACCATCTCTGACTGGGCAAGTCATTTCCTCTCTCTGAATCTGCTTCTTCAGATGTAAAATTGAGGATAAGGTTAATACTGTCATCTGATCCAACATCCCTATCTCTGGATCCAAAGGCAAGTCACTTAATCTCTGTCAGCTTCAGTTTCCTCATTTGTAAAATGAGAATAATGACAGAACCTACCTCCAGAAATTATAAAATACTTTGCCAATCTTAAAGTGCCACATAAAGGCTAGCTGTAATTATTGCTAGCTGTTAGATATTGAACATGCCCTGTTGGTAATAAACTTGAACATACTCATTGGTAGTAAAATAGTAAGCTCTCTGTCACTTGCAGTCTATAAGTAAAGACTAAATACCATGTGTGCAAGTTTCTGATGGGTGGATGTCTTTTATGAGCCCCTAGACCAAAAGATAAGGAAGATTCTGCAACTTAATAGTAATAATGGCATTATATGTGTGTATATATATATATATATATATATATCATATATGATATATATGTCTTGAACATTTATAAGATGCTACAGATTTCAGCCCAACATAAGGAAAAACATCTTAAAAATTGCAGCTATCTAAAAGTCTAAAGGGATGTCTTAGAAAGGAATGAATTCCCTATGGGCATAATTCCTAGCAATAGCATGGCCACTTTGTGATGTTATAAAGAGAATTTCTGGCTAAATAAGATTGGATTTCAAAATTCTATGCTAGGATTCACCCTTATGTTCAAAGTAAAGGTTTTGTTCTAGGCATATTATCCATTGCACTGGTATCCTCTTGCCTAAAGTATATACACAATTTTGATTTAAATTTAAAAAGATGAAAAATTGTTGCACTGGGTGTATGTGTCAATCATCTTTTACTTCTCTGTACATTAATTTATACATTTCTTTAAAAATATCTATCTTTCCTCTACCCTTCCATCATCCACCATGACTATCTCTTATCATCAATTGGCACATGTTTTCAGAAAACACAAAATATGTTTAACATTAGATTAAGCAAGATATAATCATGAAAGTGATTTACTTGCTTCCTTCCCCCAAGTTATACAAGATATTCCAAAGTAAATATTTAAATATTTAGGACTTGGGGATTGTCTCTTGCTTTTTATTACCTGGGCCAGGGTTTATTTGAGTTCATACACTCACACACACAGACATACACACATACATACATGTATACACTCACATTTATAAATGCATACATATACATACCTATATTATCATAATGAAGAGTTAATGTGTTCAGAATGATAACTAATCTTTATTTCTCCTAGCAAAATTTCAGGTAGGAAACAGCACAGAGAACAGTTTCACTGCAGGTATGGTTATACCTGAAGGAAGCCAGCTGTATCATGTGTGGGATTCTCCAAGGGACTATCATTTGTGCTACCACTCAGTCACTCAGACTGGCTATAGGCATATACCATTGGAAAACCTCATGGTGAAGATGATTGTTACATGGAGAAAGCATTTCCCCCTTCAGATATTGGCACCCTGGGGCAAAGCTCCATTTACTCTAAGGTAATGATCATGTGATATTGGAATTATGAGTCTTCCAAAAAATAATTTGTTGCTTGCCACCGTCAGAGTCTGAGTCTGATCTGAGAGGTGAGAAATAGGAAAAGATCATGAAGAGCAGAGGCCATCAAAACTATTTCAATACCAGTAGCACTGACTTTAAGTCTGTTCACTCTACACAATTTTATTTTCAGGCACAAGGGCACCATGATCAGTTTTCATTTCTCTCTTTAAGGAAAATGCCTCCCAATGACTGAGAAAGTCACAGAAATCCAGGAGAGCTGTCCAAAGTTCTACTGGGGCCATTGCCCATAAAAATGTTCTTACCAGATGAGAATTCTTTTCGCTAATTTCATGTGATTTGGTTTCACATGCAATCCTATTTTGTTGTTCTTTAAATATTGGAATGTTTTCATTTGTTGATGATTAAATTCATTATAAAATATTAAAAAGAAAACAAATTCAGTATGATTCAACCTGAAAATACTTTACACTGAAGTTTTCCCAGGTCATATCTGAAGCATAAGGTTATTACAGTTATGGATTTGATGGTAGAAAGATCCTTAGAGGTTATCTGGTGTGATCCCTTCATTTTATTGATAAAGAAACTGAGACCCTGAGAGAGCAACTGCACATGGTCACACAGGGAGTTGAGTCAAAGCGGGGATTTGAACTCAGAGCTTCCTACTCTAGATCTGAGGGCTCTCCTCTACTCTACCATGCTTTTTCCATAGCAGGCAGATGAGGACATAAACCTATGTGTAAACGCCCATGGACCCAGTACATTGGTGTGCTAAGCAGACATTAAGGGATAGATCCATGTAACAGTTATGATAACTCAACCTAGAATGAGTGGAAAAGAATCCATTGAGCAGTTACCATGTGCCAGACATTATACAAAGTGCTGGGGATACACATGTAAGCAAGCAAGATAGTCTATGATACCAAGGAACTTATATCCTATAGGGCAGGAGTTCTGAACATGGAGTGTGTGAGCTTTTAATATTGACAATTATATTTCATTATAATTGGCTTCTTTTGTAATCCTATGTATTTTATGCATTTCAAAACATTATTCTGAACTGGGACACATGGGTTTCACCAGATTGTCAAAAAAGTCATGACACAAAAAAGATTGAGTCTTTGTTGTATAAGGGAAGACAATCCAAAAAGGGGAACAAGAACCAGAAAGTAAGAAGGAGGGAGGATTCATCAGGAAGCCATATGACAGGCCTGGGGCCCGGTACAGTAATGTGAGGAAGCCAGAGAACATGTAGGCTGCAAGGCTTAGAGATGGTCAGACAGTGAGGAGATGCGACCAGCACTGAGTAAGATAAGGTAAAAGCTCTCCAACCAGAGAAGTACAATGATACCTTTACTGTTAGGTGTAAATTAGTCCCTGACCTGAGTTGATGGAAAATGAATTTCCATCTGTTTCTTTCTCTTTGGGAGTTCAGCTGAATACCTACAATTATGGCAAAACTCCAGGGCTATTTAAACATTCGAAACCCATGGAGCCGATGTAAGCATACAGTAAGAGAGGAATTAACTCTATGGTACTTTTTTAATGCATATATACCATAGATCATTAGGATTGATTGATCCTTTGTAGAATTCCTTGTTGAAAATACGTAGTAGAAGCAAAATGTGCATAGACTCCATAATGAAGAAAGAATACATTCTGGGGTTTGTTCCTTTTTTACTATTAAGTGAATGTTAAGCATCTGAAGTACTATTTTTACTGTGTGATAAGGATAAAAAAAATTTCCTGTTGAAACCATTCTCTGAAATGCTAATAGAAACCAAAGGGGAAATGTGATTCAGTATACAAGTATTCACTTTACACATAACTTTTCCAGGAACACATCTAATGCATAAAGAGGTTCCTGTGATGATACAATACATTGTTGCATGGGGCTGAATGAAAACCAATCCAGGGTGACTGTAATTAGGATGGGGAGGCTATGAAGCTGCCTCTCTTCAGAGGTCTCAAAGCTCTTAACAAACAATCCGTTAATCCTCCTGCTCTCCTTGGGGGCGCCTGATTAAAAGCAGGAAGGAGGGGGGCCAAGACTGAAAGGAGAAAGACATAATCATGGAGTTCAAAAGAAATATTCCCAGGTGAGAACCATTAAGCATTTCCTATTAGGATATAGTTCTCTTATAATGTCACTCTTATGCACCTGAAGTGTCTTTTATTAAGCATTTGAATCAACAGAACTTGGAATTTGCTTTTGAAAACTTGAGCAATTGGCAATTGACCAAGAGGAAAAAATTTCTCAGTGCCCTGTGGTATCCCCTTAGTTTCTCTGCTGTTTTCCTAAGCATCTCCACACTACCAAGGTGACTATCCCTGACCAATCCCTGCTATTTATCCTTCACCCCTTTCATCACAATCAGATTCCTCAGAGATAAATGATGTATTACTTCCCTATTTCTGTTAATGCCACTATGATACTTCCTGTCACTCAGATTCACAACCCATGGGTTATCCTCAACTTCATTACTCCACCATGTCCTCAGTCATTGCTTTGCCACCAGGACCAGAGGGTAAGCCCTAGAGAATCTAAGTGTTTCAGCTCCAGAGCTCCTATCCTGGGGCCCCAAAAGTCTTGACCAGTGAATGCCCACATAAGGCCCATTCTACAGAACTAGCTGCTGCAGCAACACTGCATTTTGTTCCCTTGCTATCTTCTCAACACTCATCTTTTTCTTTTTTCCTCTTTGCAAAATCTGGTACCATATCCAAATGGACACTGTCATTCCTTGGAAGGACAGGTCAATCAATTACTTGTGCTATGATTCTATTTACCATTCACATGACTTTGTAGCCAAAACACCCCTCCTAGACAACATCTCTGACAAAAGCCTCCTTCAGCTAGAGTTGTTGTTCTGTTTGTCCTTCAGTGCAGAAGAGGACCATGACATCAGAGAAATGATGACATGACTTGCACTTGACTTTGTTTGGAGTGAGGGGGCGCTGTGTGGGTCAGCAGCCTCACTTCTCCTCCAGAGCCATCTGAATCCAGTGACCAGATATTCATCAGGATGACTGATGACCCAGGATGCACTGGGAGACCTTGGTCCCTTTAGGCCAAGATGTATTCAGGTGCTCAGGGTGATGTAACATCCATTCACTGAATAGGCCTGTGGCAGGCGGTGGTGGGGGGGGGGTTCCCTTTTCGCCTAGGATATAAACTCACATAGTGAGTGCTTAATGAATGCCTTTTCATTCAGTTCAGTTCTCTCTCCCTCCCCGTCTATAGGCTGGTGCCAGGTCTTGCTAGTCACTTCGCACATCTGACCCTTTCTCTACATTCTTGTCACAACCATTCTAGTCTAGACCCTTAACACTTCTCACCCAAACTCTTACAATAAGCCTCCAAAGGATCTGACCTAATCCACTCTGTTTCTACTCCAGTTTATCCTCCATAGAGCTTTCAAATTGACTTTCCCAAAGACTAACTTCACTTTATCACTCTCCTACTTAAGAAGATTCAGTAACTCCCTATTGCCTTTAGGACAAAAGACAAACTCTTTTGCTTGGCATTTAAAGTCTTTTATCATCAGGCTCCAAACCATCTTTCTAGGCTGATTACCCATCACTCCCCTTCCTAAATTCAACCCTCCATCAAAACTGTATTCTCTGAATACTCAAGATTCCAATGCCTTCTTCTTAGCTTCTTCAGAGGCTGCCCCTTCAGATGCCTCCCATCCATAGGATGGTCTTACTCCTTACTTTTTTTTTTGACATCTCTAGCTTTCTTCAAGGTACAGAGTTCTACCTCCTTCAAGAAACCTTTATTGGTTCTCCCAGTTGTTATTGACACCCCTGATCACTTTGCTCCTATTGATCTTATAAAATGGGAACTGTTATATAACTATAGAGTACCTCTGATGACATCTCCCCACTATGGAGAACCTGGGGTGCCTGCTACCAGGAGAGTTATGATTGGGAGCTCTTTGAGGGCACTGATTGCCTTTTGCCTCTTTTTTTTTGTTATGCATCCACAGCACAGCACAACAAGCTCTTAATAAATGTTGATTGACTGCCAAGTGCCTTGAAGAGATTGTAGAGTATGCAAAATCTTTCTCTAACTGGTTCTGACTTGCCTACCATGTTGTTGGGACAAGACTTTTTTTATTGGTTACATACCCAGAACTGGGAGATCCTCCAAAAAGTTGTTCACTAGCCTCAATCGCTCTTTGTGATTATTACTCTTCAGCCATACACTTAGTTTATCTCCTTCAATAATGACATTAGGTGAGGACAGTTCTGTAAGAGGAGAGGCCTTGAGCCCTCCCACTAAGGCCAAAATGTGGCCCAGAATTTGAGAAATATGGATTATTTTTACTTTTCCATTCTAGGTAAAGTAGTTGGAGTCTCTCAATCTTGTCAGTTTCAAAAGGTGAGGAAAACAGGTATCTGAGCTTCCGGATATCCTGGTTTCCCAGAATGGGAGTTTTGCAGGCAGCCTTGCATCTACACCCTGAGTAGAAAGGATAAATCTTTAGGTATGACCTTAAGGAACCAACCTAAAAATAATTGAGAAGAGAGCTCATCCAACCTCAAGACCACATCCAGATATGAACTAGATTGTATCAATGTATTTGAGTTCAGTTTGAGATGAAATAAAGAAGAGTATGTCTCCAAGGTGTTGAGAGAAAGGGGGAGGGGAGGATAAGTGTTTCATAAATATTTTATTTATTTTTCATAGGGTCATAAGAATCTGGATCTAGAGTTAAATCCAGAGCAACCGGATCTATATTAATCACCTCATTTTACAGATGAGCAAAATGAGGTCCACAATAAGTAAGTGATTGATCCAAGATCACTCAGTAAGCAGCAAAGCTGAGATTTGAATTCAGGTCCCATTAGTTCAATTTGAGTGCTTTATCTAATTTCAAAGCTTTTTCCACTATACCATATCTACAAACATAGTGTATCCCTCACGTAAGACATGAACTCCTTCAAATAAGGGACTCTCACTTTGACATTTTTATTCCTGGTGTCATTTTAGTACTTGACCCATAGTTAGCCCTTACTACATGCTTATTGAATCACTGATTCATTGATACAGAGAATAGAGGTCACTTGAAAGAGGAAATTCTAAGGTGATTTAACTTTAGATCCTTCTCATCTCGTTATATTTGGTGTTACCATGAAAAGTAACCACAAACAGACACACTGAAAATCTCTTCAATGAATACCACGGATAAACTGGAACATTTCAGATGTGGATAAAGTAAAATCATAAGATTCTGTGAAAAAGAACTCCTGAAATCTGCTCTAACTCCCTTATTTTACAGATAGCAAAGTAAGGTTGAGAGAGGAGTAGCTGCAACCCAAGATCATAAGTAAGCATCAGAGTCAGAACTAGGACTTCTTACTCCTAATCCAAAGTTTTCTTTTGTTTATTTTCCCTGTCATAACCTTTTCTGATTCTATAAAAATCTATCTTCTCCTAGGCATAATTCAGAAAATATTGAACTCCAAGTTGTGGCCATCAGTTTTCTCCACTGCAAAAGTACTGTTGTACCAGCAGATCTCTGAGGTCTTCTCCAGCTCTGACATTCCAGGTTCTATGGTTCTTTGGAGTGCTTGCTTCTTTACCAAACTCTTTAAGAAACATGCCCCTTCACACACACACACCCAGTACTCAAAAAGGGTCTTCCCTTTGATAACTGAAGTTCTACTGTTAGCCATTGACCTCTCTAGCCTTCTGCCATGGAAAGGGAGCACCCCTTTCATGCCACCTGCCACTATCAAGTTGCAGGGAGCAGAGGGGCTTTAACTGAAGTTGGAGAGTAAGAAAGCACAAAAAGAGGAGTAGCAAGACAAGGCAGTAGAAAGGGGTGCTGCAATCAAAGTCACAGAGATTCCAGGGTGGAACCGCAGCATCAGGCTCCTGTCTTTATCAGGTCCCAGCCTTGGTTCAAGGGCAATGAAATAGCAGTAGCAAGAAATAATTTGAGGTCCCTTTCAGCAAGAAGACAAGAGGTCCTAAATTCACAATCCTAGTCACTGAGGAGGAACCAAGATCTTAGGTCTGAATTTCCTAAGCCTTCATATAAAAATTTCCTTTCCTACCTCCCCTTTCTCCCAATAAAAGAACTGCCCTCAAGGGGCAGAGCCAAGATGGTGGAGTAGAAAAATACACATACTCTAGCTCTTCCCCCACATCCCATAAAATACCTGTAAAGAATGACTCTCAACATATTCTAGAGCAGCAGAAATCACAGAAAGGAAGAGTGGAGGAGATTTCCAGCCCAGGGTGACCTGGAAGGCCAATGGGAAAGGTCTGTCACACTGGATGTGGAGCAGACCAGCCTTGGCCATGAGGCACCAAGAGGAGCAGGACCAGAGCAGTCCTCAGGGGTAGAATCCCCAGGAGCAGCAGAGGTTCACAAATTCCCTCAACCCACAAGCACCAAAGACACTTCAAAAGTCAGTGAGAGAACTTTTTCACCTCCATGACAAGGGAGCAGGGTTCTCCCTTAACCCTGACTCCAGGCAGCAGCAGGCAGCAACAGTGGTGGTAAGCCATGGCTGCAGTGGCAGTGGCCATGGCAGGCAGCAGCCAAGGTCCATTGGTGGAGCCCTCAGTTTAAAGCCCCTGGGGGAATTGAGCAGCTGATCTGAATCTCAACTGTGAGCCAGGCCATGGGGTAAACTCCTCTCCCTTGATTGTGCCACCTTTGAGGAACTGAGATCTTATAGATTCCCAGAGTATACCTTACTCTTGACAAAGGACCCAAAAGTCAAGTAACTGCTTGGGAAAATGCCCAAAAAAATGGAAAAAATAAAATTATAGAAGGTTACTTTCTTGGTGAACAGGTATTTTCTCCCATCCTTTCAAATGAGGAAGAACAATGTTTACCATCAGAGGAAGACATAAAAATCAAGTCTTCTGCATCCAAATCTTCCAAAATAAATATGCAATGGTCCCAGGTCATGGAAGAGCTCAAAAAGGATTTTAAAAATCAAGTAAGAGAGGTGGAGGAAAAGTTGGGAAGAGAAATGAGAGAGATGCAAGAAAATTATGAAAATTGAGGCAACAGTTTGCTAAAGGAGATCCCCAAAAAATACTGAAGAAAATAACACCTTTAAAAATAGGTTAACTCAATTGACAAAAGAGGTCCAAACCACCAATGAGAAGAATGCTTTAAAATGCAGAATTAATCAAATGGAAAAGGAGATTCAAAAGCTCACTGAAGAAAATAGTTCTTTAAAAATTAGAATGGAACAGATGGAGGCTAATGACTTTATGAGAAACCAAGAAATTATAAAATAAAACCAAAAGAATTAAAAAATGGAAGAGAATGTGAAACATCTCATTGGAAAAACAACTG
>CM053769.1:297985968-298004792 GCA_028658325.1 Potorous gilbertii | reverse complement strand
TATATATATATATATATAGCACAGGGTGAGTGGAATAGGAAGGGATCATATCTAAAAAAATAAAATTAAGGGGTGAGAGAGAAAGGGAGAATGGAATGGGACAAACTATCTCTCATAGAAAAGGCAAGAAAAAGCTTTTCCAATGGAGGGGAAAAGAGGGGAGGTGAGAGAGGAAAAGTGAAACTTACTCTCATCACACTTGGCTCAAGGAAGGAATAACATGCACCCTCAATTTGGTATGAAAATCTATCTTATACTACAGGAAATTAGGGGAGAAGGGGATAATCAGGATAAGGGGGGTGATGATGGAAGGGAGGGCAAATGGGAGGAGGGAGCAATTAAAAGTAAAACTCTTGGGGAGGGACAAGGTCAAAAGAGAGAATAGAAGAATGGGGGACAGGATAGGATGGAGGGAAATTGAGTTAGTCTTACACAATATGACTATTATGGAAGTCATTTGCAAAACTACACATATATATATAACCTATATTGGATTGCTTGTTTTCTCAGTGGGGATAGGTGGGGAGGGAGGAAGGAAGAGAAGCTGGAATTCAAAGCTTTAGGAACAAATGTTGAGAATTGTTTTTGTGTACAGCTGGGAAATAAGAAATACAGGTAAAGGAATATAGAAATTTATCTTGCCCTACAGGACAAGAGAGGAGATAAGATAAGGGAAGGGAGAGGTATTAGAAAGGAGGGCACACTGGTGGAAGGGAAAATCAGAATGCAAGGCTTTTTGGGGTAGGGGGGAAGGGAGAGATGGGGAGAAAATCTGGATCTCAAAATTTTGTGGAAATGAATGTTAAAAATTTTAAATAAATAAATAAAAACATACAAAAAAAATGAACCGCCCTCCAAGATGCATGAGTCAAGCATCACTTCAGAGCAGAATTGTGTTGTCTACCCAAATTTTCCTGCTTCCAGGAGGAGCTAAGCAGTTAATTGTGCATTTCCTAGAACTCCTAGATTCTGGGCAGCCTACGTATTCACTGTCTGGAAACTTCCTGGGTCTAAGAGATTCTGCAGGCTCATAACTGTACAGTAGATGTTTTATTATGTATTGTTTTATTGCCTGTATTGATTCTATGCCAAGAATGAAATATTGTATACGATATCTAAGCATGCCTGTCTGTTCCTGTGGGAGAGTCAACTCCATTATGCCAAGGTCATGTGACTAGGGCTCAGTCAACAACAGCAAGCTTGGGGAGATGAGATTTCCAATAGAATGGGGGCTTGGAGCTGATTCTGATTGGATAAATTCAAACTAACCACACCTCCTACATAGCAAGTTGGCATAGCTATCCAGAGAAAGTTGGATCTGGGAGACAGAAGTCATCCATTATCTGTGTACTGTAGGCATTTGAGTGAAATGCCTAATGGCCAGAGTGAGCATGGGACTTGCCTAGAGTCATAACCTTCTCCCTGGATAGGTTTGGGGTAGTCACTGTCAGCTCCACCTGGTAGTTAAACAAACATAGCATATTGGGTCTCTTTGGGTCTGATTTTTACCCCCTGTAAAATGGGGAAGTCAGCCTAGTTGATCACTAAGGTCTGTCCAAGCTCTAAATCCTATAATGTTATGCTCTTATGCATTTCTTGACTCTCTTTCCTGATAGTAAAAGCCAGAGGCAGCTACTTTATGAATTTGCTTAGGACTGGCCAAAATGATTACACACATCTGCTCAGCAAAATCAGGGAATCTGGTACCTCTGTCTATCCCATCCCTGCCCCAATTCTCCCATCTCCCATAGTAGTTGACTGCCTTCTAACTAACATAATACTCTCCTTCAACACTGTCCAGTACCTCAAGTTCACTTACGTGCTTTTCTGATATCCCCTGAGTCAATATAGATAAATGGAACCCTGATGCAAAATTTAAAAAAAATTAACATCCTCAGTGATAAGTCTTTGTGAAAGAAACAATTAGCAAGTGTATCAATCATGAGTAGCATCTTAAGAATCCAAGATTAAAAATAATTACTGGGGCCAAGGATTGGCTCCAGGGGATAGCTTCCCAGGTGATGATTGCATGTGGATAGATGATGCCTGGTATTTCAGCTCATGGATCCTGGATTTCAAACAAAGAAAGAGACAGCAACAAAACAAGATTTTCATTGACCAAAGTACAGTACCAAAGGAAGAGGCAGGTTTGCTGCTAACAGATATGCATAATAAGGGCAACAATGCAAACTGGGAGGATGGAAGACAAATGTCTTTTTTCCTCCTCTTAGCTTTGTTCTGTCTCACATTCATTTAGCATGACAAGCAGGAAAGCATCTTGGGAGTAGAATAGGATTTGTAGCTTCCACAAAGCTCTCGTAGGATTTCTTTTACAGAACCATGTCCCTGAAATGGGTTGGAGGAGCCAGAATAAGTCTCCATAAAGGGTTGTTGAACAGGAGTTATAAGAAATTTCATGTCCATACCCAGCAAGGAAATCAGTCCTAGGTACAGGATCTTGAAAGAAAAAACTTAATCTTAATCTGGGGAGATTCTGCTTGAGTTTTGTTTAACAAAACAAAAGTCGTAGGTACTAGGGTATAGAAGGCATTTAATTAATGTTTATTGATTCATTGATTGATCAGCGGTATGGTAATCTATGGTAGGGAGTACCTAATAAGGTAATCTCTCTCTTTCATATTAGTTGCTATGCTGTTTGAATCAATGCCTCTATAAATGGTAGAATTCACATATGCAGATGTACTCTTCATGCATGGTCCCTGGTCATATGTGTTTTCTCATAAGTATGCCATCTCCATGATCCCTAGTCACACATATTCTTTATATATATGTCCTCCCCACAGCAATTATCACAGTGCCTGGCACATAGTAAGTATTTAATTAATGCTTATTGATTCATTGGTTGATTCATTGATGGCATGGTAATCAATGGTAGAGAGTGCCATTGTGGATATCTTGTTGGCATAAGATGATCTTTTCCTTTCACCTTAATTACTATGCTGTTTAAGTAAATGGCTCTTATCTAAACTAATATGTCCTCTGTCTCCAAAAAGGGGTTTACAGTTTTGCACTGACCCATAGAGAGCTTGGAACATGGCAACCTTGGGGTAAGTCATCTAAGTACTTTAAGCCTCAATACAAAATGGAGATAATAACATCTGCAATAATTTATCTGAACAAGTTGTTGGGCGAATCAAATGAATTAGCGTATGTTAAGTGATCTACCAGCCTTAAGGTGCTATATGAACGTCATCTATTAGAGTATGTTAGAATTCAGTTGATCCTGATCTGGCATCTAAGAAAGAACCACTCCAAAAGAGAGACTGAAAGAAGTTGGGCAAGGTTGTCGGGAAAGAAGCTTCTTCGATACTAGTGTTTAGTTTGGCGTGAGTTATTTTTTGAGTATAAGTGAGTCATAAACACATTAGTTGAAGCCCATGAGAATTGCAAGAAGAATATAAATAACAGAAAAGCAGAGATGGAACTGAAGGCAAAAAGAACTTTCTTACTTTGTATATTTTACCAAACACCCAAGGTACTTCCTAGAAGTAGCATGAGACATGGGGGTAGGGCAGGATCGTAAACTAGGCTACCTTTCCTTATCTAAATGAAGCAACAAGAAACAAGCATTGTTGCTGGTAAAGGTCAGCTTTCTCCTTACCTATGAATAGAGCTCTTCTTCTGAGGATTTCAGAGGGTGCATCTTGGGGAAGAAAATAAGGAGTTGGAGAGAAAGGTCATGTTTCCACCTTCCAGAAGCCCCAAGTCAAAGACTCAGAAAGATGGAAGGGGAATTGGAAAGCCACACATATCCTGGTATATTTCCGAAGTATCATGATGTCAGAGTGTGATGGATTGAATTGGGAAAATCAGAGGACCTGAGTATAAATATTGACTTTTCTATGTAAATCCCTTCCTTTCTCTCTGGTGCAATTTTGTCATCTGTAAAATGAAAGAAGTGAACTAGAAATTCTCTGAGATCCCTCCTCTCTCTAAATTCTACATCTTTAGAAAACCTGGGTTCAAATCTAGATTCTGCTACTTGGGTGACCTTAAAGAAATAATTTGTCCGCTAAGAGCCTCAGTTTCCTGATTTGTAAAAAAAAAAAAAGGAAGTTAGACTGGATAACCTTTCAGATTTCTTACTGCTAGAAATCTATGATGCTATTATTCTAGACTGATTATTTTTCTAAAGGAGGGTGTACAACTTGGTGTAACTAAAAATCTAGCCCAGTTGAATGTGAAAATTCAGCAGCAATAAAGATGTACTGCTGAGTTTGCCGATAGCCTCAAAGAGCCAAGATCTCCTCATATTGTATATAGAATTCAAAACAGTCATTACTAGGGCTTACATGGGTGACTTCCCTTCAGTATTAAGGATGAGACAAGAAGTCCCTCAATTATGCCCTCTGCCAAGACCAGGGGTCTTACAAGTGAGTCAAATAGAAGGCAGGAGTTGCTCTCTCCTCCAAATATTTTCCAGGCCTGAAATCTCAGCCTGAGAGCCACAGGCAAACATCTGGGGTGGGGGGGGCAGTCATCTTGTGCAAAAACTAATGGCCCACTCTCACAGAGTTGGTTGGCATCTCCCCTCTGTGTGTGAAGCCTCACGTCAGAGACACAGCAGGCCCGAGAGAGAGGAGGGAGGGGAAAACCAGTGTGTGTGAAAGCAGAATTTTAATAAGCTTTTCAACATCTAGGAATTTGTGCCTGCCAGGAGAAAAGAGGGGCACTTCTAGTTCTTACCATGGTCATTGCCAAAGACAAACTCATTTGTTCCGGTTTCTATACCTACTAGAGGCTATCTTTGAGGATGCAATTACACAGGAAAAAATGAAGTGAAGAATTGATTGTCTTTATTGTGAGGATTTTTTATCTGGTTATCTGGCTAATTGTTTCAGAGTCCTAGTTCAGCTGTGTAAATAGAGCTGGCTTCTTTTCAGGAAAGGAAGAATGGTCTAGTAGAATGAGCATGAGATTTGAATCTGGGTTCAGATCTCATCTTTGATGTTTTCTAGTAACCTTTATAAAGTCATTTCCTTGAAGTATAGCATCATAGGGTCAGAGATTTAGAGATAAGAGGTACCTTGGAGGCCAGCAAATACAATCACCTTATTCTACTGATGAGGATCTGAGACACAGAAGTTAAGTGACTTGCTAGTAAATGTCTGAGACAAATTTTGAATTCAGGTCTTCCTGACTCTCAAATCCAACATCCCATCCACTGCACCATCTATTGGCATCTAAATCCAAATCCCAATTTTGACACTTGATTGATTAATTGAAAGATACAAATGGAGGGTGTTAGCCTGAGCAAGGAGGAGAGCCACCATATTCTGTGACACTGGAACAAAAGGGAGTTTCCATTTGCTTCCTCCATCACCAAGTACCTAAGCCTTCCATCGAACACTAAGATTAAGAGGGGTATTCCCACTCCTCTCTGTGGGTTTTCCTTCCTATAAGACAGGTTCTTCAAGTGCCCTTACAAGGAGAGGAGTGTCAGAGAGAGAGAGCAAATCTGACCCAAGGGTGAAGATTTGTTTTCCAAACTACAATTATTACACACACAGCACTTGGGGGATCTTCCCAGGGTCTCCAGGTTCAATTTACTGTGTGGGTAGCTGGTGGCTTAGTGGATAGAGTGCCGGGCCTGGAGTCAAGAAGACTTTCAAATTTATCCTCAGATACTTACTAGCTGTGGGATCCTAGGCAAATCATTTAGCCTCTATTTGTGTCAGTTTCCTCAATTATAAAATGGGAATTATAATAGCATCTACCCCATAAGACTGCTATGAGGAGAAAACAGATAATGTAAGCAAAGTAACTTAGCAGCATCTGGCACATAGTACTTGCTTGTCCTTCGTCTTTGAAGAGGAGCAATGATATCATGGAGAGATGTCTTGCCTCATGCATGAATTGGATTTAAGTGAGGCAGAGCTATACAAAGTCATCAGCCTTCATTTCTCTTCCTAAATCATCGAAGGACAAAAGTCAAGACAAGTGACAACGGCCAAGAATGCAGTGGGTGGCCTGGGCATCTTTGATTTATGGCCAACCTCTAAGTGCTCCACAATACCTGTGTCAGATGCCTTCATGACCAATTGGAAAGATTGTTCTTGTTTGTCTTCCACCAGGGAAAGTCTTCATATGTTTTGGGTAGATGTGTTGAGGCCTGTCAGTTACCCTCAACCTGCTTTAGCCCATCTGCTGAGAGTTTCTTGGGGTGTGGTCGCTGTGCATGCTGCAGCTTCTTGGAGGTATAGGTGAGAGTTAAGTGAAAATGGACATCATAATTGGGTAAGCAGCCCTGAGAAGGGCTCAGCAAGCCCTCACAGCAGAGGTACTAGTCCTCCCTGAACACCCCACACAGAATAGGTGCTATATAAATCTCCTTCCTTTCCTCTATATTTCAACTCAAAACCTTAGATCACAAATCCTCTATCAATATGTTTATTTTCCCCAATAAGCTACAGGACATAATTCATTCAAAACAAAAGCATTTAGCAAAATAAGAAAAGTACTCATTCTCCCCCATAAGCTGGGGGCGCACTCTCCCACAAACAAACATCTCCAGTGAGCAGAATCAGTACATCTTGGGAACAAACGTAGAAGGGTATAAACGTAGAGAACATGCATGTATGGGGTTCACATGTAGAAGAAGACCTGAGTTCAAATTATATACTTATTAGCTGTGTTACCCTTGACATGTCACTTAACCCTGTTCGCCTCAGTTCCTTTTCTGTAAAACGAGCAGGAGAAGGAAATGGCAAAGCACTCCAATGTCTTTGCCAAGAAAATTTCAAATGGGGTCACAAAGAGTCGGACATGCCTGAAAAGACAGAACAATAATAACAGATATTTGCCCCCCGCCATAGAAAAACACTGCCATTGGGCAAAATCAACACATCTTGGGAATAAATGTGAAAAGGCACAAACATAAAGAATCTGTGTGAGGAGGGTTTATATGTAGAAGGGCTCACATGTAAGAAACACATATGGAAAGGGTACCTAAGAGAATGGAAGAGTCAACTCATGCCTCAGTGAAGGTATCTTCTTGTGATGCCACTATGTTGATCCTGCTGGTCACCTGAGCCATATCATTGGTGCAAGACATGTCACTTCTGTTGGGTGTGGCTTAACTGGCACTACTCTACTGGTCTTCCAGTCACTGGTAGGCATGGCACCACCAGAATGGGGCTGCATAGTTTCCTCTATGCTTTTGACTTCATTTGGACCACTAACCTGAGACACTGCTCCTTCCTCAAGAGAAGAGTGGTCTTTGTCTCCCTCTTTTAGTTTAAATCCAGAAGTTCTTTTAGATAGGACCTTCATGCTCCCAGTATCGTAAGAGGGAAAACCTTCAACTGTTTTTCTCCTTATGAGAGTCTGCCCAGTTCACAAAACCCTAACTGAGGTGTCATGAAAAGAGTATCAACCATCTCTGGAGACAAAGGACTTGGGTTCATACCCTGCCACTAGCACTTACTACATTTATGACCTTGGCCAAGTCACTTAACCTCAATTATCCACAGTCTCTTCACTGAAAAATGTAGTGACTGTGTTCCATGGCCTCTGAGGTCCCTTCAAGCCAGAGCTGATTTACGATTCTACAAACTGTGAGGGGGTTTCTCACTAGAACCAACTTTTTGCTTCTGGAGCACAAAACAGCCAGCTAAGTTCATAAGTATTTAATAAGTATTTAAACTATCTATTGAACTGTGTCTGGGGTTGACTTCTAGTCGTCTGTCTCAGACAACTATTTGACTCAAGACTAGAAACTAACAAATTCCTTTAGTATCCTGTACAAATCAAAGAGAGGCAAGGAACAGAAACCAAAATCCTTTGGGTAGTTATCCTAGGCTCTCCCTCTCAACTCAATTTTTTGTTCCAAACTCCAAAGCTGGCAAAGGTCCCCAAGCTTTAAGCTGTGCTCCATACTGAAAGTTTGGGAAGGGCACCAAAGGAAATAGTAGTTATCAACTTCTGCTACTTCCCAACTTCTCCTCTGGCTGGCTCTCACAGTCTCACATTATGCTTTGTCATCCCTGCTCTGTTCTTTCTTGTTTCTCTTGATAGAGAGGATCCTGGTGCTGCAGTGATTCAGCCTAATAGAGCTGAAACTGCTAAGTAGTCTAATGACAAAGATCCTAATGGCTCTGCTTATGTGCAAAAACTCACAAAATTCCAATCAGCCAAATTTTAGAGTCTCTGAGTTGTTATGAGAATTAAATAAGATAATATTTATAAGCCATTTAGTACAGTTTCTGGCACATGGTAGGTGCTTAATAAGGTACTTTATTTCCTTCCTCTTTCCCTCTTTCTCTTCCCTCTTTCCCTTCTTTCTTTTCCTCTCTTCTTTTCTTCTTCTCTTCCTTATTTCTCTCTTTCTTTCCTTCTTTCTTTTCTTCATTTTCTCCTCCCCCACTTTTTACCTGGCATATAGTAGGTGCTTAATAAATAAGTGTTATTTCCTTCCTCCCTTCCCTTCTCTCTTTCTTTTGTTCTTTTGTTTTCTTCCTTCCTTTCCTTTGTTTCTTTCCTTCTTTTCACCCTTCTTTCCTTCACAAGCTGAGAAATAGCATTAAAACCATAAATGGCAGTCCAGCAAAGGGCTTTGATCCTAATTTGACCTTTCCCAGACTCGACATTTGGAACCTGGGAAAATAGGGGTACATAAAATAGGATACATAAAATATCCCTTGAAATGACTGTGGTCTGCACTACAGCCCAGAAAAGTATTTTCAATCAATCAACAAATATTCTCCTTTTTGTATTTTTAATATTATTTTATTTATTTCATTAAATATTTCCTAATTTTTAAAATTTTGAGTTACAAATCCTCCCCCTCCCTGCTGATGCCCCTGAACCCATTGAAAAGGTAACATGCGATATTATACATGTGAAGTCATGCAAAACAAATTTCTTAATTAGCTACATAATCAACAAACATTCTACAACAGTAACAACAAAAAACATCTACCATGTGCCAAGCATTGTGCTAGGCCCTGAGGATACGAGTTACAAAGAAAGAAACCATTCCCTAGTCTCTAAGAACTAACAATCTATGGGGGAAATAAGTATGTTCAAATGTGTAAATATTTTAAATATTCAGTATAAATACAAGGTGAATAAATGAAAACATATGCAAAGAAGCTAAATGTGAGGTAGATTGAGAGAAAGGGAACTAACAGTGTCAAGGGTTGGGGGAAGAATCAGGGAAGGTTTCTTATTGCAAAGCAAGCATAAAATGCTTTCCTTGTGTTTGTGTCAGAACATAAAAGCAAGACTTTTGCAACGTGCCCAGTCAGGGAGGTCAGTGAGGCAAATAATTAAGCAAATGAGCCACTCAACAAACATTTACTAAATGCCTTCTCTGGCCAGGGCCACATGCTTGGTTCTGCAGGGGCTACAAAGGTAACATAAGCCCTGACCTCAAAGAGGTTATAGGCTAGTGGAGAAAATGAGAATTTTATACAGTAAACCATAATACAAGGGCTAAGGGATAAATGAACAAAAAGGTCCATGAAAGGGCTTAGGGAAAAAACAAAACCTTTTTTCCTGGAAAAACTAGACAAACACACATGAAGTCACAAGAGAACAGTTTACGTCAAGCAATCTAACACTAGACTTACAGCCAGTAAGTGTTTTAGGAACCTGGAAAAGAGATGATGAGAGAATGGATTCATGGAACAGGGGAGGCTTGAGAGGTTCTTGATGGATGGGAAGGGTTTGGACTGACAGAGAAGTGGAGGCAACCAGATAGAGCACAAGAAAGGGTTCTAAAGGAATAAACAGCACAGTAGCATTCTATTACATTCCTATGCCACAATTTGTTTCCCATTCCTGAATTGATGGGTGCTCTGCCATGTGCCATAAGAAACAATAAAGAAAACAGTTTTAGAAAAACCTAGGAAGACTTTTCTGAGTGAAGTGACAGAACCAGGAGAACAAACTGAAGAACTCTGATGAAAACAATGATCAACCATGATTCCAGGGGGTCCACTACCCACTTTCTGACCAAGAGGGGATGGCCTGAATATGCAGGATGAGACACAAGTTTGGGGGCATGGCCAATGAAGGAATTTGTTTTAACTTTGCATATTTCTTACAAGGCTTATCTTTACTTTTTTTTTGGGGGGGGGGTATTGTTGAGGGAGAAAAATATGCTTGTTGATTGAATAACAATATAATTTAATTTAAAAAAAGAGGAGATGAACATGTTGGAAGGTAGGAAAAAGGAGGAGGGAATAGTGAAAGAGGAGGAGAGCATTTCAGATTGAATGTGAGAAAAGACAAAATGATGAAAGAATGCTAGATTTGGAATTACAGAACTGTGGAACCTCAGAATTAGAAGTAACTGATTCTTTGGAACTAAGCATAGAATTTCACATTTATTCCTATTAAGTTTTGATTGACTAGATTAACTCAAAATCCCAGCCTGTCAAGATCTTTATGGATCCTGACTCACTTCCAGGCTACTCCCACCCAACTTTGCCATAGATACAGCAAGCATTCTTTCATCCAAGTCATTGATAAAAGTGTTGCTGAGGTACCCCACTAACAACCTCCAGGTTGACATAGAGTTATTAACAACTACTCTAGGTTCAATCATTCTACACTTTCTTAATATCCTTGATTACACTCTCATCTAACACAATGATCTCCTAATTCGGGGCTATGATATGACCCCAAGGAGTATATGACTAATCTATCAAAGAATGGTGACAAGATAGTTCACATTCCCCCTTCCCTATGATAGCTGAAGATTTTTCTCCAACCCATTCACACGGTCCCCTTCATTCCTTATCATTCAACACTCCCCAGACTGCATTGGGCATCAACTCATCAGGAAGGTTATAACTTAACTATGATATAGGTTCCTACAGCAACCATATAAGCAAAATTCCTTATCTCCCCCACTAGCTCCCAGATCACTCCGTAGTTATAGAAGCACTCTTCCCAAGGCAGGCTCTGAATTCTTTTGGTATGTGCTCGTCCTTTGTTTCCAAAGAAGACCATGCCATCAGAGAAATGATGACATGACTTGCACTTGACTTTGTTTTGAGGGAGGGAGGGCTGTGCAGGTCACCAGTCTCATTTCTCCTCCAGAGCCATCTGAATCCAGTGACCAGACCAGATATTCATCAGGATCACTGAAGATGATCCAGGATGAGGTGATTGGGGTTAAGTGACTTGCCTAAGATAACGCAGTTAGTGAATATCAAGTGTCTGAGGTGAGATTTGAACTCGGGTCCTCCTGACTCCAGCACTGGTGCTCTATCCACTGCACCACCTAGCTGCACCTCTCCAGGACAGAGACCAGTGAATAAAAGGCCTGCCCCTCCCCACCTATTCTTTTCTAGTAGAAGAATAAGCCTTCTAATAGGATGAGTAGGTATCAACAGCTTGTGATCTGCATCTCCAATGTCATTCCATTACCTTTCCCCTGCAATTTGCCTCTCTTCCAAAAATCATACTTTTGCCCAGGATACTGTCATTCTTCCAGTCATCATGATTCATAATTTTATCACTATCCTTAACTCCTCACCTCCCCATCACCCCCACATATCAAATTATTTTCCAAATCTTATTATTTCTAACTCCACAACATCTCTCACATCTTTTCATACACAGTCACCATCCTCTTTCTGGCCTTCATTATCTCTCATCCGGGTTATTACAATAGCCTACTTCTTGACCTCCTTGCCTCCAGGCTCTTTCTCCTACAATCTGTCTTCTACACTATTGTCAAATTGATATTCTTAAAACCCAGGTTTGGCTATATCTCTCCTACTCAATAAATTCCAGGGGCTCCCTATAGACTCTAGGATCAAACATCATTCTATCTAGTCATCTTATCCTTTCTTGATTTCTATTTCTGGGTAAGTTTTATAATTCATATAATTATTAATGCATTAGTACATACATATAATTTATCAATAAGTAAATTGTTGTTGTTCAGCTTTCATGGGGTGATATTTTCACATGCTCATGATTTAGATCTGAGTCAGCGTTGCATAAAGTCCTCAGCTTTACTCTCTCTTCCAGAGTCATCAAAGTCCAGTGGCAGGACAAAAATCAAGATGATTGATAATGGCCCTGCATGTAGTGGGTGACTTTGGCATCTTTCATGTCTGACCAAGTTCTAAGTGCTCTACAATGGATGCTTCAACCACGTTCATGGCCTCTGGGAAAAATTGCCCTCATCTGCCCATTCCACCAGGGCAGATGGGATACCTGTGGCCTTGAGGTCACAGTGTGGCCCTCTGGGTTCTCAAGTGCAACAGTTTGACTGAATCCAAACTTCACAGAACAAATCCCCTTAATAAAAGGAGTTCTATAAAACTGGGACTCAGTCAAAAGACCACTCTCAAGGACTTAGAAGGTCAGATGTGGCCTTGAGGCCACAAGTTCCCCATCCCCGCACCAGAAGAAGTCTTCACATACTTGAGTTAGATACCCCCCAACTCATGACAGGTTTGAGCCCCCTCAGTTACCATCAACCTGGTTCAGCTTGTCCCTATGGCTCACCAGGATGCAGCTGCTGCACATTCTTCAAATTCTTGGAGCCACAGATAAGAGTTGAATGAGAAGTGGACACCAAAGGTGGATGAGCAGCCCTGAAGAGAACTCAGCAATCCCTCACAGAAGAGGTACTAGTCCTCCCTAAACACTCCATACACCCCTCAGTATGTAAATACATGCATATTTCAAGTAGATGCTCAAAAGTGGTTCACTGTTGAGGTACACTATCAAAAATTCTTGAAAGTCTAATCCATACCACTCCATAATAATAGTTGACATTTATATTCATATAACATCAGGATAAGGACTGGGACAGGGACTGGACCTAGGTGTTAATTGGTGTAGGGAACTGTTGGGTGAGGAAAATTCCCCTCTACCATGCAGATTGACACCTTTTCTGCAATTTATAGTCTTGGAAAATTGCCTGGAGGCTCTAGAGGTTAAGTGACTTGCCCAAGATCATGCAGCCAGTATGTCAGAGTCTTGAGAGACTCTTGTCAAATGCTTTACAAAATCTAGATGTCTTATGTCATCAGTCAGGACCTTCCTTATCTACCAATCTAGTTACCCCAAGAAAAACTAGAATGAGGTTAGTCTCGCATGATCTGTTCTTGATGAAGCCAATTTAGTTTCTAGTTACTATTGTTTCCCTTTCCAAATACTGAGAAATCATCTTTTCAATACTGCTTTCTAGAATTTTATCATGTGTGTATATGTGTGTATATATACATAATTAATATAATACAATACATAATTTCATGTATATGTATATATATATATACACACACACACACACAAAGCCTGTAATTTAGAGATTCAGCTTCCTGTTTTGAAAATCAGGATATCTGTCTTTTCCCAGTTTTGAAGCACCCTGTTCAGGTAGCAAGTTCTTTCAAACATCACTAATACCAGTTTGGTCATTTGTTATGTCAGTTTTTTCGGTATCCTGAGAGATGGTTCTTCTGGACTTGATTTTAAGTCATTGAGGTCACTTGGGTGCTTTATTACTATCTCTTTGCTTATTTTCAATTTCAAGCTCTAGTTGAACATTTTTGTCCTATATATCTCCATCTTGCCATGTGTACAGCTCCTATCCCTCTTCTCCCCATTTGGATCAATATTGTCCAGGAACAGAACACCAGAAACCATGCCCTACCCCCACTCCCTGAGGAAGACAAACATTCAGCTGTTCTAATTGATGAGTAACTGTCAACTTACCCAAACCAGTATAATAAGCCAGGGCTTGACTAAATTCACCTACTACTCAGCCATCAATCCCAGATAACTTTCCATGTGTCCCTATAAAATAAGTGTAGCTCCCTTCTTCTCACCTATATCTCATTTTTTACCTTTTATTCTAGAAACCATAATCTAATTAATATTACCGTTGCTTCTGGAAAGGGCAAGATAGGATGGAGTAAAAGTAGGGACTCACCTGAGCTCCCCCAATTCTCTCCAAACAATTTAAAAATAACACCTCAAAACAAATTCTAGAGCGACAGAAACAACAGAAGAATGGGTTGAAACAATTTTCCAGCCCACGATAACTTATAAAGTCAGAAGGAAAGATCTGTCCCATTGGGTTGAGAGGAAAATGCAATCCAGCACAAGCAGGGCCCCAGCAAGTCCTCAGCAGCTTGAGGTGACTGAGTTGATGACAGCAGGGAGCTCTCAGCTCACAGACAGTAAAGGGATTGGATAGTTGGTCAGAAGGAGATTCATTAGAGTGGATCCTTTGTTGACACTGAGTATAAGACTGTTTCATTTCCCATATGCAATTCTAGGTCATAGTCCCAGAGCAAGGAGGAACACTAACAGGAACAGGAAGTCTGGTCATAGTTTCAAGGAGGAAAAGAATGTTTGTGGTCACTCACAGACCAGAGCACAGGCCAGAAAAGAAGTGACTGCATATGTATGAGGAGCTCATAGCATACCATCTTGAAAGAACTGAAAATTTACATATGCCCAGAACCAGCTCTGAAAACAGTAGTATGGAAAACCCTAAGCATGGAACGGTGCCCTCTCCATCACAAGACAAGAGTCCAACTTTAACATAAAATTAAAACTCAAGAAATAGGCTGGAATAATAAGCAAACAACAACAGAAAAGAAACTGACCATAAAAAGTTGCTATGGTATCAGGGATGATTAAAATAAAAATTCAGAAGGCAACAAAGTCAAAACAGCTACATCTAAAGACTCAAAAAAAATGGGAATTGGTGTCAGGACCTGGAAGAGCTCAAAAAGGATTTTAGAAATCAAATAAGAAATAAAGATGAAAAATTGGGAAAAGAAATGAGAATGATACAAGAAAATCATAAAATAAGAGTCAAAAGATTGGTAAAAGAGGCAAAAATACACTGAAGAAAGCAATATCTTAAAAAAAAATAGAACAATGGTAAAAAAAAAAAAAGAGGTGCAAAAATCCACTCCTTAAAAAGGTAGAATTAGATAAATAGAAAAAAAATGTAGAAAAATTCACTGGAAAAGGTAGGATACTTAATGACCCTATTAGTCTACTTGCGATCTCTGTAACTCCTCAGATCGATTAATCAATAAACATGTATTAAGCATGTCCTAGTGCTAGCACTCTACTGAGCACTAGGAATATAAAAACCAGTCCTTTTCCTCAAGGACTTCATAATCTAATGTGAGACCACAACTCCTTTCACTGTCTACCACTCTCCAGATGCATTGTTCCCCTATGAAATTGTAAGCTTCTTGAGGATAGAGATTCTCATTATTAAATTTGCATCCCTAATGCCTAAAACAATTCTTAATACATAGAGGGCACTTAATAAATAAAGAGGTTTTTTTTAATTTATTAATTTACTCAATCCAAAGACCATTTTTCTTGGGAGAGAAGTTCAGCCTTCTCAACATCATTGGCTATCATTATCTCATACCACCCAAGCAGTGACTTTCCTCTTCTGTAACGATCCTCATGCTACCATGTAGCTTTAAAAAAAGGAGAAAAAAAGCATTTCTTTATTGACCTTCACATTCATTGCTAGTCTCATTTTATTCTAAGGTGAATGGGTCATCCACTCACTATTCTGACAGGACTGTACTTTTCTTTTGTATTCATCCTTGCCTAACCTGCCTTTGCTTCTATCTTCTGTATATGTCTTATTAAAATCTGAGTTGGTCAATAAGCAACCACTGCAGTCACATTGATTTCTTTATGCAGCCTCCCCTTCTCATTGGAATCATTTCTGTTTGTATTCTCCAGGATTTGTTTCTTGAGAACTTCTCCTCCCTCTTAAGCCAACATTCCCCAAAGAACACCATACCATTCAATCCTACCTATTCTGTTTCTGCTTATTCATATTCCCATGGCTTAGCACTGTATCTGGCACATAAAAAGGACTTAATAAATGTAGGGTTGGTTTGTTTGGCTTTTTTCCTGTCTTTAAGGTAGGCTCTCTATTTACTGTGTCACCCTTTTCATTCTTTCTCTAAAGCTTTTTTAAAATATATTTTATTTTTTCCCAATTATATCTAAAAACAATTTTAACATTCTTTTATTAAAAATTTTGAGTTCCAAATCCTATCCCTCCCTCTCTACTCTTCTCCCTGCCCCCTGAAACAGTAAGCAATATGATTTTCTCTAAGGCTTTTGAAACACATTCTTTCAAGTCTAAGTTACCCATCACAATTTACCTCTCCTTTATCATGAACTCTATTATGGCATGTCCTCTTGTCCCCCAAGCTCCTCCCATTTCTCTTTCAGCAACCATTTCTTCCTTGATGATTAGAATCCAGTGCAGGATGTCAATTCCTCAGACTTATAGGAACAATTATAAGAATCAATTAAAACGAATTGGGAAAATATGGTAAACAAGAACTACAACCACATCACTGTAAAGAAGAGTAGCAATAACTAAATGAATTCTGTAGTTATAGTGACCAAGTTGAGCCCCAGGGAAGAGATGAGAAAATGCACCTCACTCCCCTTGTTACGGAGGTAGGGGACTATGGTTATGGATATAGTCAGATTTAATAGTGAGTTGATTCATTTTACTGACCTTTTCTCTTTCTTTTTGTTATTTATTATGTAATTGACTCCTTGGGAGGGAATTTACTCATAAATGTAGATGATATAAAAACAAAAGGTATCAATAAAAATTGAAATAAAAAATAGAATAGCAGTTCCCCTTGTCAATTTCTCCACCTTTGAAAGTAAGTAATTATCATTAAAGCAAGTCACGAATTTCTCAGTCATTCTGTTTTTCTGGCAGAAAGAGAAAGCTCCAGCTGATGTTAGTAAGGATAGCTAAAGTGCTCTATCACTACAATATTATACTCCATTCCAGGTTTTTCAAATTCTTCCAATTTCTCCTTCTTTCCATACGGACTATAGTATCTTCTCATGGCAATATCATTTCTCATTTTTACTTTGCTTAATATCCACCCAAATGCTCACATCATATCCCTCACATCATATCAGGAGTTCTTTATATATATCTTCTTCATATAGAACATCACCCTTTTATATCTATTCTGAATAAGAAAGAGACTGGACCCAGGATTTCATTAGTTTAAGAAACTTCCAGGCAAGGAAACTCCCTCTGTGAGTGCAAGTAGGCACCTTCACTATGACTTAGAGCCTTAGAGAGTTACCTAGACTCCCAGAACATTGACAGATTAAGTGACTTGCCCAGGGTATGTCAGAGGGAGAACTTGAACTTGGGTCTTTTCTGTCTTCAAGAACAGTGTATGCATCTACCATGCTATGCTTGCTTTCTTCATCTATTCTGAACATTTTTAACAAGCTGTACCTTTTCAGAGACATATTCCAGTCATCAATATAATCCCATAACATCTCAGCAATACTTTGTGAGGTCAAACTTGCCTCCTTGCACTATTATCTTGAGTTCACCCTGTTCTTACCCATACTTGTTATAGATAGACTTGACATATGGCATCTAGGCTATAGGACCCTGTCAAAAGATGTAGATTGGCATCCTTGCTCTGCTTTGAACTAGATGTAAGTCATTTTCCCTTTCTGGGACTCAGTTTTCTTATCTTTGAGTTAGGGAATTGGACCAAATGATCTCGAATGGTCCTTTCTTATGTCCTAAATCCTATGATCCTAAGAATGGTCTCAAAGAAGGAATGAGTGGGAAGAGAGAAGAGTGACAAGACCAGCCCGACTGGAGCAAAGGTCCATGTTGGGGAGAAGTTTGAATGATCTCCTAGGGAGGTGGAGGGAAGATGGTTAGAAATTTGGCTCAGGCTAGCACTACGCAGGCTAGAAATTCTGCACATAAGGCCATGTTGTAAAATGTCACTGGAATGGCCAGCAAGCAGCCAGGGCAAATATATACTTCCTTCCAGGGCTGGGTTTCAAAAGTTGTCATTATTCTTGTGCTGTGAACAGTGAGTGGAAAGGGAAATACTTTTGATTTGATTGGTACATACAAGAAATGATCCATCTTGCCCATCTGTCTTGATAATGTGTAGAGGGAGATTGGACGCCTTTTATTAGTTAGAGGGAAGGTGACAAATAGCTTATTTGTTTTCCCCAGAATTCTGCAGGGCATTTGACACAGTAATTCAAGGCCTTTATGATGTGTACCTGATGTCCCATTTTGCCAGCAACTGTATCACAATATTTCTGGCCCAGGGAGGAGAATTCAGCACTATGTAGAGATGAAAGGAAGGCAAGGAAGAAGGCTGTTTGCTTGTTTGCTTTTTACATTCTAATAAGTGGTGATGAGTATTGGGTACAGATGTGTTCAGAAAAGTTCAGACATTTGAGATGCCTTTTGCCTCTCAGAAAATTTTGGAGCATCCCAGGGCTTCTTTCTAAGTCCAGAGGAATGTCCAAGATCCCTCTGTCATGGTAAACCATTCTTTAAAAATTCTTTAAAAAAAAAAACGGGTATAATGATAAAAAAAGTGGTACAGTAGATAGAGGCCCAGCATGGAGTGCTGCTTCTGATATACAGTTGTTAAGTGACACTGGGCAAGTCACTTAAATTCTCAGTGCCACTAGCAACTTATCAACTGAGATAATAAGTTAGGTAACTACTGTAGTGGAGCGAGTTTCCTCACTGGGAATTCTGTCCAAACTTTTTTTAAAAAAATTCCTTGTATGGAGAGTAAATTTCCCAGAGGGACTTGGCTTACCTGAGGAAAGGTCAGAAGGTAATGTAAAAGTGTGAGAATTAAGAGAAGAAAGATACCTCTTGTTGCCAGCTTCCTCCTTTCATCCTCTCCTTCTGTATGCTTTCCTCCCAAGGAATTCCCCCATCTTAGGGACTGAAAACTGGTTTGGGGGATTTTTTTCTTACTGTGGTATTTCCAAAAGGGCAAGGAGGCTATTTTGGACAT
>CM053769.1:297971262-297985868 GCA_028658325.1 Potorous gilbertii | reverse complement strand
AGGGAAATGGCATGGTACAGTGGAGAGAGAGCCCTGCATTTGGAATAAGGAGAAGGGGTTTCAGATCCTAGCTCTCCCATTAACTACTTGCATAGTACCAAGGATAAATCACTTAACCTAGATGGGCTCCAATTTCCCAGTCTGTAAAATGAGGAGGTTGGCCTACATGATCTCTGTGGCCCCTTCCAGCTCTAAATTTATGATCTGTGGAACCAGAAGAAACCCCCTCGCTGTGCCCGGAACTTCTCCTTTCTTTAGGGCTTTCAGTTCACTCAGCAGGGTTTATCTGAACACCTACTTTGCACTACCCAAGTTAGAAAAATAGGATACAAAAGGAGCTCTGGATGAATGTGCAAGATCCTTGAGGAAGATGATAACAGGCATGAGTAGCGCTGGACTGGAGAAGATAGCAGTGCCAATGATAATCAAGTGCCAAACTGTCTGTGTACTAGAACCTACCACATACAAAGTCAGAAGACCTAGGTTCAAATCCAGGCTCTACTAACTATGACTTTGGGTAAATCATTTCTTCTCTTTCTTAAATACTAAATAGTAATTGTCTCTCTTTTACCCAGGAACCCTGAGGGGCTTATCCTCCCAGTTTGATTTTTTTTTTTATTAAATGGTCCATCCTTTGAGCAACTACTTAAAGAAGTCTATTCATTGAATGGGTGTATCTCACTCAAAATGAGAATGCTGTAAGACCTTAGCCTGAAAGGGTCAGGGTTTCTCATTGCATCCTGAGTAATCTCCAGCCTTCCTGGTGAATATCAGGCCACTGGAGTCACATGGCTCAGGAGAAGAAAGTGAGAAGAAGGTGACCTCGAACAGCCCTCCCTCACTCAAATCAAAGTCAACTGCAAGTCATGTCATCATCTTGATGTCAAGGTCCTCTTCAAGAATGAGGGACAAAGCACAACAATCTAATTTTGTGATCCTGTGATCTTACCTGTATGAGTAAGTCACTTTATTGAATCCTATTTATTTTATTAGAGGAAGGAACTGAGAAGGAATGATGCTTTCTAAGGTTCCTCCAATTAAAAATAATGTTAACTGATTTAACTGGGTTTTTCCAGTTTTAACTGGTCCAATTGTTCCTTTTTTCTGGTTTTAATGGGTTTTAACTGGTTTTAGTTGGTGTAAACTGGTTTTTAACAGTTTATACTTTTTTTCCAGTTTTAACTGATTCTGGTTTTTTCTGTGTTTTTTCCCCAGTTTTAACTGGTTTTAACTTTTTTTTCCAGTTTGGACTGCTTTTTCCCCCTGATTTACACTGGTTTAAACATTTTCTTTTTTTTTTCTTGGTTTTAACTGGGTTTTTTTCCAGTTTAGACTGTTTGTTCTAGTTTTAACCAGTTTTATTTTTTTTTTACAGTTTTTTCCACTTAAGACAGTTTTTTTTTCCAGTTTAGATTGGTTTAAACTGTTTTTTTTCTGATTTTGATTGTTTTTTTTTAATGGATTTAACTGGCATAAACCATTTTAACTGGTTCCCCCCCTCCCAGTTTTAACTTTTTTCTCCAGTTTTAACTTGTTTAAATTGGTTCCTGAGTTCAAATTTGGCTTCAAATACTTACTAGCTGTGTGACCCTGGGCAAGTCACTTAACCCCATTTGTCTCATTTTCCTCATCTGCAAAATAAGCTGGAGAAGGAAATGATAAACCACTCCAGGATCTTTACCAAGAGAACTCAAAAGGGAGCACAAAAAGTCAGGAACACAACTGAAAACTACTGAACCACAACAAAATGGAGAGAATAGCACCTACCTCCCCAGGCTATTGTGAGGATAGAATTAGATAATATTTGTAAAACACTATTTAAATGCTAGATATTGTTATCATAGCTATGATTATCCTAGTCCTTAAGGAGTTATGCTGAAATTGAGTCCAGTCTGACAGGGAACAGAAGTTTTATGTTGAGGTCCCATTAACATCCAAACAACTTGTACAAAGTGTAGAAAGAATTCAAAATTCACCAAAAAAATGATGGATTCTTAATAGCATCACCTGTACCTTTGCAGCAACTCCAGCAAAGCAAGGACTTTAAATTGCAGACAGGGGAACAGTATTGGGCATGTTTCTGATTCTTGGTTGGGTTTTTCTATGTCGTAAGTAAATGTGGAAGCCTGGGCTAAGCTTAGCTCCAGTCCTTTAAAAGCTGGTAAAGAATAAGGGGGTGAGATTTCAGGATCCTGCTTATCTATGCTTCAGCAAGAAATCAGTTGGCAAAGGATAGGATTTTTCTCATGGCCACCATCAGAGCTTTAGAGTTACAAGAGACTTAAGACCACAGACTGATATAGTAGAAAAAAATAGGACTTGATGTCAAGTAGTGAATAGCACTGCTGGGATTCAAACCCAGGTCTGTTCACTTCAGAGCCACTGTTCTTTCCAGTGTCCCACACTGTCTCCAGACTATGGTGCCCCTATCGCCGTCATCAATTTTGTCTTGCTAAATCTGCTTTCATTCTCTCTCTCCTACTCTCAAACTCTCAATTGTCCTCTGAATCAATCCCAAACTCTTTCCTAGTAGTTGTTTTTCTATAATCTTCCTTCTCCAACCGTATTTTCACTGCCATCAAGATTATCTCTCTATAATTCCAGCCTACAGTCACTTCCCTCTTCTCCAAACTCTTCCCTTCTCTGAACAAGTAGTCAGCATGTACTCCAGAGACACCTACCTGCTAAATAGTATTCATTGAACTTTTTTAAGTAGGGCGCTGCACAGAGGTGCCACTTCATAGCTCCTACAAAGTAACTAGGGACAACAGTTGACAAAAGAAAAATGGCTAGAAAGAGACTCTCAAGCAGGCAAAGATGAAGTAAGAAGACTGAATCTGAAATGGAGAAAGGAGAGAGGTTCACAAGGGAGGGCAGAGCTTGGAACTAGAGTGGGAGAAATGCACCCCTGCTCTAAGGCAGGGAAATAGGTAGAATGATTTGCTGGAGTTCCTTCCAGATCTCAGGTTCTAGGAAATTTCATTTAGGAAGCTGGTGAATGCCTTAAAAATGAATCTTTGAAAGGTTGGAATGCTAACTCTGTTTGACAAAGCAGATGGAAGGATTTGCATTATTTATTCATTTTAAATGTCTCACCCAGCAACATTGGCAAGTCAGTACTTCTCCACTCAGATAACAACCAGATAGAGTTTTTAAATAGTTTTCTTATTTTTTTAAAAATCATTTCCAGGGAAAAATGTGGGATCCAACATTGCCTCAGTCTTATTATGGTAAATGTTTTATTTAGCTGATAGAATGGGGTTCCTAAAGTGAAAGATAATTAGATGAGACAGAAGGAAGGAAGGAAAGGATGAAGGAAGGAAGGAAAGAAGGAAGGAAGGGAAGGAAGGGATTTATTAAGTACCTGGATTAGCATGCAAAAGACTTAATTCCTAATTTTGGTCTTCTAATTAATGGCTCCCTGCATTACCCTGAGCAAGCCATTTCCTGAATTTCCTCATTGGTAAAATGGGAATAAAAATCCTGGGATCAAATGAGATTCCTTGAAGAAAGACAAAGCATCACAGAAATACAGACTCCTATGATTTCAAATTCTATCCTTCTTGTATCATTAACAGAAATCACTAGAATGTATACAAGAACAGGACAAACTCAGACTCTAGGCAAACTAGCTCAGTTGGTTAGAACACAAGGTTGATTAAATCAGGTTATAGGTTATAAGTTCTGTCCATATTTTGAGTCCCTTAGCTTTGTGTTATTCCCATGTGGAGAGGCAACTTGGCATAGCAGACCAATTGTTTCATTTCATGTCAAGCTACTATAGTTATCTGATAGCTACTATCAGATAGTTCCTTAACCTCTCTGAATGTTAGTTTTCTTATCTGCAAAAAAAAAAAGAAGATAATACTTATAGTACTTACCTCATTCCTTTTGTGAAACTCAAATGAGATAGGGTATTTAAGGTGCTTTAAATTTAAAATGCTATCCTAAATATAAATGAGGCAGCTAGGTGGTGCAGTGGAGAGATTGCCTTGCCTGGATCATCTTCCTGAGTTCAAATCTGGCCTCAGACACTTACCAACTATGTGACCCTGGGCAAGTCACATAACCCTGCTTGTTTCATCATCTGTAAAATGAACGGAAGAAGGAAATGACAAACTACTCCAATATTTTTGCCAAGAAAACCCTAAATGATTCCATTTGAAAAGTCAGACACAACTCAACAACTGAATATAAATGTAAGTTATTATAATCATAAGTGTTAATAGTTTATTTAATAATAATACTGGTCTCTTTCTTCTCTGAATTCTTGTAACACTGCCTGTACCATACATTTGGACACTTTGTCCAAGGGCATCATGAAACTCAAATGAGATAACAGATGTACAGCACTCTGCAAACCTTAAAGAGCTATATAGTCAGCTATATCATCATCATTATAACTATCATCATCCTCATCGCCATCACCATCACCACCATCATCCTCATCATCACCATCATCCTCATTATCACCATCACCACCATCATCCTCATCATCACCATCACCACCATTATCATCATCATCATCACCATCATCATCACCACCATCATCCTCATCATCACCATCATCCTCGTCATCATTGTCATCACCATCACCATCCTCATCATCACCACCATCATCCTCGTCACCACCACCACCACCACCATCATCATCATCATCACCATCATCATCCTCATCATCACCATCATCCTCATCATCACCACCATCATCATCCTCATTACCACCATCCTCATCATCATCACCATCACCATCATCATCCTCATCATCACCACCATCCTCGTCATCATTGTCATCACCATCACCATCCTCATCATCATCACCATCATCCTCATCATCACCACCATCATCCTCATCATCACCACGATCATCCTCATCATCACCACCATCCTCATCATCACCACCATCATCATCATCATCACCATCATCCTCATCATCACCACCATCATCATCATCATCACCATCACCATCACCATCACCATCCTCATCATCATCATCATCATCATCACCATCCTACAGTCACCAGGCCTCCAGTCTGATGGTGACTTCATTCCTTGAGCTTTCTACAGTACACCTACTGAGCTCAAGCAATGTTCATAGAGAAATCCAGGGCTGTGCTTGTTTTCTTAAGTCTAGACAATCAACAAAATACTAACTTAACCTTCGATCATGTATTTCTAAAGTATACATGCTCACACTGAAAATTTAATAATGGATTCACAAGCTGGTTAAAGCTAGTTCTGGCATACTCTTGACTTTATTGTTGCCCTTCTTGTGTTGGGGAATCTTGTTTGCCCAGGAAGGGTGACAAGATCATAGATTTAGAGTCATAAGGGACACTAAAATTGATCAAGTCCAACCACTTCTTTTTAAAAATAAGGAAACATGATCAAAGTGGTTAAATGACTTACCCATGGTTACATGGCTAATGACTTAGTCATGCCCCTGAATTTGTGTTGTTTGGGTTGTACAAGATGCAAATAATGCCTTCAGTTTTGGTTTTCTTTCTAAAACTGTTTCAAATTCTTCCTTATTATTGAATGTCCATCTTTTGTCTGATATGGTTAGGATGAGATTGCAGGTTAGGTCATAGAGGCTACACATTGAACCCCAGTGCACTTTGGAATGCACTGAGGAAACTGAGGCTGACAAAGTGATTTACCCAGGATCTTATAGCTAGCAAGTATGTGAGGCTAGATTAAAACCCAATTCCAAGTCCAACATTCTATACATTACACCATATTGTCACTTTAGGTCATAGACTCACTTATTATTGCTCTGACAGTACTTTACACAAGTCTGAGTACAAAGTAGAACCTTAAGAAATGCTTAATGGTGGATGCCTTTCAACCCCATGCCACGGAAAGTACTGCTCCACCAAAGATGTTATGAATCACAAAAGGGCATGAGGAACAACAGATCAGGGGAAAAGTGAAGGTGACAGTGTGGTTCATCCCTGTTACGAGTGAAGAAACAACTTAAAGAATGTGCCCTACTAATATCAGGTCAGTAATATTGTTTAAGAGAAAGGAAAGGGAGACAAATCCTGAATTCTCCCCACCAACACACAAAATCATAGAACTTAGGGAAGGAAGGAGGGAAGGAAGGAAGGAAGGAAACAAGTGTCTACTAAACCTCTACTCTGTGCCAGCCGCTATACTAAGCGCTTTGCAAACAAGCCATTTGATCCTCACAACAACCTTGGCAGGCAGGTCCTGTTATTATCCCCATTTTACAGCTGAGGAAACTGAGATTGATAGAGGTTCAATTAGTTGCCCCAAGTCACATAATTAGTAACTGTCTGGAGCCAAATTTGAACTCTAGGTCTAGTCAAATCCATAATTTTACAAATAAAATAACAGAGGCCAAAAAAGATGAAGTTGCTTGCCCGCAGTTACATAGCTTTTTGCTACCAGAGCCAAGATTCAAATCCAGTTATTCTAACTCCAAATCTAGGGTTCTTTCCATTGAAACACAGTGCTTGAACTACCTCTAGCATCTTCATTACCAACACCTCCACCTCCAGTACTCAGCCCCTCTCCAGTCTGAAAATGTCTGTGAGCATGTCTAGGAAGCAGAAAAAGCAGTTTTCTCCTCCTATGTGCATACCAAGATGTAAATAGACACTCACACACCCTGGGCTTAATAACAGGTCCCACAATGAGTTATATACACATGCCAAAGGTCAAAATAAAAACCTTGATGTTCATACACAAAGCCTGGACAGTTGGACTATACAGCACCAGACATCTGGACTATTGCATGACCTGGGCTATGGGCCAGATTTCACTTTCTGTAGACAGATGTTTAACAAAATCTAAACAGAGTCACAGCTGTATCATCTTTGTCTATGGCGAACTTGACAGTCATTAGTTAAGAGCTACTCCAGGAAGATGGAGTCTTTAATAGATTGGAGTTATTAATGGGTAGCTTCAGACTCCTGGCTTCCCTGTACCTGAGATGAAGACTAGTTTGGCCCTTGATTTTTCATGTCTGCATGAGGCAAAGATAGCCTGCCTCTCCTAGGATGGCATCATTTAGTGGGAAAGCACTTGAAAATCAGTGTGTCCTTTGAGAGAAGGCTGGCTCACCCCATGACCATGTCTTCCTCCTCCCACTAATGAGCTCATAGAGCTTCTTGCCTCCTCCTCCTCCTCCTGAGGAAACAGATTTATAATGAAATCATTAAGGAGGAAGCTGATGAGGCAGGGATCTTTGGCTGTCTTTTGTCTGCTCAGGAAAGAGGACAGAATTTATGAGTTAGACTTCCTCCCCCCACTAACACTAAGAGCCTTATGATACCAAAATGAGTTCAGCCATGTTTCTCCCTTTTTATTATGCTGTGTAAGAATATGAAAAGCAGGCTGAGCCATCATGGGAGATGAATGTATAACTCTGGAGCCAAATTCTTGTTTCCTCTCCAATGATGAAAAAAATTTAAAAAATAAAACATTATCAAGTTAAGAGGAGCAGGAAGCAGCAGAGGCTAAGGCTTAAGCACTGGGGAGCTCAGCATTTTTATAGGTGTAACTCGGAGACAGATCCTCTCTAATTCGCTTCAGTAAGAGGAAAAGCCTTAGACTATAAGACATACTAAAAAAATGTGTCATTTTCTGGACATCTCAAGGTCTAGTAGAAAGAATGAGTAACAATAGTATCTTCCATTCATTCACATCTCAGTTTATGCTTTCTAAGGTACTGCCACCTATGTTACTCAATCTTTTGACTCCCATAGCCAGCCTGAAGGGTAATAGTTTAGAAAAAGGAGAGATCAATTTGGGCTAGCATTTCCATAGAACGTTGCATGGCAGTATCATTCCCACTTTACAGATGAGAAAATGGAGGCCCAAGAAACTAAGTGATTTAATAAGAGCAGTATCTCATATTTATATAGCCTTTCACAATATTGTCAAACATTATTTCACATAGTAATGATAATATCATAATAGTGTATATTTGTATGCCAACAACCTTATGAGATAGGCAGTGTATTATAACCTCCATGTGACAGAGAAGAAAATTAAGACTGAGAGAGGTTGAGTCACCAAGGTCACATGGCAGGTGAGATGGGAAGTTGACCACACTTTGTTGTCGATAAGTAAGGATAAGGAAGCACTGAAGATCCAATAGCTGCATTTTTCCATCTCATACTTACTCCAACTGTCACGATCACTGATGACCTATAGAGGTAGCTGGAGGAAATGAGGAGAGCTAAAATGTTGGCAGCAAGAGAACAAAAGTTTATCCCAACCTGTCTGATCTCCTGGTGATCAATTACTTTATCAACTAGATGGAAAAGGAAGGACATATTGATCCTTTGGAAGATCATTCCATGGAGCTATCAAAGTCCCTCTTCTTTTGCTATGAACTAGAATACAAATGGAGATGACTCATTTGGTTTACATATAATTTGGGTACATAGCCAGCTCAGTATGGAGAGAGGGGGAAGGGGAAAACATATTTTTGGTGGCACCCAAAAAATCAGTAGCGCCACCTGACTAAACACACTCACACACATCCTGTCTTCATTTTTCCCCCATTCTGTCTCAGGGCTAGAGTTGAAGAGGGTAAATTGACATTTATTAAACCAGGCAATATGCCAATTATTGAGGATACAAAGAAAGCAAAAGACAGTCCCTGCTCTCAAGAGACTTCTAGATTAATGGTATGATTCCCTTAAAAAAGGGAGAAAAATGGAGCCTGAAAATTGTAGACCAGCGAGTTTGACTTCAATTCCTGATAAAATAGTAGAACATTATTAAAGGGTTAGAGAACATACAGGGGGAAAAAGTTATAAAAAAAAAAAAAAGAACAAGGATGGTTTCATCAAAAATAGATCATATCAGACTACCTTATTTCATTTTAAAAATATGGTTACTAAACTTGTAAGAAACAACAGAGTGGCTAGAGGGCCATCCTCGGTGTCAGGAACACTTGGGTTCAAGTTTTGCTACTAACGCATTCCAGCTGCATGACAGTTGGTAATCTGCTTACTTTCCCAGGGTCCCAGACAATTCTTCCTCCCTCCCTCCCTCCTTCCTTCCCTCCTTCCTTCTTTCCTCCCTTTCTTTTCATAATCTATTAAAATAAATGTTATTGTTATATTTTGCTTTTTACATCATCAGATTGTTCAGTATTCCTTCTTCTCCCACTCTTCCAGAGAACCATCTCATACAAGAAGCATTTTATATTTTTAAAATTTTAACATTTGTTTTAAAAAAATTTGAGTTCTAAACTTTGTAACTCATGAGACCTTGCTTAGTTTAGGGTAGTTGAAGGAAAGATAGATAGATAAATAGATAGATAGATAGCCCAGGGTAAGGTAAATATGAAGGAATGAGATCTAAAAAATAAAATTAAGGAGTGAAAGAGGAATATATTGGGAAAAGGAAAAAGGAAAAGATAGAATGGGATACATTTATCTTACATAAAAGAGGCAAGAAAAAGGTTTCACAATGGAGGGGAGGAGGAGGGAGGCAACGGGGGGGGGGGGGGGTGAGAGAGAATGAGTGAACATTACTCTCATTGGATTTGGCTTGATAAGGGAATAATATACACACTCAATTGGGTATCTTACCCTACAGGAAAGTAAGGGGGAGGGGAATAAGGAGGGTGGGGTGATAGAAGGGAGGGCAAACTTGGGGAGGGTCAAGCAAACACTTGTGAAAAGGGACAGGGTCAAAGTTGGAAAGAGAATAATTGGGGGACAGGATAGGATGGAGGGAAATATAGTTAGTCTTTCACAACATGATTATTATGGAAGTGTTTTGCATAACTACACATGTATAACCTATATTGAATTGCTTGCCTTCTCAATGAGGATGGTGGGGAGTGAAGAAGGGAGACAGTTTGGAACTCAGAGTTTTAAAAACAAATGTTTAAAATTGTTTTTACATGCAACTGGGAAATAAGATATATAGGCAGTAGGGTATAGAAATCTATTTTTATCCTACATGAAAGTAAAGGGGAAGGGGATAAGTGGGGTAGATAAAAGGGAAGGCAGACTGGTGAAAGGGGTA
This sequence comes from Potorous gilbertii, assembly GCA_028658325.1. NCBI lineage: Eukaryota > Metazoa > Chordata > Mammalia > Diprotodontia > Potoroidae > Potorous > Potorous gilbertii. The sequence goes on along the minus strand of CM053769.1, from coordinate 297,975,851 downwards.
ATCAGAATCATGCCATATTGGGGTGGGGGAAGGGGAGAAATGGGGAGAAAATTTGGAACTCAAAATCTTGTGGAAATGAATGTTGAAAACTAAAAATGAATTAATTAAAAAATTTTTTTTGTTTTAAGTCCTTTTGATTCCATTTTCAATACACCAAACAAATTATAGTCTTGCCACCCCTTCTTAAGTGTCCTGAATTCCTGGCCATAAACCTGTCAGTATTTTAGGCAGAGCACAAAAATTTAAACCTCATTTTCAGATAACATTTTTATTCTTAACTAATTATTCATTTCCTAAACCTGCACTTCTTTTTCTTGCCTCAGCGAAGCAGTAGAGATGAAAACTTTGCCTGTGGCCCCAAGGTTTTCATTTTCCTTACCCATGATTCCTTAATATTTGACAATGCTTTCTTGGTTCCTTGTGGCAGTATTGCTTTATTCCCACGTGTATCACCAGAAGTGTATAGTAGGCATTCATTTTGACAAATCCTGTACAGTTCTCTGTAACATCTTGGATACATGCCCCAGGAAAACAGTAATTCTCTCTATTGTTACCAGACTGAAAAAAAAAATAGCTACCTCAGTACCCCTCATCAGAGGCACAAACCTCCAGGACTCCTCCTCTTCAGACCCTTATTGGATGAATTCTCAATTTATCATTCCTGGGGAGACAAACAATTGTTTCCTCCTCAAAGTGTCCAGCTCTTTCCTCTTCAAAAAGAGTCTTACACTTGTGTCTTACCTCCAAACGTTCAGTACTCTTTCTTCTCTATCTCTTCAGATTCTTTTTATTCTTGGTTTTTATACTGAAGTTTCTCTTTCAAGTTTTTTGTCTCTGAAAACTTGAAGAACAAAGATACCTTCCTAGAGCCCTTCCACCTCCTCATCAAGAAAGGAAAGCATCCTGAACTTTGAGCATCAATAGGCATCCCTTAACTGTGGTTTCAATGTAAGCCACAGCATCAGTTAGGAGGCTAATCCTTCAAGACTCAATTCTGGTGTCACCTCCCCCCACACCATCACCATTGGCTAATGGTCTTACCCTCCCAAATTACCTTGCATTTACTTATCATCCCATGGAAGTTGATAAAAGGAATTCTCTAGTCATCTTGTGGAGTTTATAGGGAATTGAAATATTGATTGCTTCTCCCTGTGAAGGGTGTCCATTTGGCTCATTTAGGATTCATTGTGAATCTTTGGGGGATGAACTGATTGATTTAAGCAGTTGAAAGAGAAGCCTCTCCTTTATTTTAGGCAATCAAAATGGGTTTACTTACAGATTTGGCCTTTTTTACCCTTTTCTTTTTGTTTTCAGTAGCCTGCAAAAGCAACACAGGTAAGAGTAAAGGGGAGAAGAGAAGGGGACAGGGAAATTTGCCCCATTGCTTCTAATGGCATCCATGGGGCAAAAGCACGTGGAAGTTGCATGTTCTCTGCTGGGAAGAGGGAAGGGAATAAGGATTTATTATGGATCTACTATGTGTCAAGTACTGTGCAAAGTACTTGACAAATATCTCATTTGATCCTCAAGATAGCCCTATGAGGTAGAAGTTACTATTACTCCCAATGTGTTATTGTAGTTGTTCTACCTTCACTTTTAAAAAAAAAAAGACTAATCACATCATGAGAGTGATGGCATGACTCCTTGTGAATTGGATTTAAGTGAGGCAAACTTCAAAGAGTCATCAGTCTTACTCCGTCCTCAAGTCATTGGAGCCCAATGGCTCAAAAGTCAAAGCAATGGCCCAAGATGCAGCTGAGTGACCTTTCTCTTTCTAAATTGGATCTTTCCCAAGTCTCAATTTGTCTGAGGCAATATTCATTCAGTGACAAAAGGATAAGTAAAAATTGAGACAAAAGATGGCCCAATAGCTCCTTGCTATTTAGACTCACTCTAAGTCACCCAAAGCTAAACAATGAGCCACAGATGCTTGGCTTGGGGCTATTATTGGATACTCAAGGAAAGTCAGAAAGGTTTAGGTTTAAAGACTAGTCAAGTCATTTCATTTGAAACACAAAGGGCTTGTTTAAGTCTGTTTTTCCAGAACTGTATTTCAAGAAATCATAAATGAAAACTGAGCAGGACAAAAACTAAATTGTCCCAGCTTTTTGAAAAAGAAAATAATAATTAGTTGATTGAGTGAATGATTGATGGAAATATCTTTTTAAAAATCTAAGCCCCCAATTCTAAAATGTCTTACAAAATATAAGCAACTAAAAATCATATTCCGGTGGACAAGGCACATAAGGAGAGGGACCACATTTGGAAGAAGGAAGAGGAGGAGGAGGAGGAGAAATAGCAGTGTTCCCCAACTTCTGTCCAAACTAGCAGGTTGGCACAGCAATGCAAGGACCTAAAACATTCCCAAAGGACTCTTGAAACAAAATGCCATCCATATCCAGAAAAAAACTATGGAGTCAGAAGGCAGAATTAAGCAGACTATTTTCTCTTGTGTTATGTTTTGGTTTGGTTTGGGTTTTCTTATGGTTTCTCCTATTTGTTTTAATTCTTCCAGGCAACATGATTAATGTGAAAATGTGTTTAATAAGAATGTATGTGTAGAACTCATATAAGATTGCACACTGTCTCAGGGAGGGAAGAGGAAGGGAGGGAGAGAAAATTTAAAACGTATGGAAGTGATTGTTGAAAACTGAAAGCAAACTGGGTCCCCAGAGGGGAACTACTACCACTACCACTTCAAATAACATGGTAAAGACAGTCAATACAAAACATTCTCCTAAAACCTGATTCATTCTTTCCCATAAATACACACAGCATCCATGGGACAAGCGTAAACTCAGACCATGAACTTTGACTACATGTGTGATAAATATGTGTGACCAAGGTTTATCTCACACCACCTGCTCTGGAAGTCCGTCTCTCTGAGTGGATACCTCATGCAGAGCCTGTTGGCGTCATTCATTTTTCATTCCCAAAGAGGGCCAATAACACTGTCTTGACTTCCCCATGAAATTTAAGTGAGGCAGAGCTGCCGGAAGTCATCCGTCTCACTTTTTCCATGGAGAACTGTCTGATTCATGCTGTCAGCAAGAACAGGCATGCAGCATTACTGGACTGATTGAAATGTCTTGATGGCCTTGAAATCAACTGGCATTGATACATTATTATCATACCTAGCTTATAGTTAAGGAAACAGAGGCACAGAGAGATTAAGTGATTTGCCCAGCGTTACATAGCTAGTAAGCATCTGAGGCTTGATTTGAACTTAGGTCTTTATAGGCACCATGGCACCTGAAAGAATAATTCTTGGACTCTGAATACCTTGACCCAACCCGTTACAGGCAGTTTCAGAGACACACATGGAGATAGAGGATGGGGGGTGGATAGCAGACACTAAAAGGTCATGGTACTTGGAGTTTCTGAACCTCAACTTTCTTGAATTGTGTTCATAATTCCTGAACCTCATCCTTCTAGAAAAATGAGGTGGGCAGAGCCAAGATGGCAGAGTAGATGACACACATACGGAGGCTGCCCACACAAAGTCCATAAAATACCTGTAGAGAGGGACTCTCAACAAATTTTAGAGCAGCGGAAGTGGAGAACAACAGAGTGGAGGAGATTTCCAGCCCAGGCTGACCTGAAAGGCCCATGGGAAAAGTCAGTTGCACCAGACATGGAGCAGAGGCCAGCCCAGCCTTGGCCACACAGCTAGACTCTGGGAGAAAGACACCTTGGGGGAGGAATCTCCAGTCACAGCAGCAGGTCCTCAGATCCCTCAACCCACAAGTGCCAAAGGTCAGTGACGAGGTTTTTTCAGCTAGCTGGGAAGGGAGAAAGGCCTTCCCACAGCTCTGGCAGCAGGCAGTGGCCACAGAAGCTGCACAGCATCCCATACAGCCTGCTCCATGGTTGGAGCATAAAAACCCCTGGGGGCACTGAAGAGCTGAGTCTTACCACAGCCCTGTGTGGAGGCCCTGAGGCAGTTGGTCTTTGCCTCACACTGAATGGCAGCCCTGCCCCCATGGTTTGACTGAATCCCAGTCCCCCAGTGCCAGCTTGGTGGAACTGGAGGCCAAGTGGCTGTGGAGAGGAAACTCTGCTAAGATTCTGGGCACAAAAATCTCTTCCTGCTTCCAGGCTAGTGTACATGCTTGATTGTGCCACCTTGGAGGAACTGAGATCTTACAGATCCCAGAGAATACCCTACTCCTGACAAAGGACCCAAAAGTCAAGTAACTGGTTGGGAAAATGTCCAAAAAAGGGAAAAAAATAAGACTATAAAAGGTGACTTTCTTGGTGAACAGATATCTTCTCCCATCCTTTCAGATGAGGAAGAACAATGCTTACCATCAGGAAAAGACATAAAAGTCAAGGCTTCTATATCCCAAACATCCAAAATAAATATTCAGTGGTCTCAGGCCATGGAAGTACTCAAAAAGGATTTTGAAAATCAAGTAAGAGAGGTGGAGGAAAAACTGGGAAGAGAAATGAGACAGATTCAAGAAAAGCAGGTCAACACCTTGCTAAAGGAGACCCAAAAAATGCTGAAGAAAATAACACCTTTAAAAATAGGCTAACTCAATTGGCAAAAGAGGTTCAAAAAGCCAATGAGGAGAAGAATGCTTTCA
>CM053769.1:297888969-297970762 GCA_028658325.1 Potorous gilbertii | reverse complement strand
GAACCAGGGGGTAAAATAAATATTAAAGGAATCCACTGATCACCTCCTGAAAGAGATCCCAAAAGAGAAACTCCTAGGAACATTGTGGCCAAATTCCAGAGTTCCCAGGTCAAGGAGAAAATATTGCAAGCAGCTAGAAAGAAACAATTCCAGTATTGTGGAAATACAATCAGGATAACACAAGATCTAGCAGCTTCTACATTAAGGAATCAAAGGACTTGGAATATGATATTCCAGAAGCCAAAGGAACTAGGACTAAGACCAAGAATCACCTACCCAGCAAAACTGAGTATAATACTTCAGGTGGAAAAATGGTCTTTCAATGAAATAGAGGATTTTCATGCATTCTTGATGAAAAGATCAGAGCTGAAAAGAAAATTTGACTTTCAAACTCAAGAATCAAGAGAATTATGGAAAGGTAAACAGCAGAAAGAAATCATAAGGGACTTACTAAAGTTGAACTGTTTACATTCCTACATGGAAAGACAATATTTGTAACTCTTGAAAACTTTTTTCAGTATCTGGGTATTTGGTGGAATTACACACACACACACACACACACACACACACACACAGAGCAGTGATAACCATGGAATTCAAAAGTCTAGAGCAGATCACAGAGAGAAGTATTCATATTTTAAAGGCATGATGTATATCGAAAAAACCTACTTAGGTTTGACCTCTCTTATTCCTTCTTCCTAACTTAAGTCATGCTTACCTATATATTTCCCACTTTTGCATCATTGCAGAAGGAGAGACAGAGAGCACAGAGTGAATTGAATAAGATGGGACCATATTTTTAAAAAACGAAATTAAGGGGTGAGGGAGAAATATATTGGGAGGAGAAAGGGAGAAATGGAATGGGGCAAATTATCTCTCACAAAAGAGGCAAGTACATGACTTTTCAGTGGATGGAAAAGTGGGGATGTGAGAAGAAAAACATGAAGCTTACTCTCATCACATTTGACTAAAAGAAGGAACGAAATGCACACTCATTTTGGTATGAAAACCTATCTTACAATACAGGAATGGGGGAGAGAAGGGGATAAGCAGGGTCACGGGGATGATGAAAAGAAGGGCAATGGGAGGAGAGGGCAATCAGAAGTCAGTACTCTTGGGGAGGAACAGGGTCAAAAGTGAGAGCACAAGAAATGGGGGGCAGGATAGGATGGAGAGAAATATAGTTAGTCTTACACAACATGACTATTATGGAAGTCATTTGCAAAACTACACAGATATGGCCTATATTGAATTGCTTGCCTTCCCAAAGGGATGGGTGGGGAGGGAGGGAGGAAGAGAAGGTGAAACTTGAAGTTTTAGGAACAACTGTTGAGTATTGTTCTTGCAACTAGGAAATAAGGATTACAGGTAATGGGGTATAGAAAGTAATCTTTCCCTACAGGACAAAAGAGAAGATGGGGACAAGGGAAGGGAGGGATGTTAGAAGGGAGGATAGATTAGTGATAGAGGTAATTAGAATGCTTGGTGATGTTGTGAAAATGAATGTTGAAAACTTAAATAAATTTTTAAAAAAGAAAGAAAGATGAGGCGGGAGTCTCTAAGTAGCACAGTAACAGAATCTTTTTTAAGAAGAGTATCACCAAGTCTCTTAGAGAGAGAAGGACCCCAAGGTTAGAAGAACAAAGGAGACTCTAAGGCACCATGGGGGGGGGGGAGGGGCAGAGGGGGAAGGAGGGACAAAAACCTGGAATTTCTCCACTGCTTTTACCACATCCACTCAGGTCCAATGATAAGGGGATTTCCTATGTAACAACGCCAAATCTGTTTCCCTTCCAAGGAGGAGTCCAAGCCTTCAGGGTAATTCCATCAGAATGGATGCTTATCTATGTTTAGGATTCACCAATTTCATCAACCCAGAATTGAAGTCCAAGCCCTCAAAAACCATAAGGTTTTTAAGGTTATAACATAAGGCTTGAAATAGGCTCATCAACAAATAAAAAGTGTAAAATAGTGTGCTATATTGAGCTCAACACCTAGAAAACCTTTCACAGCTGTAGAAGGCAACACCATCTTCTCAGTCCTTCAGGCTCATGACTTAGGTGTCATCCTTTTCGTCCTATCTCTCCCCACCTCTCCCCATATTCAATCTGTTGCCAAAGCCTATTGATTTCACCTTTGCAACATTTCCTAAATATTTCCCCTTCTCCCCTCTGACATTGCCACCAACCTGGCGCAGGGCCTTACCACCTCACATTCAGACTATTATGATAGCCTCCTAGTGGGTCTGCATGCTTCACGTCTCTTCCCACTCCTATCCATCCTCTATTTAGCCAGCAAAATGATTTGTTTCCCACCCCCACCAACTCCCTATCACCTTTCAAAAGCAATACAAAATCCTCTGTTTGGTATTCAAAGCCCTTCATAACCTAGCCCTGTTCTACCTTTCCAGTCTTCTTGAACCTTACTCCCTGCCATATTCTCTTCCATTCATTGACTTTGGTCTCTTGAGTGTTCCTCAAACAAGATACTCCATTTCTCAGTTTCAGATATTTTCTCCAGTTGTCCTCCATGCCTGAACTTTCCCTCATTGTTTTTGCCTTGTCTTTGCCTACTTCCTTCCCTGACTTCCTTTAAGTCCCAACTAAAATGCCATCTTCTACAGGGAAGCCTTTCCCAACTTCTAGTGCCTTCCTTCCATTGCTGTTGTTGAGTCATATCTGACTCTCCATTTTGGATTTTTCTTGGCAAAGATACTGGAGTGGCTTGCCATTTTCTTCTCCAGCTCATTTTACAAATAAAGAAATGATTCAAACAGGGTGAATGACTTGCCCTGAATCACACAGCTAGGAAGTACCCGAAGTCAGATTTGAACTCAGGAAGATGAGTCTTCATGATTCTAAGCCCAGTGCTCTACCCACTGCACCACTCAGTTGCCCTCCCTGTGCTATTTCCTATTTAGCTTGCATATAGCTTATTTGTATATTTTTTCTTGGTGGTGGTGGTGGTGGTGGTTTATTATCTCCTCCGTTATTGTGAGCTCCTTGAGGGCAAAGACTGGCTTGTCTTCTGTCTGTTTTTGTATCCCTAGATTAGCACAATGCCCTGGAATTAACGCTTAATAAAAATTAATAGACTGGCTGGTGGACAATGTGTTGTCCACATTGCTATCAGGAAGACCTGGATTCAAATTCTACCTCAGATACTTAATAGCTATGAGAATCCTCAGCAAGTCACTTAATCTCTCTGGTCATCAGTTTCTTCAAACTGTAAAATCTCAATTTTGTTGGGATTTGACAGCCTCTAACATTTCTTCCAGCTCTAAATCTATTATCCTAAGACCCAATGAAGTGACAGAGGTTAACTCAATCGCAACCCCCTAAATGCAAACCATAGGGTAGCCCTATGAGTCTGGGAGGCTACATATGACCTGAAGAGATGAGGGACTCACTGGAGAGGGAAGAGGATATATATCAACCGTTTACGGGCTACTGTGAGTCCTTTATTTGTTTTTGCCTTCTATCTATGGGGTATAAAGGCTACCTTATAACTACTATTTGCATTATTACCTTGAGTCTTTATTTAGAATCTGAGGATCCTTTCACTCATCTCTGTAAAAACCTAAACATAAGCTGTATTCAAGTTCTATTATGAGATCCCAGAGATACCTCGTGGAGCTGGAGGCAAAAATATGGACTAAAGAAAGTGACTGAAAAGGTTGGAATACTTGAACCTGACCTGTGAAAGCCCAGCCCTTGAGAATAGCCGGTCACAGGCACTTGTGTATATATTTTGTCTCTCCAATAAGATACAAGCTCATCAAGGGCAGCGCCTCATTTTGATCTTTGCATTTCCAGCACAGCACCTTACACAGAGCAGACACTTAATAAATGTTCGCTGAGCTGGTTTATTCTGAGGAGCTGAACTGTGGCAGTTTCAATGGGAGTGAAGAGAAGATTCCACATGTAAGGGATGTGGTAGAGGTAGAAGCCAAAGGACCCCACAGCGGATTGATGGAATGTGTGTGTGGTTGAGTGTGTGGGTGAGAGAGAGAGGGAGGGAGAGAGAGACAGACAGACAGACAGACAGAGACAGAGAGAGAGAGACAGAGAGAGAGACAGAGACAGAGAGACAGAGAAGAGAGACAGAATGTGTGTGAGAGAGGAGAGAGAGAGGAAGAGAGAGAGAGGGAGAAAGAGGGAGAGACAGAGTGTGTGAGAGAGAGAGAAAGTGAAAGAGAGAGGGGAAAGAGAAAGAGAGAGAAAGTGTGAGAGAGGAGAGAAAGGGAGAAAGAGGGAGAGAGTGTGTGTGTGTGAGAGGAAGAGAGGAGAAAGGAAGAGAAAGACAGAGACAGAGAGGGAGAGAGAGTGTGTGTGTGAGAGAGAGAGAGAGGAGAGAGGGAGAGAGAGGGATAAAGAAGGAGAGAGAGTGTGTGTAAGAGAAAGAGGGAGAGAGCGAGACAAAGAGAGAGAGAATGTGTGAGAGAGAGAAAGAGAGGAAGAGATGGAGAGAGTGAGAGAGACAGAGAGAGAGAGGGAGAGAGAGAGACAAAGAGAGAGAATGTGTGAGAGAGAGGAAGAGATGGAGAGAGTGAGAGACAGAGAGAGAAATAGAGACAGAGAGAGTGTGTGTGAGAGAGAGAGAGAGAGAGAGACAAAGAGATAGATACAGAGACAGAGAGACAGATACAGAGACGGAGAGAGACAGAAACAAAGAGACAGATACAAACACAGACAGAGACAGAGAGAGATAGAGAGACAGATACAGACAGAGAGATAGTGAGACAGTGTGTGTGTGAATGTGTGTGTGAGACAGAGAGAGTGCTTATGTGTGAGTGTGTGTGTGTGAGAGAGAGACAGACAGAGTGTGTGTGTGAGGGAGATGGACAGAGAATGCATGTGTGTGAGTGTGTGAGAGAGAGAATATGTGTGTGTGAGAGTATATGTGTAAAAGAGTGTGAAAGAAAGTGTGTGAGACAGTCTGTGTGTGAGAGAGACAAAGGGGGTGTGTGTGACTATATGTGTGTGAGAGAATGAGTGTATGAGAGAGAGTGTGTATGACAGTACTTGTGTGTAAGGTGTGTGTGAGAGAGAGACAGGGACAGAGGCAGAGAGAGAGTGTATGTGTGAGTGTGTTGAGTGTGTGCATGAGAGTATGTGTGAGAGAGAGAGTGTGTCTGTCTCTGAGATTATGTGAGTGAGAGTGTATGTGTGTGAGAAAGTATGTATGCGTGAGGGGTCAAAGTGTGCCTCCCTGGCAAGTACCCTATCAATGTGAGTGAACTTATCCACAGCATTCAAAACTTCTCCATTTGCTGTAACCAATGGTTCCACGTACAGATGGTGTGGTGGTGCCTGATGAAGCACCTGTGGTTTTTTTTTTTTTGATGTTAATTATTAGAGCAAAATTAGCACAGGCAGCAGAGAATTGATCCATACTTTGTTGCATCTCAGTTTCAGAGGCTGCACTGAGTGCACAATCATCTGCAAACAGAAAATCATGTACCAACACTCCTACTTTTTTGAATGCTGTGAGTAAGTTCACTTAGCTTGGTGTGTACTTTCCAGGAATGTACACATTGACAATGAAGTTGATGCACGCATTGCCAGAGCTAGCTCAGTGTTTGGGAGTCTCCAAAGAAAACTTTGGAAGAGAAGAGGTATTAGACTGACTACCAAACTGAAGGTTTACAAAGCCGTTGTGCCGATCTCATTGTTACGTATTTGTGAAACATAGATAGTCTACCAATGAAATGCCAGGAAACTGACAATTTGAACTGTCTTATTAGGAAGATTCTCAGGACCACCTGGCAGGATAAAGCACCAGCCACTGAAGTCTTCACTCAAGTTGAACTGCCAAGTATTCAAACTATGCTTCAGAGTGCAACTCCGATGGGCTGGCCACATTGTTTGAATGCAAAATATACTCTTGCCAAAAAGACTATTTTATGGAGAACCACATGGGGAAGGCGGTCACATGGTGGCCAGAAGAAGCGATACAAGGACACTCTCAAGGTCTCTCTCAAGAACTTTGGATTTGACTGTGCAACATGGGAGACACTGGCACAGGACTGCTCACCATGGTGTGCCCACATTAGAGAGGGTGCTGTGCTCTTTGAGCAAAGCAGAATTGAGATGGCACAAAGTAAACGCAGGATGCACAAATTTGGGATATCCACCCCAGATATTCAGACAGACTATCTGTGCCCAACCTGTGGTAGAACATTCCGAGCTTGTATTGGTCTAATCAGCCACAATCAGACACACTGAAATTTCACTTTACAATGGTGATGCTATTTTGGTTCCCTTCAAAGATGGACAACAACCATGTGTGAGGTGTGTGTGTCTAAGAGAGAGTGTGTATGTGCACATGAAAAAGAATGTGTGTGAGTGTGTACATGTGTGTAAGAGAGTGTGAGAGTGTGTGAGAGAGAGAAAGGGCATGTATGTCTGTGTGTGAGAGAGAGAATCTGTGTGAGAGTGTGTAAGAGTGTTAGAAAGTGAGAGAAAGAGTATGTCTGTGTGTGAGAGAATGGGTGAGAATATGTGTGTTTGAGAGAGTATGTGTGTGTGAGTGTGTGTGTGTATGTGAAAATACAAAAAAAATAGAAAAAATAGACTAATGGACAGACAGACAGAGAAAAAGACACAGAAACATAGATGAGAGAGGAAACCAACATGACCCCCCAGGTTCTAAGTATGGCTAATTGTGGAGGTTGACGGCACCATCAGCAGAGACAGGGGAGTTAGGCACCAGAACCTTTTTCTGCATCAAGTACAGATCTGACCATGTCACCTTCAATCAACTTTAATGGTTTCCTGCTGCTCTAGAATCAGAGGTTAATTCCTCCAGCTTTTCAAGTTAAACAGACCTTTCTGCTGCAAGGCTTCTCTCTTCGCGATGACTTGGCATGAACGATTTCTCATGCCTGGTGTGCACTCCCTCCTCACCTTCCCCTTCATTGCACACTACTACTCTTCCAGTGGAGATGGGGCTGGGCCTGGAGTCAAGTTCAAATCCAACCTGACACTTACAAGCTGTATGATGCCAGGAAACTCACTTAATTTCTGCCTCAGTTCCCTCAACTGTAAAATGAGAATAACAACACTAACCTTCCAGGGTCTTTGTGGGAATAAAATGAGGTAATATTTGTCAATAGTCTAGCACAACTCCTGGTGTGTGGCAGGAGCTCGATCAATGCTGGTTCCTTCCCCACGCTTCATGTCCCACGCCCCACTCTGACCTTCTAAGTTCCAGTCAAACTGACCTTCCCTTTGTTTCTCACACAAGATGTTCCAATGGCCATTTCTGTGCCTTTGTACTTGGCTGCACCTTATGCCTGGAATATACATTCTCTGTACCTCCACCATACTTCTCTGTCTTCTCTTCCTTCAAGTCCCACCTTCTGCAAGAAGCTGTCCCTCATTCTCCACCTCCACCCCCAATGGCAAGAGCCCTCCCTCCCATGCTACCTGTATTTTATCATTTTGTATTTATTCTTTCCATATTTACTGTGTTAATATACATCTATCTATCCACAAGCAGCTAGGTGGTGCAGTAGATAGAGCACCAAGCCTGCCTGGAGTCGGAAAAACTCATCTTCCTGAGTTCATATCTGTCCTCAGTCTGGCTGTGTGACCCTAGGCAACTGACAATCCTGAGTGTCTCCATTGCTTCAGCAGTAAAACGACCTGAAGAAGGAAATGGCAAATCACTCCAGTATCTTTGCCAAGAAAATCCCAAATGGGGTCATGACGAGTCAAGTACTGCTGAAATCTCTGAGCTAATCTATCTATACATAGTTTGAGGTTATGCGTGTGTGTATCTATATACATATATATATATATATGCATACATACACACATACATACGTATGTTTATGTGTGTATAATATATATATTTACATATACATTTACATGTAAATCTATGCTTGCTAATTGATTGATTGGTTGCTTGCTTAAAAGCTTCTGCCATCTGATACCCAATCCCCCCCCCCTCATCTTCATAGGAAAACTAAGATTGGAGCAAAGAGTCACAGGGCGTTGATTGATGTGCTAATTGTGGTTGGTTCATTCATTTAATTTATTAATCGAGAAAAGGTGTGCAAATGCCCGTGAACCAAAGAGTGGGTTTATTTAGACTTCAAGGACCTCACTTGAAGTATGAATTTCAGCAGATTTGATAGACTCAAGAGTGTGACTGGTTAGGAAGGGGAGGAGGCAGAAAGTATGTAATGAATCAGGGTGGTTGTGGTTTTTTTAAAGGACAAGTTGCTCCTCAAGTCCTTCAGTTCAGTGTGGCCCATCGGTAATACATTCAAACTACTGTTTAGGATCATTCCAGGGGTGGTGAAACTGCAGCCTGAAGGCCACATGCGACCCTCTAGGTCCTCAAGTGTGGTCCTTTGAGAGTTCTAAGGGAAGTGTAAGAAAGGAATAGGTGGACAAGGAAGTAGGGGATGGGGCTGACCTATCCCTTCGGCTTCAAGGCCACATGTGGCCCTCTAGGTTCTCAAGTGCAACCCTTTGATGAATTCAAACTTCACAGAACAAATCCCCTTAATAAAAGGATTTGTTTTGTAAAACTTGAACTCAATCATAAGGACCTAAAAGGCCAAATGTGGCCTCAAGGCTGCAGGTTCCTTATCCCTGAGTCCTAGCCCATTGATTCCTTCCCTGTAAAGGCCAGAACAGCAGTGACCTGAAACCCAGGCTTTTCTGTTTCAAAGTCTGTCCTCATGGGAAGAGGCTTAGTAAGGGTATATTACCCTTCTGGGTTCTTAACCTGGGATGGGAATTTTTTTTATAACTATTTCAAAATAATTGACTTACTTTGTAATTCTATAGATATTTTGCTTTATGTATTTGTTGTTCAGTCATTTTAGTTGTGTCTGATTCTTTGTAACCCCACTTAGGATTTTCTTGGCAAGGAAATTGGAGTGGTTTGCCATTTTCTTCTCCAACTTGTTTTACAGATGAGGAAACTGAGGCCGACAGGGTTAAGTAACTTACCCAGCATCACACAGCTAGTAAGTGTCTGAGGCTGTATTTGAACTCAGGTCCTCCTGACTCCAAGGTTGGCACTCTATCCACTGCACCACCTAGCTGATCTTTATGCATTTAAAAATATTCTGAGAGGGGGTCCTTAGTCCTTATCAAACTGCTACCAGGATCCAGAACATAAAAATGGTTAATAACCCTTGTTCTAGAGTGAAGTTTTTCCCCTGAAGCTTTGAATTTTAAAAAGAAGACCTAAATTTTTCTAAGAAGAAAAGGGATAGAAGTGATGATGTCTTGAAGACGCATTAAATAAAGTATAAATTGAATAACCAAGTGCTAAAGGACATAGGGTGACCAAAGTCAAGGGGAGGAAATCAGGATAATCTTCTTGAGTAAAAGAGATTTCTCAGTAGAAAACAGCTGCTCAGCAACATCAACTCCGTATACCCTCCTGTGCTTAAAAATTATAACTATCATTATTCATCAGAGAGGGGAAGTTACTTTCCTAAGCCAAATCAGCAAGTGAGTGACAAAAATGGCATTAGGATGCAGGTCTCTTCAATCCCAGACTGGTGCTCTTTCCAAAACCGATCCCTGCCTCTTGGCCTTCGGAAAATACGGAATGGAACTGGAAAGGCTCTCCTGACAGCGTAATCGACTAGCAAAATACAAGATTGGAAGTCAGAAAACCTGAGTTTGAATCCTGGCTTTCCCACTTCTTATTATGAACAATATGTCTAGTTGAAGATTTCTAGATCTGGAAAGGGACCCTAGAGGTCATCTAATCCAACTGTCTCATTCTACAGATATGGAAACTGAGGCCCAGGGTGGTGATTTGGCTATGATTACCTCTGGTATCAAATTCATATCCTCAGACTCCAAATCTTTTCCTCTCCTGCTTGTGGACAAATCACCTCCTCATTTATGAAATAAGAGGTTTAGGCTGGGTGGCCACTGAGGTCCTCTCTAGCTCTGATAGCCTATGGATGGATTAGAATTGAGTCATCTTGAACCTAAAGAAACTACATCTCTGGCCAATAGCTCAGTAAGCAATAAAGCTAGAGTAGGCCTGGAGCCTGAAAAGAGCGAGCAGGTTTATGAAGGGGTATTATATATTCACACTGAATTATTCTAACTGGTTTACATGAAATGTGATCCTCTTTGAACAGACTGAAGTACCGTCAGAAGTACCAGGACTCATTCATCTATCTAGAGGCAAAGGCCCTAGCTTTAACATCAGCACCACTTCCCACATACAGCACTTGATACTGTCCAAGGTTCTGCTCAAAGATAGCTAGGTAGTGAGGGCTTCAGGGGGAGGAGGAAATTTTTTTTTAAATGAGAACTGGATGATAATGAAAACCTATCCTTTTGAGTCTTCCATTCAGACTTTCTGCAAAGAACAAGGCAATAAAATGACAGCCTTGGTAACAACAATCATGCCTGACTCGGTACTATCTGTGACAGTTTATGACACACTCCCCCATGCATCCTCCCCTCTGATCCTTACAGGGACGTGCTAGAGACAGCTCCAACTATTTCTTGAAGATGTATTGTTAAACTTTTCATTTGAACATTTATTCCTGGGAAATCAGTGCACCCTACAAATCAGGCCTTGATTTATTGTTTTGCTGATTGTCTAGACTTAAGAAAGAGATGGGGAAAATGTTTTAAAAACCTTAAAAGTGTGTCATGCATGCATCTTTAATTTTTCTTCCTGGAGAAATTGTTAAACATTTACCAGCACTCTCCTGGATCCTCACAGTCCTCTGAGGCAGGCAGGATAAGAATTAACCCCATCCCAGTGTCCACATTTTCTACATGAGAAAATGGAAGTCCCAAAGAGGAGAAGAGATTGGTCCAAGGTTATATAAAGCAAGCGACAGAAACAGCACTAGAATCCAAGACTCTTGTCCCAGCCAATGGCTTCTCCCCTGGAATGCACTAACTTAGAGTGTCAAGGAAAGAGCAATATAATTGGCACCAGAAAAAGAGGATTGAAGTTCTGGTGAGTCACTTATCTTCCTTGGGACTCATTGGCCAAATGGATGGAGGGAGTTCAAAATAGACGATCACTTAAACCCCTTCCTGCTCTAACATTCTATAATTTATGCTCTGTCTCTTTCTGATTTGGGGAGGGGATGAGGTAGGTAGGCTTGTCACTCAAACCCAGATTTCAGGAACAGAAATCACTGTTCTCCAGGGACCTCTCAGCAGCTTCCAAAGCCAAGCTGGACAAACCTTATTTACATCTGTTTTCCTTTCCCATGGTTTTTGTCAGCGATTGTGATAGATAGATATGGGCTGATGGATTTTTCAATCTGTTGCCCATAAAAAGACTGTGTTTTGACTAGTTTAATGTTTTCTTTTATAGTTTGCAATACTGATGTGATAATTGCTGAATAAATATCTACAGCACACAGAGGTCGAGAATGACTAATGCACATTAAATATGTAGATTATTACACCCCCTTCTCTTGGTAATATTTTAGCTGGACAGAGTTAATGACTTTGCAACCCTGGGCTGAGGGGGGATGAAGAGTGATGTTTCACTTTTATTTGAAGCTGACAACAGCCCAAAGTCCTCCCACTGGAAAAATGCTCTCCTTCCTTCATCTGAAATGTGATCTCTTCCTTCCCCAAAGTCCTCCTGAACGGTTTATAGTGCTTCACTCTCGAAACCAAGTCATTGTATCAAATAGATGTTACTGCTCATTATTCTCCCCTCAAGACCAACTTGTCCTTGGCAAGAGAAGGAAGTTAGGCTGGAAATGGAGAAATTGGAGGGAAGGAGGGGAGGCAAGTTGTCATACATTATAAATTATTGTTACCCTCTGCCTGCATATCATTGTGTCTAGAGCAGGAGAGGAGCTTAGAACCAAGGATGCTAAAACAGAGAATAGATGCTGTTTGAGCTGGGTTATGGACAGTCTAGTCTGACCCCTCCTCTCTACATTTTACAGATGAGACATCTAAGAGGCAAAGAAAGGGGAAGCAATTTGTTCAAGGTGACCCAGAGAATGAGTGGCAAAGATGAGAATAGGACCCAGGATCTAATCCTTCCTAATACCCTGCACTGACTCAGGGAAAAGCGTGGAGATCTAAAGGCAGTATGCCTATAAGGTCTCCTTCTCCCTTGTGAGTGACCTCTCTAGGGGTCACCAGATCTGCTTGCATTATTAGATTGATGGTGTAGGGTCTGTCTGAGATCAGGATTAAAAAAGCCAGTGTGACTCCACAGAGTGTCTGTGCTGGTCATCAGGGAGCTTGTTACTCTGAAGATTAAAAAGGAGAGGGGGGATTTAAAAAATGAATAGAGGTGTGCTCATTTATCACTTTCAGGACTCTGCCGTGGCCCCTCGGGCAGGATCTCTGTTTCTGAAAGCTAAGGAAGAAGTCCAACCTGAAATCCCGTGTTTCTTCATTCCAATATCCAGTCATCTAATTTCTTTTAGGAGCCCAGAGAGATACTAACTGCTGTTGGAAAGAGGTATTTTGTTACTGGTCTGGGAGTGTAGAAATCTAGGTTATATACATATCCAGCTCTGACACTAATTTACTATATGACTTGAACATATCATTTCCCTTCTCTGGGCCTGTTTTGTTATCCAGAAAATGAGGGAGTTGGATTAGAATAAAAGCACTTCTGTAAGTGATGAATTCAACTCATTAGAAAAAAATTACCATTTTCTATTTCTGCACTTCCCCCACACTAAGGATTACATTTTATGTGACCTTTCAGTTTAGGTAAAAGTGCGATTCTATTGCAGTCTTAAATTGCAGCCACCCCTAGGGGGGTAACATGTAACTTAAATTTATGTCAAGGCATTAATGATTTTCAGTAGATTCTTTTTTGGATTCTTAACATGCTTCACATAACATCATGCAGGAAGGAAAGGAACGAGCACTTATTTAGCACCTCCTGTATGCCAGGCACTGTGCTAAGCAAAGTCCAAATGTGATCTCATTTGGTCCATGTGTGTATATGTGTGTGTGTATGTGTGTGTGTGTGTGTGTGTGTGTGTGTGTGTGTGTGTGTGTGGAGAGAGCGAGAGAGAGAGAGAGATGGGTAGAGAAAGAGAGAGATGGGTAGATAGATAGACAGATATGTAAAATTATTCTATGCGTACTTCTGTTTATCAGTTTTATTCTCTGGATGCAGATAGTGTTTTTCTTCATATGTCCCTATGATTCCATTCCATTCTTACCTTTGTCCTTCAGTAGAAGACAGAATTGAGTACTAATTAACATTTACACAGTTTTGTTAAGATAGGCAAAGCAGTTTAAATCACATTTGAGCCCCTCACAAAAACATTCTGAAATAAGGACCATTTCCTTTGTGAGTCTTCTCCCTTTCCCATATTATAACACTTCATATAATTGAAGGCAGTGACAAAGCTCCCACCCCCTTCAGTCTCTTCTCCAGACTACATCTCCCCAATGACACCAAGCAATCCTCACACAATATGTTTCTCACTCCCCGCTCCATTCTCCTGGTCACCTTCTGCTGGATATGAACTCAAGACACTGACCTTGAAATGCCCCTCTCAAAATGTGGCACTCAGAAATGAATACAGTATTATACATGTGGCCTCACTTCCTTCAAATAAGTTTAACAGAGCACTGAGAAAGGAGATAAAGAAAATCTTTAGGCCACCAAAACAAAGCAGCAGACCGGTGCCCTGAATCGGATGGCCCTGCCACTACATCGCAATACCTTCCTCCTCTCTGTTTCTTTCTATATTATTATACAGCTATGTATCTCTTTTTTTTCTTCCCTGGTCTTTCAATGCATCCAGCTCTCTATCCTGTCACTCTCCTACCTCTTCTTCCTTGTCTCTTACTCTGGGTGTCTGTCTCTCATTGTATCCCCTTTGTTCATGTGTGTGCACGCATGCAGACATCACTCTGTCTTCAGGGTTTTGTTATTTTTCCTCTCTCTCTCTCTCTCTCTCTCTCTCTCTCTCTCTCTCTCTCTCTCTCTTTCACACACACACACACACACACACACACACATACATACTTTCTACCATTCTTCTTTATTGATCTTTCTTAGATTATCTTTCTCTCACCCACACACATTATTGGACGTTCTTCTCCTCATAACAAAAGACCTGTTCCTTCTCAAACCCTTAATCATTTAGAAAACAGATAGAGGTGCATAGATGGTCATTCCAGAAAGCGCATACATTTCATGGGAGATACCTTGGGTTCATCTGTAAGAAATCCCATACAAATGTTAATGAAAAGGCCATTTGGTCAGATCTATTCAGCCCACCTACAGACATCCTCCCTGAAGAGACTACAGCCAGCAGGTAGGAATGTCAGCAGAGACCTACTAGCCTTTGACCCTGGTCATTCTGAGTAAACTTTCAGGGACACTGAGCAAGGCATCAGAAAGAAGCCAGGGAATAAGATGGGGGTAGAAGAGAAGGAGGGAAGCCACAAACCAACCACTATGACCTTTCCACATGGGGTTCAGCTTACAAGAAAGAAGTTTGTTCCCCTCCTAAGAATGCCCATATTTCTACTGATATCCCCCCAATTTCTCTGGCATAGTACTTCTCTGGGCCAGCTGAGCTCCGTCTTCAGAAAAACAAGCCACAAAACATAACCCATCACCCAGAGGGAAATGTGGCTGTGAGGAGCAGGAAATTTCCTTTGAGAAATTAATAAAAACCAGTTTAGTTTATCATTCATGTAAGTGTATCTACAGACTTCAAAGTTGGAAGGAAACCTGGGAGTCATCTTGTTCAAAACTCATTTTATAGGTGAAGAAACTAAGAAGAAAAATACCTTGTCTAAAGTCATATAAGTGGTAGATAGTCAGGATTTGAAGCTAGAAGACAGCAAGACCACAATGGAAATAATAAAAATTAACATGTATATAGTTTACTGACTCCTGATTCAAATCCCACCTAAAATACTTCTTGCCTGTGGGAGTCATGGGCAAGTCATTTACTTTCCACCATCCTCAGTTTCTTCATTTAGGTTGGACTACATGGCCTCTAAGGTCTCTTCTAGTCCTGGATCTTTAGTCCTATGTAGCTTCCAAATCTTTCCTCTATACTGTGGTCAAGTTCTAGATATCAAATGTAGCTTCTAGTTCTGGTTCTGCCGATTAATTATTGTGTGACCTTATTTAAATCCCTTTACCTCTCTAAGTTTCAATTTCTTCCCAAGTCCTGGTACAATGTTTGTTCAGAAGGAAGGAAGGAAGGAAGGAAGGAAGGAAGGAAGGAAAGAA
Source organism: Potorous gilbertii (assembly GCA_028658325.1). Lineage (NCBI taxonomy): Eukaryota > Metazoa > Chordata > Mammalia > Diprotodontia > Potoroidae > Potorous > Potorous gilbertii. The sequence goes on along the minus strand of CM053769.1, from coordinate 297,955,558 downwards.
GGAAGGAAGGAAAGAAGGAAGATTAGGATCATAAAATGTCTGCTTAGCAGTCAGGAATGAGGTAGACCAGCTCATTGTCCAACAGGAGGCAGCTGTTGGCCCGGAAGCCATGTTTTATGTTAGCAAAGATGAGATGGTGTTTTTATCCATCACCAGCTGCAGAGAGTGCTCGGCAGGGAGAGTGGGTAATTCTTAAATATCTATCCTGCCGCAGCGTGCTGGGGATTAGGGTAGCTCAGGCAAGCAGATGCCTTGCTACACCAGCTACCTATTAAATTAGTATGAGGTTTTCCAGAGCCAGCAAATTATCAGGACTCTCCTCCTCCTCCATCTCCCCCTCTCCCCTAACCCTTAAGTGGAGAGGTTTCCCCACATTCTACTTAGCTTGAGGATATGCTTGGCATGTAATAAAGGGCCCTTGTCAGCTGTAACCAGGAAAATGATGGAATGCCACTCCCCTCCCCCAGGTGCCATACCTTATGGTAACCGTCAGCTGGGCTAAGGTTGCAAGAGGCATCCAGATGCTTTGTGGTTTAACAAGTCCTACCCTGCCCCCCTCCACTACTATCCAGATCTAGGAATTTCCAACGAGGTCAACGGGTAGGTGACCTTGAAGCTAAAACCTTCACTTCATACTGGTGCATGTAGAATGTCTGGAATTCTTGGGGCTCTCCCTGAGCTGCAGACATGGTGAGTCAAGTAGAAAGTAAGCCATGGGCTGGCTTTAGCACCAAGGAGACTTAAAGCATTCAGTCCTGTCCCACAATAGTGAATCAAGCCCTTGCCTTCCTAATGAAATACAGTGGTAGGATCACATTCTAGGGCATATCAGGGATAAATCAGTGAGCCCTGCCAGTGAAAAGGCAGGGTGGTGCAGTGGAAAGAGTAAAAGAGTAAATCCTGACTCTGCCATATACCATCTCTATGACCTTTGTCAAGTTACTTAACTTTCCTAGGCCTCAGTTTCTCCATTTGTAAAATGATTGGAATTAGACTACATGACCTATAAGGTCCTTTCCAGCTCAAAGCTGTAGTCTCTGTCCAGCCATTGTCTCTCCCCAGACATCTACTTTAGACATTGGAGTCACAGTCACAATGCCTTGGCCTCTTTCAAAGTTTTATATTGCTCAAAACATCACCATTGACTGTATTCCATTTTTTTCCTTACATAGACCCTTGGAGATAGACCATGGAGATCAAATTCCTCTCCCAGTTTATATACATCACAATGAAGCTAAAATGTCATATTCAAGGTTGTTCTGCTAATTAGTGACAGAGCTAAACCAAGAACCTACAACCTAGGCTTAAGCTCTTGTGTAAAGCTTTGGACTTGGAGGCAGCAAAATGTGAGTTCAGACCTTACCTCAGATACAAGTTGCATGACTGAGCAAAGCATGTAACATCATTGTGCTTCAGTTTCCTCATCTGTAAATTGAAGAGCTTGTCAGCTACTACCATCCCTTATTCTTCCAAGCCAGTAATCCTGTGTTCTTAGTAAAAAGAACTCTGGCTAAAAATCAGATCAATCAGTCAACCTGTTTTTATTAAGTGCCTGCTGTGTACCAGGCACTAGGCTAAGCACTGGAGATACAAAAAGAGGCAAAGGACTTTCCCAGCCATCAAGAAGCTTACAACCTAACAGGAGACACAATATGCAAACATATACAAAGCAGACAATACATTACTGTGGTTGTCTGTCCTTTGTTCTCAGAGAGATGTATGACATGCCAATGAATTGGATCTAAGCAAGGGAGGACTGTGCAAAGTCACCAGCCTCGTTGTCTCCTCTGGAGTCATCTGGGTCCAGTGACCAGATGGTGATCAGGACAACTGGGGATGGCCCAGGATACAGAGGGAGACATTGACCTTTTTAAACTAAGGTCTTAAACAGGTCTCAGTTTGCCTGAGGTAACCCCCATTCAGTACTTAAGGCTAGGTAAGAAATGAAGCAGAGGACTGACTCTTTACCTAGAAAAAAAAAAGGAAAAAAAAATCAATCTGAGAGGGGAGACCCTCAGGGTTTCTGGTCAAAACATGCACAATTACTATTTACATTCAACAATGATAGGATAAATGGGAAATAATTAACAGAGGGAAGGCACTGGAATTAAAAGGAGTTAGGGAAGGCTTCCTGTAGAAGCTGGAATTTTAGTTGAGACTTAAAGAAAGCCAGGGAGGTCATTAGTCAGATCCAAGGAGGGAATGCATTCCAGACATATAGGTCAATCAGAGAGAATGCCTGGAGCCAAGAGACTAAGCATCCAATTTGTGAAACAACTGGGAGGTCTATCATTGGATTGAAGAGCATGTTTCATGGAATAAGGTGCAAGAAAACTAGAAAAGTGGGAAGAGGCTAAATTATGCAGAACTTTGAATGCCAAACAAACCTTTTTGTATTTGTTCCTAGAGGCAACAGGGAGGTTCTAGACCCAACTCTCCCAGTAATTGGGACAAGTTGCTTCACCCATCTTATACTCATCAGAGTCTCCCTAATAGAAGGTCATTATAAAGAACAGTGGACCCTATGATACCTAAGGATCTGCCCCAAAACTCTGATCATAAGAGCTGTCTCTACCTCTTTATAACAGTTCATTCTTGCTTGTCACTTGGTAGGATGGAATCTCCATAAAAGCCTTGCAATATTTTTGCAGCCATATTCCATAGCATTTGCTTTTATCCCAGGAAACTCATTTGGGGAAATCATTGGGGCAACATATTATTTTACCTGTACATTACCCACAGCTCCTGACAGCTCTGCCTCAGCTATAATATGGATGGAGTCCTCCCTGGACAGCCTAGTCAAGGCTCAGTCTGGAGAGTGTGGGAATAGTACTCAGTGCATTTTCTCCAGTCAACCTTTCCCTGACCTCATCATTTCTGACTCCCCTCTCCTTCCCTCATAACAAATCTCTCTCTCTCTCTCTCTCTCTCTCTCTCTCTCTCTCTCTCTCTCTTTCACACACACACACACACACACACACACACACACACTCCCTCTCTCTGACACACATACACACAGTCACACACACTACCTCTCTCTCCCTATCCCTCCCCCTCTCTTTCCTTTTCTCCCCCTTTCTCTCTCATTGCTGCATCTTCCCTCCTTCCCCCCAGTGGCTCAGGCAATATTGTTGATTTGATTTTCAGCTCAGTACAAGCTCTTCTGTTGTACTGCTGGTGAATAATTTATAATTTGTTCATGAGCAAAAGAAAAGAGATATATAAATATCTATACACATCCATGTATGTGTGTATATAAATAAATATATATAACCTTATCAACCACTCCTCTGATATAATTTGGAATAAATTATATGTAATGAAGCTACCAGGTTTTGTTTACAGACATTAGAAAACCCACAGCTTCAGCTAATAATATGTTCTTCATGTACACATGTTCCATTCATTATGATTTAGCGGAAGTTGTTCATGTTTTCATGCAAAAAAAATTTTAAAAAAATATGCAGCCTGTGCTTTGGGACTAGTATTAAAAGTGAGATATATTTCTGGCAGATTTGGGGTACTCTCTATACTGCAGTGACTGGAGGAGTGGAAGTTGTCATAGCTATCCTTTAAAAAGACAACTTACTTCAACTTCAGCTTATTTATCTGTAACATAAATGGGTTGATACCCTTTGAAGTCACTTGGCTAGAGAGTTGTGATCCTATGATTGTGTCAAGGGGCTGAGAAAAGATGAGAAAACAGTAGCTTCCTCCTTTCACTGGAGAGATGAGGACTAAGGAGGTGGAACATTGCTGTCCAATGGGGTTAATGCATTGGTTGGTTTTGCTGAACTGTTTGTTGCATGGGGATTGGTTACTTTTTGGTTTAGTTGGTTTGGTTGGGTTTTCGTTGGTTTTTTTTTTAGTACTCATTGTAGTTTCATCAAGTAGAAGAGGGGGATATATTCAGAAGTGAATGTGATTCAAAAGGAGAAGGAAGAAGAGGGAAAGGAGAAGCAAAGTGAAGGGAAGCAGAGGGGAAATGTCAGGATCTTACCCCTGAGCAAATTCAACAGGCCAGGTTTTGGCAAAATTGCAAAGATCTTCACAGCTTCCAGTTTCCATGCCACGCCCCTTGTTTCCAGCCCATTTTCTAGATATTATTAATGCTGCCTCTACAGAAACCTAGGCTTCAGAGAATCTCCAATATTGACTCAATTAAGCCAAATTAATACTAATTTGTCCCTATTACCAAAAGCAGATGATTGAGGACTTAGTAACCATTAACCCATATTCCTGCTTTTCTATCTGTACAGAATCTTTACAAGAATATTCTACATGTACAACACTGGTACCCATCAGTGGTGAAAGTTTGAGAAGCAAACAGGTCAGCTTTTGCAAACATTAGACCACAGAAGAACATATCTTTACAACCACACAATAAACTGAAAGCTAGCAAGAATCTTCAAGATCCTCACTAATTTTACTATTTGCTAAACATACACACTTTTTGACTAAATAGAATAAAATTCCTTCCCAAAGACTCCCTTCCAATAAGGAACCTCCCTTGTATATGTCTAATTCATGAAAGATTTCTTGAAAGAGTTAACAATAGAGATAATTTCCTACCAAAGATCTCTTTAACAGATAAATAAATATCAGACTCTCTGATTATTTATATCAACTGATGGAGTGAAACACAGGCTCACCACAGGTCTTTGTTATCCAGACTAGATAGGATAGCCAGACTAGATTCCAAATCAAAGAGGGATTTCCTGTAGGTGGTGAAGTCCTCCAGATGCTCCTATTTGCAGATGACATAGTAATTGTAACAAGCCTTGGGACATTATATAACTTCCTGAAAGAGTTATATAATTGCTCCAAAGAACTTCTCATGTGGGAAAAGTAAAGTGAATGAAAAATACTTGTTGTCCAGATTATAATGTGCATTTGGATGGAAAATCTATAAAGTTGGGCTACCTACACATTATGCAGCTAGGTGGTGAGGTGGATAGATAATGCTGGGCCTGAAGTCAGAAAGACTCATCTTTCCTCTTTCCTTTTCTTGAGTTCAAATCTGGTCTCAGACACTTACCAACAGTGTGACCCTGGACAAGTCACTTAACCCTGATTGTCTCAGTTTCCTCGTCTGTATAATGAACTGGAGAACAAAATGACAAACCACTCCAGGATCTTTGCCAAGAAAATCCCAAATGAGATCGCGAAGAGTCAGACATGACTAAACAGATGGACAACGAGTGGGATGCCAAAATGATGAAACAGCAATGAGCTGGATTACCTTTGGAATATTGCCCACACCCTTTAATGATTCCTATGTCCTATGATTGTAATATCAATATTCTTCCAGCAATGGCTGCATCACCTTATAACACAAAGTCCAAAGAAGTAAAGCTGCAAGTCCAAAGGGAAATGGAAAGGTGTGTGGTAGACATAAGTAGCTTGTCACATATTACCAATTAAGGATTGTGCTAAAGAAAAGGCATAAGAAAAGCTGTTATCAGAAAGATATAACCATTAAAGGAGACAAGACATCTGATAGTGAGAGAGAGGGTTCACTAATGGGAAGCCTGCCATTGTCCAATGTCAGGAGATGAGAAGGAAGACCTCCCACTGGAACACTGAATGAGACCCCTAGGTAGGATTTGTGCGAATACATGGACAAAAGTCTCATAGAATAAGAGTATCGATGAATTGTTTCCTACTCTGTTGAAAGAACTACCTCCATCATTGTGGTAACAGATCAATCAAAGTGTCAAAATAAATCCCATGCTCTAGTCCTCCGGGAGTACATGCTTCTTCTCTAAAGCAATTTCTTTAATCCAGGTGCCACATTTTAAGAGGGCTTTTGCCAAACTAGCATAATGTTCCAAAGATCTTGACTGAGATGGGTGAAGGAACTTGAAACAATGCCATGTGAGATTAGTTGAGGGACCCTGAAATGCTTGACTAGAAGGACAAAGATCTAAAAAGGAGTGTGATAACTGGCTTCAACTATTTGAAAGGCTGGCATTTAAAGGAGGGAGACAATTTCATCTGTAAGGCTCTGAAGGAAAAAACTAGAAACAACAAGTGGTTGTTATAGGGAGTGGGATTTGGGCTTAATGTAAGGCAGAACTTTTTTTTCCCCAGTAGATAGTATTTTATTTTTTTCCAATTACATGTAAAGACAATTTTTAGCATTCATTTTTTTGATTCTAACCCTTTTTTTATTTTAGACAACTACTAAAACTTAAATACACAATAAGAAAAGAAAAAGAAACATATTATAAACTTAAATATAAAATAAGAAAAGAAAAAAATGTCATGTGCACAGCAGAACATAGGAGAGGATTCAGAATATATAGCAATAACTTTCTATTTCAAGAAATATATTAAATATTATAAATTATTTTGAAAGCTGTCCATCTTTTCTTTCCTCCCTTGTAAGTTTTCTTTTATTCTCCGCTGTACACTTTTTTACTTCATTCTTTTTCTCCCCCTACCTCCCCCCTCCCCACCCAGGTTATAATTAAGGATGGCTATATTTACATATAGATATTGATATATGCATACACATATACATTTATACACAGACATACATGTATACATACATATATAAACATATATTTTCTCTAAGAGATTCTACTCCTAATCTTTGTTTCTATGTTTGTGTATATCTCTTTTTTCCTATCTCTCCTAACTCTTCTACTTTACTTATACCTGCTTCTTACGTTGCCTTCCTATTACTTAACCTACAACTCCTCCAGTGATCCCTCCCTTATCCACCCATTGCCATAAATTTAAACACTCTTTTATATGCCCCTTTCACCTATTACTTTTATTCTACCCACTACCTTGTTCTCCTTCTACTTAACCTATCAACATTCTTTCTTTACATAAAACTGTGAGCTCCAAAATTTTTCCCTCCCTCCCTCCCCTTTTTCCTTTCTAAGATGGTAAGCAATTTTATATAGGTTACATATGGGCAATCATGTAAAACATATATCCATATTTGTCATGTAGTAAAAGAAGAAACAGAACAAAAGGAAAAAAACACAGAAAAAGAAAGTGAAAATAGGATGCCTTGATCTGTATCCAGACTCCACCAGTTCTTTCTCTGGATGTGGATAGCATTTTTCATCATGAGCATTTTGGACTTGAGGGACTATTACAACAATTACAGTTCTTACGCAAAGATATAATGTAATATTGTGTACAAATCCCTGAACTTGGACTCAGAAAGATCTGAGTTCAAATCCAACCTCAGATACTTAGTAATTGGGTGACTCTGAGCAAATCATTCCATTGCTGAGCCCCTTTTTCTTTATCTATAAAATGAAGATAATAGCACCTACCTTAAAAAAATTGTCGTGAGAATCTAATGATACGAGGTATATAATGTGCTTTGCCATTATATAAATTATATAAATATGAGTGATTTTCATTAACATTTGAAAGGGCTGCCTCAATTCAACAAATATTTAAATATTTAAGCACAAACTGTTTATATACAGAGGTACATAATTTAAATATGGCATAGTCCCTCCCATAATGAAGCTTACATCCTCCTAGGAGGAACGAGACACATATGTAGAAAACTACATGGACCTAATACATAATACGTAATAATCTCCATCCCCTTCTCTTTAGTCACACAGCCACCACCTCCAATCTAGGCTCTCTTCACTTCTTACCTGAATTGTTGCACTAGCCCTCCAATAGATATCTCTGGCCGCCTCAAGTCTCTCCTCAGTACAATCTACACTTCACTCACCTGTCCAGGTGATTTTCCTAAAGTACAAGTCAGATTATGTCACTTTCCTACTTAATAGACCCCATTTAGCCCCTATTGCCACTAAGATCAAATATAAACATCTCTGTTTAATTTTTAAAGCTCATGAGCAACCTGGCCTCAATCTACCCTCTCCACGTTGTTCATATCGCTGCCCTTCCCACATTCTGCTAACCTTGTCTTCTTGTGGATTCTCCTGAGGATGCTCTAGCTTCTGTCTAAGCAACCTTCCAGCTGCCTCTCCCCTTACACCTGAACTTCACTACCCCCTCTTATCATTCTATGTTTCTTTCAAAACCTTTCAAGCAATATTTTCCATATGAAGTCTTTCTTTCCTGTATTGCTAATGCCTACCCTCCAACAAAAATCACTTCAAATTGATTTTGTATGCATTTGATACATTTTTAAATATTATTTTAAATTAATGAGAGAAAACTAGCATTTCCATAACATTGTAGAAAAATAAAAATACGACTGCACATGAAATACATATTTTTTTTGTGTAAACTTGTCTCCCTAATAGAAGGGCAAGAATTGTTTCATTTTTATCTTGTACTCCCAGTATTTAGGATAGTTGCTGGAGCAGAGTAAGGTACTTGACTGATAGATCATTCTGTGTTAGCTTATTAGGGAAAAGGTCACACAGCTAGTAAGTGTCAAGTGTCTGAGACTGGATTTGAACTCAGGTCCTCCTGAATCCAGGGTCAGTGCCCTATTCACTGAGCCACCAGGCTGCCCCCTCTGATGTCTTTAAGTCCCTGGATGATTTCTTTTAGATTCAGAGAACACGCCAGTTTGTACAACTATGGCAAAAACAAAGTAGCCATATTGCCTAATGTTTGACTAAAATTTTAAAAATGCTGAAATTTCTCAGGATTACATGATTGGTTACATTTAGTCAGAAAGACAGATGTTGCAGTGTCTGTAACTGATTTGGATGGAGGTAGAACATACCATGTATGTCACCTCCTGCCTGCTTCTATTTTTTTTTACATGTTTTGGCATGGTGGAACTACTGACCCTGTCACTGAGGGGTTGAAGTATTGGTTTTGGAAAGAAGAGCTCTCTGTTTTTTAGGAGGCAGCAGGTTTTGTTGAAACAAAGACTGGAGCGGAGTCAGGACCCAGGTTTAAACACTAAAACCTTGATCAACACCAAAGTCATTTAACTGCTTGGAGTCTATCTATTTCCTCATCTATAAAATGGTATGATTGGACAAGGTGTCTGCCAAGGTGCCTTTTGATTCTAAATCTATGATTCTCTATTTGGCTTTTAAAGCCTTTCCTAACCTGGCCCCTTCCTACTCTTCCATTTCTTTTTTATACCTTACTCCTCTTTACATACTCTGGGATCCAGTGACTCAGACCCCTTTTCTGTTCTTCACACATAACACCCCATCTCCCTACTCTGGGTAACTGTCTCCCATATCTGGAATATTATCCCTTCTTATCTTTGACTACGTGTGTGTTTGTCCTTCGTTGCCAAAGAAGACCATGCCATCAGAGAAATAATGACATGACTTGCACTTGACTTTGTTTGGAGTGAGGGAGAGCTGTGCAGGTCACCAGCCTCACTTCTCCTCCAGAGCCATCTGAATCCAGTGACCAGATATTCCTCAGGATGACTGGAGATGACCCAGGGATGAGGTACTTGGGGTTGAGTGACTTGCTCAAGGTCACACAGCTAGTGAATGTCAAGGGTCTGAGATGAGGTTTGAACTTAGGTCCTCCTGACTCCTGCACTGGTGCTATATACACTGTACCACCTAGCTGCCCCTTATCTCCAACTAGATCTTAGCTAAAATCCCACTCTCTGCTTATCTCCTTTCCTAGTCCTGTTTCACAGATAACACATCTCCAGCCTCTAACAGGCTCACTCTTGATCTGGTCAGACAGGCAGACAGCTTTGGAGGGGTTAATAATCAGCTTTATTCTAGTCCAGTCTTCTCAAATGGTTGCTGAGAGAACCAGTTCCTGCAGCATTCCCTAATCACCCTTCTCAGGAGCCGGTGAGAAGTGGGGGCAACTACCCCTAATATCTCCAGGTCAGTCGAGACAGGCACAGTTTGTGACCTCCCCTAAACCCCTCAAGCCTCAGGGGGGTCCAGTTGAGGCATACACAGATTCTCCTATGGGTTCCCCATGGTTTCCCCCCTCAGTGACCAGTGCCCACCTACTTTATAGGGCAATCAGACAAAGAAGGCATCTTGCCAACATTAAGCTCACAGGTTAACTTTAGTAATATCATCATTCTGTGCAACTGTAGTAAATATTGCATTATGTCACCCCTTATCTCACAATGCAGCCTCAGTAGCACTGTCTGTCACTGTGATTCTGGGAACCACTGTCTAGAATCCTTGAGACAATTCTAGGAGTTATTATCAAACACCTGGAAACTAGACATTCCCACAGCCATGGATCCCTCTAAAAAGAATAACAAAATCCTCCTTACACCTAAGTTCTTATTCATCTTGGTGCCTTTCCACTGAGATCATCTTGTTAGTACACAGTTGATTGCCCATTGTCTCCACCATTACACTATGAGCTACCTAAGAGCAGGCATTATCTTTTGCCTTTCTTTGTTTCCCCAGGGCTTAGTCTGGTGCCTGACATATAATAAATGCTTGCTGACTTGACTCTAGGGAAGAAGGCCTTGCCTCAGGAGCTAAGTCTTAGTTATTAATTGCAGGCCCAGTTCACCAATGCTCTAAAAAGTTCAATGCAAATTATGGCCCTGAAACAGAAGCAACACACGCAAAAAAAAAATCCTCATTACCTGAGATCAAGATGAGTTCAGGAAAATATAAATGGAATTTCAACACCTCCTAGATCAATCGCAATTATACATCTGGTGCAGAGCAGATGGGGTGGGGGTGGGGGGCTATATTCAAGATTTCCTGAGGGGTGAGGGGGAGGGTGCTTGTTAACCAAATCTATTCCCCAAAAGGCTATGATTAGGCAGAAAACAAGCCCCATTATCTACATCAAACGAGAATTCTGCCTTCTCTGCTCTAGTTCTTTCAACTGTTTCCTTGAAGAAAAAAAGACACTGCTTGATAAAGAATCTAAGATGTATTTGCTGTTTCCTTTTTCTTCTCTTCTCTCCTAGGGCCCTGTGCCTGAGTCTCAAGTGTCTAGGTAATCAGAGGCACTAAACGGCATTTACAGACTCCAGGGCCACTTGGAGCATTTGATATTCTGAGTTAGCAACCTTTCCCATGTTCCGGAGTGACCAGGGTTATTGTACAACATGGCCCTCTTCTGTCATTTAGGATTTCAAAATGCAATCAACAAGACTGCAGTTACCATGGCACTGCCGAAGAAGGTGCCACTTCTGCAGTTGGCAAAACCTGTTTGATCTTGATGGAATGATTAAGAACCCTTTATTTTCTTTCCTTGGGCCCAGTCAGTTTACCTTCCTTTCTGCCAATACTTATCACCTCCCTTTAAATCAGTCTGTTTTAGAATTAACAGGGACTTGATTTGCTTGGGTCCCAGTGGCAGAACTAGAAGCAACTGGTAAAAGTTGCAGAGAGGCAATTTTCTGATTTATTTGTGGGACAATTTTCCTAAGAATCAATGCTGTCCAGTGGTTGAATGGGATACCTTGCTATGTAGTGAGCTCCCCATCACTACAAGTCCCCAAGTAAAGTCTGGGTAACTTCTCATTGGGAGGTGGCAGAACACTGGGATAAATCCCTAGTTCCAGTCCCACCTCAGTCACTTATAAACTGTGTCATCCTAAATGCATGATTTAATCTCCAAACCTCAGTCTCTCACTTGTGAAAGGGAGACGACGAAAGCACTTCCTTCCCAGGAATTATGAGAATTCTTCCCACAAGAATTAAATGAGGTAATGTACTTTGCAAACCTTAAAGCATCATATAGTTTCATTATGATAATGGCCTAGATGGAATCTCTGTGATACATGGGTGTGACCGCTGAGGCCCCTTCCTGATGAGTTCCTCCATCTCCATTTCTTCTGCAGGAATATGGAGTTCCGGTAAGAGAGACAGAAACAGTCTTGAAAGTTGACCCGCCCTCCACATGAGATGGACCTTCTAGTCATGGATGTCCCTACACAGAAGAACAGTATAATAGAGAGAACACTGACTCTAGGGCCAGAGATCCTGCATTCAAATTCTGACTCTGCTACTTATAACTATGTGGCCTAAGATGAATCACTTCATTCTCTGGACTCCCATGTCCCTGTCTTTAAAATGGGGGACAATGGATGAGATAATCTCCAAGATCCCTTCTATTTCTAAACTTGTGATCTATAGCATGTTATAATGACTGGGTGAGAACACTAATAAGTAGGATTTATATAGCACTTTAAGACTTACAGAGTGCCTTACAAATATTATCTCTTTTCATCCTTATAGTAATCCTGGGAAGTAGGTGCAACTCTTCCCATTTTAAAGATGAAGAAACTGAGGCAGGCAGATTTACAATAATAGTAATTAATAACAGTAAATAGTAAAAAAAAAATAATAGGTTAAGACTTACAAAGTACCTTACAAATGTCTCATTTTATTCTCACAACCGCCGTGAGAGGAAGAGGCAAATATTATTCCATTTTAAAGATGAAGAAACTGAGGTAGACAGATTAAGTAACTAGATGACATAGGAATTTATGTAAATCATTCTAGAATCCACTTATGTTTTTCACCTCTACCATCTCTAGGGCAGTTTAACTCAGTTCAATATAGTTCAACAAAAAAGTTCATTAAAACTCCTTAAATTCAATGACTATGATCTAAAGTTTCACCACTTCCTTTAAATCCTCAAATACTTGAAGTTCTAAGGGTTACTAAGTCTGGTATTCCAGGATTGGATGAACATGTCACCCTTCCTATCCTTTCCACAGTTTTAGAAACTTCAAACATCATTTCATTTGGCCTTTCCATGCAGATTAAAGGGCTCCAATTCTTTGTCTGTTTTCTTCCTAAAGGTACAACCTATCTCTACCCCATTCTTCCAATCATCCCACTATCCCTTGTTCGTTTTTGTTCCTCTAAATTGCTTTATTTCCAGATCTGCTACAACCTTCCTCTGTAACCCAATTGTCAAACCTGTTGGGCACACACCAGTCAGGACTAAAGACAAGATTTTGGCACTGATGGATCTAAGAATTAATTAATGAGAGCCTTTCTTCCAATTCTGCAGGATACAAATTCTCCATGCCTTCCCATCATGGCAATTACTGCTCATATGTTTCTACAAATCCTCCGAAGAGGATCTGCCTGATGAGTTGGGAACTTTCCTCTTATTCTTGAAATATATTAAGAGCGAATATACTCACTGGGTATATTTCATCTGTGGTCTCTCACTCTTACTCTATGCTTGTTCTACCTCCTTTTCCAATCTTGCATGGTCTTAGTGATGGCTTTTGCTTGACTTTTCATATTCAAGTGGTCATTGATAATATACTGAAACCTATTTATGCTTATCATGAATCTTTCCATTGCCCCTTGGATCACAGGATTTTGCATTTGTAAAGTACCTTTAAGACAATCCGCTCCAAATGTCTCATCAAACATCACCCACATTAGAATGGAAGCATCCTGTGAGCAGGGGCTGTTTTTACCTTTCTTTGTATCCCCAGTGATTAGTATAGTGCCTGGCACATAGTCATCACTTAAAATGCTTGCTGACTAACTGATTGATGTTGGCCAATTCACTTAGGTTCTTTGGGTCTCAATTTCTTCATCCACCAATGAGAGCTTTGGACTTGAGCTTTGGTCCCTTCCAAGTTAAGTTTCTAATTTTAATATGTGTGATTGAAAATAATAAATTATAGTAACTGGAAAAACCTGAAGCTACCCAAATAGCCAACAAAAGGCTTAAATGTTCAACAATTAAGTTGAATACTGTGTGGTATATTTATGTGTAATGCCATTGACACTTTCAAGAATTAGGAATAGAAAGAAACTTGGAAAGACAGCCAGTCAACAAACATTTAAGTGCCTATTATATGCCAGGGACTGTGCTAAGTGCTGAGGATACAAAGAAAGGTAAGAAAAAGTTTGTGCCCTCCAGGAGCTCATAATCTAAACAAAAAAACAACATGCAAAAATGTATGCACACATAAGAGAAATACAGTATAGACTGGAGATAATTAACAGAGGGAAGGAACTAGAAAGACACTAAAAAGAAATTTATGAAATAAAAATGGAGGAAAAAATAACCAGGAAATGGAATGCACATTAATTATGACTACATAAAAGGAAAAGTGAATGACAGTGAAGTGAAGCATTCTGATGAGGACTTTGAGGAATCAATCTAAAGTTTGTCACAATGCTGTATGTATTGAAACAAATTAACTTAGATGCACATAGCTACCAAGTAAGTTTAGCTGGTTATATTAATAAAACCTTTTTCTTTCAATAAGGGAGGGCTTTTTTAATAAGAAGGGATGTTTGAAAACACAAACACATGAAGAGGGAGAGGGAGAGAGAGAGAGAGAGAGAGAGAGAGAGAGAGAGAGAGAGAGAGACTAACTTGAGAAGTAGTCACTCAGTTGCAAGTCATAGACTAGGCATCGTGTTTTTTCTTCATTCACTTTGCTTTCCTGTGTGAATGGTTAGAATAGTCTCTCATATTGCTGTGGGCATTTCTGAAGAGGTTTTGTAATGTTTATGGGCTTCAATATAAATAAAGCATGATCAGTGGGCAACAGCATTTATTAATGATATTTATATTATATTTATTATTATTTATTTTATTGGAGGACTTCATCCTCAACCAGGGGTCTTTCCTGTTTGGACTCTGCATAAGACATCCTCCATGGCATCTTAGGTGAGCATATGGGTTCTTGTTTTACAGGGAAATTCACTAAAATTCTCAACATTAGCTATGGTTTGGAGTTTAGGTGTTATACAGATACATACCTACTGAATAAGACAGTGATAAGCAGATGGAATTTCATAATGGAATGTGCTGAGAGTTTTCCACTTTGGGAAGAGTCTGTCTACCATTCCATTGTGAGCTCTACCAATTCCTGCAGCTGAGAATTACGTTAAAAAATCAGGAGGGAGAGCTCCTGTTCTCCAGCATAATTATCTCTCCAAAATTTGAAATCATTTTGACAAAGCTTTCACTCTCTATGCCACATGGTTTTCCTGGCTGCTCAGAATCAGCAGGATAGGAAAATGCTTCACTTAATCAATGTTAATATTTTACCATTTTTAATTAAATATGAGAACATGGAGGAAATGTGAGCATGACATTTTGAAATATAAATTATGAAAAACCTTTTCTTCCAGATGTGCCCATCTCAATTGCTTCTTCTCAGTGAGTTCTATTTATTTGGATACAAAATGTATTCTCCCTTCCCTATAAGTGATCCATCAGGTAAGAGAAGCATTTGGCAAGAATGTAGAAGGGTTTGTTAGCTATATGGAAAACTATTTCCATTCAGCTTTTTTCTTCTTGGTGACATCTCACTGTTGGCTAGATATGTGTCTGATTAGTAATGGTGCAGTGATTGGTACCAAAAGGAAATTTCCAACCTTGCTAAATAAAGAGAAGCTTCTTGAGTGCCCCCCAAATCTATCCAAAGTATCTACGTCTGTTCCTGCCTGGTACTGTTCATGAGTTTCACAGATGAGAGATTAGAATCTTAAATCCTCCATTAGCACTGGTAAGTGTCTTGATTAGAAGAGACTAGAAAAAGCCCTGAGACTCCAGCAGACAAAAATTGACTAGTAATCATCAGCCATCCATATTTTGCCTTGATTCCAATTGATTCCATTCATAGATCTTTCCAAGAAGTGGGAAATCAGATATTTAAGTTTTTCCCTTTCCTCCTGACAAGCAAAAGGATAGGAAAAAGAGACATTTTTCAGTGACAAGCAAAACCTCTGTAATTCATCCTGAGTAAAAAGTCGGACTGAATGTTTGAGAGGCATCTAGGTGTTGCAGTGGACAGAGCCTTAGAGTTAGAAAGACCTGAGTTCAAATTCAGCCTCAGATACTTGACACTCACTAGCTGTGTGACCCTCTGCAAGTCACTTAACCTCAATTGCCTTGACAACAAAACATGTAGTTTTGCTATTTTCAAGCATGTACAATAATTAGAGCATAGTTAATCACTGAGTTGTCCTCCAAAGATTCAGGAAGAGAATTGGAGCAGGGGGAGGGGAATATGATTGCAATTCTTAAGTATTTGAATGGCTGTCATGTGAAAGAAGATTTAGGCTTAATCTGCTTTGCCCCAGAGGGCAGAACTAGTTAGAATGGGCAGAAGTTGTAGAAAGAGAAACTTGAATTCAATATGAGGAAAAACTCTAATGATCAGAGCTGTCCAAGAGTGGAAGGTGCTACCTGGCCTCTCACCAGAACTTCACTCTCTGGCAATCAGCTCAGGGTCAGACAGTGACTAAGTGTCTCAAAGTCAAATTCGAACTCAGATCCTCCTGTCTCCAGGGTCAGTGCTCTATCCGCTGCACCACCTAGAAGTCCCTCAAAAGACTTTTTCAAACAAAAGTCAGATGATCATTCAGGGATACTGAAAAGAGCAATCAAGCAAACTCTTGTTCAGGAAGAGGTTGAACCAAATGCCCTCTGAGTTCCAGCTCAGCGATTCAGTAATTTAGTAAGTCCTGCATTCCTGAAGCAGACTTGCTTTAATGAAGAAATAAGAGGGCTTTGGAATTACCTCACCAGAACACCAGCCTTAAACCATGCTGGTTTTTTAGATCTCACTATCAATAGGAAAAGTGTTGATATGCTTGGAACAAACTATAAAAGTTTATTTTCCCAAGTTAGCAAACATTCTCCTTATAATCTCCTTTACATTCTTCATTTGTTTAGAAAACCCCCAATTGAAGCATCTCCTATCCACTTCCATAGCGAATTCCAGAGTGAATACACTTTTATAAATCTTTGTCTGATCCTCTCTTTATAAAAAATGCTTTTTTGCTATGAACTTAATAGTCATTAACAAATATTTTCAAATTTACATAAAAGGACAAAAAAAGATTGTTTATGAAGCCAAGAACTATTGTATATAGTTTCTTTTTTTTAAGTATAGATTATATTCTACAAGGTAGTAACAAAAGTTGCCTATTTGTGGTACCTTCTGAATTTGTTTTTGTTCTCTTCTGGTTTTTTTAGTGTTTTATTGATGTTATTTCTTGTACTTTTCTCATTCTCTACTGACTCCAGTCACCATCTCCCATCCCTACCAATAGAAACCCTCCTTTGTAATAAATAAGTATAGTCAAGAAAAATAAATCAATAATAATGGCCCTGGATGAAAATGTACATTTCATTCTCTATATCTCATCTATCATTTCTTTTCCAAGAACCAGGTGAGTCTCTTTTTTCCTTATGTAATAACGTTCTACCAACACCTACCACTGAGTTCTACATGTAATTAGTGCTTAATAAATCTTGATTGATTGATTGGTCTTCACGGGCATATTCAGTATATTTCATGAGGATGTACAGCTAGGGAATTTTTTTTCTTAATTTTAGGCAAACATTTATTGAGCATTCAATCATGGAAGACATTTGTATTTATCAAACAAAAGACATTTAAACTTAGCTTTAATGAACAACTAAAGGTTACCTTAAAATATAATCTTTAAAAATAAGTCATTTATATACATACATACATACATACATATATATGTGTATATATATATATATATATATATATATATAAAATAAAGGTGTGCCTGGGCAACCCAGCATACTATACAAAGGCTTACAATGGTCTCTAAGTTACCATCATATGCTATACACAGGCTTACAGTGGTGGTGTCTAAGTTCCTTGAGGCCTAAAGGAATAGAAATGACCAAAAATATTTGAAGGATCCTATGTAAATTAATCTGGTTAAATAATCCTGTTGTCCCTTTAAGATCTGACGACTGTCTAAACAATCCCTGCCCCTTCTGTTCCATAGATGACTGCAGAGAAGCCAAGGCTGTATGGGACACTATCTGAAGTGAAAGCCACCCCTAGCCATGGAGAGATTCCAACCATGAGAGACAGCTTCTCACATGGCAAGTTAACAGCTCACAGACACAGTTCAGGCTTTGAATTTGTCCTGCCTAAGGCAGCAGCAGCTGCGGCAGAATTCCAGTGAACAGCCTTTCTTTGCTTCCCTGGCAGGTAATACATCCCATTTCTAAACAGAAAGAAGCCCCATACTCTTCTTCTCTCACCTGAGCTTCCTCAGAATGGAGGGGCTTGGGAGGATGCTGAGTTCCAGTTCTTTTCCCTTATAAATCTTTCAACAGGGTCAAATGTAGATGGCATTTGGTGGGCTTTAACTCTTGCTTCTCCCAGTAGAAAGAGTGACTCATTCCAGAGGCATGTGAAATATTCATGTTCTTTTTCTTAGAATGCCTACATCCCCCTTCCCCAGCTCTTACCTCCCACAGCTTGGTTAATCCATACTTAACAGAATCTACAACTGTAGGGGCTGAAGGTGCTTTAGCAACTATTTCCTCCTGGGATGGGGGTTCTTTGTGCCTCTTCAGTGGACAACAGGGACACACAACCCATGAACAAACTTTGGAATCCCAGAAAAATATTGCCCACTTTAGTGTGTAAGGAATGACTCTCCCACATACAATGTGCCTTCAAGAATATAAAATGAGAATAGTAAAGCTAGATGGAGAAGGTAGGGAGAAGGCTCTGTACTTCTCTCTCAGCATCCATGAGACCCTGAGAGTACCAAGGATATACAACCAGCCACAATCCTTGCCTTCAAGGGGCTTTATAGAATCCAGTACCTTAATAATTAGCCCATCTCCCTCAAGGTACAGATGAAGAAGTAGTATGAGCCAAGGTTATATAGGTGGGAAGTAACAGAGATGGTGAGAAAGGAAACTTTTATCACAAGATAATTGACAGTATGCAACCAGGCATGATTATGCCAAGTGAATAGTTAAGGCAGAAAATTCTAGAGGAAATAGTGTAGTGTGGTTGGAAAATCCCTGTGTTCTAATTCCAGCTTCTTGACTGAATGATCTGACTAGTCCCAGTTTTTCCCTGCCACAGTTTACTCACGAAAAGAATGAAGTGGTTGGACCGTTTACCCTCCAAAGTCCCTCTGCCTCCTAACCATTTAAGATTTATGCCCATTTGACAAAATAGCTACCTGAAGTTTGATTTGCCCAAGGTCATTTGCTGAATCAAATTAGAAGCCAGACCTTGTGACTTCTAGTCCAATGCCTTTTCCAATGTGCCATATTATTCAGAAATGGGGGCATAAGGTCATATGCTAATCCATTTTTTGATGGGAGAGGGGAGGAATTTCCTTAGAAGATTCAAACTTCTGAAGAAATTTTCATATTAGAAATAAACCAATCAGTGATGCTAAAAAGCAATACACCTTTATTTGGCACACTTATGTGGCTTAACTTGTGACCTTCTTGAGAGTGGGGGAAGGAAAGGGACAGAGAAAGGAGGAGGGAACATCAGTATCATGTTCACCAGGGAGGCAAAGACACAACTGGCTCTCCAGAGGTGCAGCATGCAGCCCACAGTTTTATAATCAGAGGATCCCAAGGCCTTGGATGAGATGAGGCCACAACTGCAGTAAGAAGGGAATCAATGATCACATGACAGATTCCTGACCAAGCATCCAGGTTATGCAACCCACTCATCCAGTAGTTCACTGGTAAATGTTTAATAACCAACTCTCTGACAAAAAAAAATCACACAACACATTTTTAAGTTTAATCTGAATTATTCATCTTTTCCTCCATCACTTCCTTAAATCTAGACAATTAAAAAAGCCAATAAATAAATCAAGCCTTGATTTGTGTAGTATTTGCTGATTTCCAAGTTGTAAATGCTCACTCCGAAAATTTAACAATATCTCAAGCTGGTTCTAGCTGACTCCAGCAAGCCCCTGCCTTCATCTCTATGCTGAGTTCACACACCTGGAATCATCTTATAAAATGGCCAATTGGCAATGTCAAAGTCAGGTGTGGTGTGGGAGCCAGGGGGAGAGGGCTGGGGACAAGAGGAAGGGTTGGGAGGTCTTCCCATGTAACTCCCTACCCTTTTTGGCATTGGTCTCTAGATTTGCGTCTTGTTGCAATATCATAATTTTTGGCTAATGACTACCCACTAAGAGTGTATAAATCTATCTCACTCTAATAAACCAAAGCTACAAGTTTACTGCAAGAAAGATTCTAGATATGGGAGCTGATGCCAGAGAATGAGTACAAATCTGAGCAGGTAGATGGCTCTGTTGGTCAGAGATAACCTGCCAAGATAACCAGCCTTCCTCTCCAAAAAAAAAAAACAAAAAAATTTCCCTAATAACACAAAGGCGAAGGAGACCAAGGAGAAGATTTTTAAAACAAATCAGACCCTGATCCTCTAGCTCCCTATTCGTGTAAAACCAAATCTGCTGGCATAGACTTTTTTCTCTCATTCCAGACTCACTTTTATGAACCCCCAAGAGTAAATAAACTGAGCTTTCTATTCACAGTCATTGACCCATTCTTCCTTAACTGTGTGGCTTTCTAGACCTTCAGTCTGCATTTGTAGCCTGTGATAGCAGTGGCATTAGGAATCAAGCTACTTCATTCTCACTGCATTTGGGGGCTGCGAAATTTTGAAAGAAATACTACAATCACATGGCTAATATGGAAATATGTTTTACATGACTTCACATCTATAATGAATATCATAGTACTTGCTTTCTCAATGAGTGTGAAAAGGTCTAGAGGGAGGGAAAGAATTTGGAACTGAAATTTTTTAAATAATGTTAAAAAATAAACAATTTAAAAAAAATAGTGCAAGCAGCTGGAGCTTCATTCTTTTGGCTAATTACTCCATACCCATGACTATCCTACCAACCCCTATGCTTTTGAGCACCTTCTTGTCACCTGTCCAAGGTTTTTTGCATGTTTCAGATTTAAAGAATTATTTATTACAGAATTAATACTTATTCTATAGTTTGTACCTAAGAAATGATCTTTTTAGTGCTTTTTAGTGGTATTCAAGAAACAAAAACTTTTTCTGAGATAGGACAGCATTCTTATGGGGTAACCAAAGGTTTTTAAAAGTAAGCACTAGGCACTTAAGATTAATTACAATTTATTCAATTATCAATTCATTCAGTCATCAACAGTGATACCCAGATTATGTCTATCAAATATATCCATCATATAACAATTACAGAGATCAGAGGAAGAGAAATGGTCACTTTCACATGTCTGGGTTTGCAGCTTTCTATGGAAATGTATGGAATGGCTTATCAACCATTGAATTACAGACTTGATGTGGGGGGTAAGTGTGGGGAGGGGGGTGGTGAGGTTCCCTCAGCTAAAATGAGAGGGAGTGTTTGAAATGACAAATATGAGTAATTCAGAGAAAGACAGGAAGCCCCAGATGAACCAATAGAAAGTGCAGTGAACAGAGCCTGGGAAACAATATACAAATTGACTATAACCATGGAAATGGAAATAAAATTAAAAGGAAGCTTAGTACTGAATAACCATCAGGGCCAATCTCAGTCCCAGAATCCAGTTCAATGGGGACACCAAGGGTATAGAATGTCACATACACTGTCAGACATTGTGTCCATTGGTTTTACTTAACTAGTTTTCTTTGTTGCAAGGGAATGCTCATGGCTTGATGGGCAGGAGGCATGGCACAAAAAGGGAAGAGAAGGATTTCCAGAAATTACTTTGATATAAAATGAAAGGTAGAAACAAAACTTGTCAATAGGTAGGTGCTCAGACAATATATTGTACAATATTCATATAGTACTTGCTATGTGCCAGGCACTGCATTAAGTTCTTTACAAATATTATCTCATTACAACCCAGCCTTTCAAAGTAGGTGCTGTTATTACCCCTGCTTTAAAGATGAGAAAAACAGATGTTAAGTGACTTGCCCAGGGACATACATCTAGTAAGGGTCTGAACCGAATTTGAACTGAGGTCTTCCTGACTCTATGGCTGGCATTCCATCCACTGAACTACCTCACTGCCCTACATTGATAGAGGTGAATATGAAGCATCTCTGTAAAGTGGAAATTGTGACAGATTTGGAGTCAGAAGACCTAGGTTTAAATCTTGATTCTACTTTATGATATCTTATGCACACTGATTAAAAGAAAAAATAAACTCTTAAACCATCATGCACAATATGGGTCTGAGTTCAATAGTCAACATGCTAAAGTCTATGCCAGGGTCTACATGAGATAGATTATGTTATAAAGGAACAAGGCATATTGAATCAGATCATAGACTGAGTCATCAGGATTATAGACCAGATGGCCTTACACATGCACATGCACATACACATACACACACACATCCCAATTTTACAATTGAGGAAACAAGTTCAAAGAAATTCAATGACTTCCCCAAGGTCACATAGCTTGTGTCAGAGGTAGAGTTAGAAGCCAAGTCATCTGACTTCACAAACGCAACTCTTTCCTTTGCACTATGCACACATCCTCCCTAGGAAGTAACAAAGATGAACCAAGTGGCCTCTGATGGAAGAACTTTGAGTCCTACACATAAAACATTTAAATGTCAGAGACTTTTGTCCTAAAGTAATGGTGAAAACCTCCTTCTTCTACCCCTAACAAAGTAAGACAACACAAGACAAAACAAAGCATAATACAATATAATACAATAAAATATAACACAAGATAACATTACAGGACAAACCAAAAACACCATAACATCACATTATATAACACAGCACCACATAATATAACAAAACACTTTGAGCTCTTTGGTCCTGGAGGGCATAAGACATCTACCAAGAGCATTAGACTCAAATACAATGAGATTCAGGAGAACCTGAGCCCACCTGGGTGTCATGTTGGTCCTCCCACAAGGACAGAGGTGATAATGGCTGATTCATTGTGCCTGTAAATCTTTTTTCTTTCTCTACTCATACTTTTCATAAAATTGTTGTTTTTTGTTCAGTTGTTTCAGTTGTGCCTGACTCCTTGTGACTCTATTTGGGATGGGTTTTTTTTGTAAGGATGCTACAGTGGTTTGCCATTTCCTTCTTCATAAAACTTCTATCTACATCCAGAAAAAAAATTGATATACAGAAGTATGTATAAAATAATTTTACATATATATGATATATGTATGTATCGATTTGTGTCTAATGGTAACCATCTGGGGGAAGAAAAGAAAAATAATTTATACAGTTTTGTTGTATATTTGAAAGAAATAGCAAGTTGTGCATAGTAGATTTACCGTTTCATGTATAATGATGTTTTTATTGTACTATGTTATGAAAATGCTTGTTTTATTCCATAAATTAAAAAAATTAAACCATAAAATTTCTTTCATTTTATGCTGTGTGTGCATGGTTCTGTTTGCAAAGTCCAAAATTTAAATCTTATGTGACCTTGGGCAAGTCACTTAACTTTTCTGGACCTCAATTTCCTAATATATAAAATATAAAGGATGGATTAGATGATCTCTAAGGACCTTTTTGACTCTATTATCCATTATAGCATCCTGGGGTGCTATTGGGTAATCTATGAGACAGAAGAACCATCTTTATCTTACAAGGACAGGAAAAATAAGTTGAGTCAAATAACTGTTACTTGGAGAATTACTTTCATTCTAGAATATGATATGGAAAACCTCATATCTCCCCTGATCTCTGGTTTCCTGACCATGCTTCCCTTCTTTCTTCACTCCCCTTTGACATTCATTTGGATGGCCAGAAGATGACAAGTTAACTTGGGTTTTACTGTCTAGATTCGATTACTTCCCTTCCCTTTCTTTTCCTTTCCCCCTGCTTAAAGGCTCTCTTCTGCACCCTCCTACCTTAAGACTGATTATCAATAGTAACTATTGCTGTTTCCCTCCCAGGCTAATGTCTTTCTTTTTCTTTGCATCGCCTGGCCATCCCCTGACTAATTCTTAAATGGCCTATTCAATGAATGGGTGTTACCTCAACCTAAGTGAGTACCTGAATAGACCTTGACCTAAAAGGACCAAAGTACCCCAGTGCATCCTGGGCCGTCTCCAGTCATCTTGGTGAGTATTTGGTCACTGGATTCAGATAGCTCTGGAGGAGAAATGAGGCTGGTGACCTGCACAGCCCTCCCTCACTCAAAACAAGTCAAATGCAAGTTATGTCATCATTTGTCTGATGGCATGGTCTTCAACAACCAAGGACAAACACAGCAACAACAATCCACATTCGTTTTCTTCTTTATTCTCAACTTTATCCTAACCTGGCAGTTTGATGAAGTGAAAAGAACACGGGGCTGAAAACTGAGACCTGGATTCTCATTTTGATTATGCCAATAGCTTATTATTTGACCTTGAAAAAATAATTTCCCCTCTCAGGGGAAATTTCTCCTCTCTGAAGCTAAAGTTTCTTGTTTTATAGATGACTTAAAATACTTTGAAAGGCAATAGAATATAACATTATTAATAAGATGATGAAATAATCTTACTTGTCTACTTCAGTGATTTCAAGAGCCCCTGAAGATACTGAGTTGTCTTCCTTCCACCAACTAAGACTAAAATTTAATAAACAGCCTTGATGAGTTTCTATTGCTCCCCCTGCCCCCTGCCCAAAAAAAAGAAATTCATGACATGGAGACCAACCTTCAGTGAAAAGCTTTCTCATACTTAGCTGGAACGGTGCTCAGACCACTGGCCACTCTTTAAAAAGGATTTTGCTGCTGTTGCTGTTAACAACAAGCTGAAGGGCATCTGGAAGAGAGCAACAAGGCAACACGTGCCATATGAACACTAATTGAAAGAGACATGATAATTGTTTTCAAGTATTCAATGGTTTCTCATGGGGAAGAAGGAATAGACTTGCCCTAGTAAGATGGAGAAGAAAAAATCAAAAGCAATGAGTAGAAGTTACATGGACACAAATTTAGGACTGGGAACAAGAAAAATCTTCTAAATAATTAATGATATGCAGAAGGGGAATGGGCTAGTAGGTTCTCCTTCACTTGAGATATGGTGGGAAAATCTAGAGGACCATTTGTTGGAAATACTATAGGAAAGATTTTGATTTAGGTATGGGTTGGACAAGTCAAGGGTTCTTTGTCCTTTTTTTGTTTTGTTTTGTTTATTTTGGGGTTTTTTTGTCATGAACCCCTGTGGTAGTCTTGGTTAAGTCTTCAGATTCTCTATCAGAATATTTTTAAATGTGTAAAACAAAATACATAGGATTATAAGGATTATATTGAAATATAATTATCAGAATGTTAAAAAAAAAAGTTCACAGACCCTGGGTTAAGAACTCCTGGATTAGATCGTCCCTAAATTCCTTTCCAACTCTTGAGATTTTCCAATTTTGTGATAAAGTGACCTCTGAAGTTCTTCTAGGAGGCAGTTAGGTGACACAGGGAAGAAAGTGTTGGGCCTAAAGTCGGGAAGACTCATCTTCCTGAGTTCAAATCTAGTCTCGGATTCCTACTAACTGTGAGACCCTGCTCAAGTAATTTAACCTTTAGTTTCCTCATCTGTACCAATGACTAGGAGAAGGAAATGGCAAACCACTCTAGTAACTTAGCCAAGAAAACTCCAAACTAGGTCACGAAGAGTCAGACATAAATAAAAATTACTGAATAATACTAATACTATAGATAATTCAGAGCAAGCCCAGAGTAGTCCTTGAGTCATTTTAGAGTTTGCATTTAAGCATCAGATTTCAATGGGTGTCATACGGGACTTTTATGTCCTCAGAAATTTTACTCAATTTTATTCAAAAAATATAAAAGCCAACCTTATTATGGATCTGCACAAAAACACCACAAATTCCAAACATTAAAGAAAACCTTGTTCTCCAACAAGACCCTTTTTTTCCTCTGTGTGGATAGAAATAAGCATCTCTAATTAGGTTCCTACTTTGAAACTTGTAAATAAAATATTTAGACAGAATAAGCATCATTTTTGAAGTAGCGTTTAATGTGTTGTTGTTGCGTCTCCAAACAGAGATACACAGAAGAAAGGTACCAGATAACAGTAGAATAGTCATAAACATCCACCCTTGTCTATTTGCATTTGTATGTCATCACTTCCTACTAACAGAGAGGATAGGGCTTAAAGTCTGGATTAGAGATTTTGTTTCCAAGAAATTCAACTTTATCAGTTTCTTACATAGTATCTCAAATGAACCTATCAAAGTATGGCCTTGTAGAGATCCCTTAGGGCACCCACATTCCTTTTCGGTCAAAATTTTGCAATTAATACATGAATTTATGTAATCATTTGTATGCTTCTTAAATACTCAAAACCAAATGACTTCAATTTACTATTGCTACTACAATGTGTATGATTTATAGAGAAAAAAATTCACCTACCAAAGGAAAACCTCAATCTACCTTACTTCAAACTGATAACAAACTCCAAATCAATAGAATCCAGAGAACAAATTCTATTTTGCACATAAGGAAAATTAGATAGATGATCTAGCCCCTGAGCACAGAAATAATGAATGCAAGAATGTAGGAGACTGAGTCCCAATCATTTACTTTTAACATTATAATTAATAATAATAAATTATTTTTAAATAACATTTTATTTTCCCCAATTACATAAAGACAATTTTTAACATTCATTTTTTAAAAGTTTGAATTCCAAATTTTTTCCATCCCTTCCTCATCTCCCCCATCCCCAAGACAGTAAGCAATCTGACATGTTATATGTGTGAAATCATGTAAAAATATTTCCATATTAGTCATGTTGTAAAAGAAGAAACAACCCCCTCCCCAACTATGAATAAATAAAGAAAGTTAAAAATGGAATGCTTTGGAGTATTCTGACTCCATCAGTTCTTTCCCTGGATATAGATAGCATTTTTCATCATGAGTCCTTTAGAATTTTCTTGAATCATTGTACTGCTGAGAATAGCTAAGTCATTCACAATTGATCATGGTATAATATTGCTTTTGCTGTGTACGATATTTTCCTGGTTCTGTTCCCCTCACTTAGCATCGGTTCATATAAGTCTTTCCAGCTTTTTCTTATAGCACAATAGTATTCCATATATCCAACCATATATCACCACTTGTTCAGCCATTCCCTAAGTGATGGGCATCCCCTCCATTTCCAATTCTTTGCCATCACAAAAAAAAAAGCTGCTATAAATTGTTTTGTACATACAGAGACTATTCCTTTTTATAAATCTCTTTCAGATGCAGATCTAATAGTGGCACTGCTGGGTCAAGGGGCATGGATAGTTTTATAGCACTTTTGACACCATAGTCGTAACAATAAGAGTTTTTAATAGCCCTTTGTGGTAGATACTATTATTATTCCATTTTATAGATGAGACAACTAATACTGAGAAAGCTTGCGTGACTTTCCCAGTCATATAACTAGTTGTTGAGCCAGGATCAGAATTCCAGTCTTCCTAACTCCAAATCCACACTCTATCCATTACACCATCTTGTTGCCTTTTATAATAAAGAAAGAGCACATTGCGTAGCAGATAGAGTACTGAATTTGCAATAAGTGAAGAAAACCAGAGTTCAAATATGGTCTTAACACTAGCTGGGCAGGAATGAACAAGTCCTTTAATCTCTCAGGGTGGGCTGCAATCTGCATTGGTGCTCCCATGCATTCCCACACCAATAAAATCACAGATCTTTAATGTACAATAGTTATGATCTGTATTAATACAGGGCCTTCAGACTTTCCTCCCAATAGCGCAGTAATCTCTGTGTAAGGATGGTTATCTCCCATCTCCCAGACACTAAAACTAAGACCCAGAAGAGAAGTGATTTGCCCAGGACCACACAATTAATGTTGTGTGAGAGTTGGGAAGCAAGCCTAGGTGTTCTAAATCCAAACCGGTTGCTCCTTCAGCCATACTACTCTCTCCCTTACCCTTCTCACCCCCAGCTCTGGTGTCTTTAGGCTTATTAGAGTAAGACAGATTGCTCACACTCCTAAAACAGTGGGCAGTCATTAGCCACAAATGTGACATTATAGCAAAACATAGCTCCAGAGGCCAGGCTTTTCAGAGCAAGCTAAAATTCCCAGGAGATGCCAGCTCTGTGGGAAAACACAGCAGCTCTTTGCGGTGGGAAGAATGTATCGGCTGCAAAGTCATTAGTGGGAGGTCTGTTTGGGGAGGAAACAATTGGGGAGAGAGAAAGAGACTAAAAAAACCTAATTTGGGATGGAGAAGAACTCAACCGTTGCTGTAGGAAACTGAGGAAAGTAGTTATTATCTAATGGCAGGTGTATGTGTATGAGAGAAAAAGAGAGAGACCCAGACAGAATGAGAATGTAATTATCCAATCCAATTCACACAGAAAAAGAGAGACAGAAAGGAGAGGTTGCCAGACTGTCTGGTATAGTATGACATTTCAGTAATCATTCCCGTCACTCCCTGGTGAGGCTAAAACAAAGAGAAATGGGAAGGGATAGATATGGGACACCCTTGGGAAGGACTGGCCATGAGGCAGGGTAGACTAGCCTGCCAGACTAAATATTTTTCTGTTTAGGGATTTGGAAGCATCCTGTGAACTGACTTAGGGCATCACAAAGGACAGAGTAGATCCCTTGCCTTGTGATGGTATTGGAACCCAGCTCCATTATTCTAGGTATGTCATCATCTGTTCTTGAGCCACTACTAAAGAAATGGCACCATGTCATGGAAGGGTATCTGGACTAGGAAGCAGGCAATCTGGATCCCTCTTAACCCTGCTAACTGATTGATTGTATAATATAGGAGAATCACCAGACCATCATTGGGAGTGTTCATAGCTCATGAAAGGTTAGAACTTGGATGTGGCCTTAGAAATGCAATGTCAGAGTTGAAAGGCATCTCACAATTCCTGAGCTGGAACAGAAGATAGAGGACATTTAGCCCAAATTTCTAATTTTTGCAGCTGGAGAAACTAAGTCCCAGGGACAGGAGGTTGTCACACAGGTAGTTAATGGCAAAATTAGGATACACAAGCCAGAGTTCACAGTATTACATCTTGCTAACTGTCTGGACTAGGAGTCAGAAGGCCTGGGTTCTAGTCTCAACTCCATCACTAATTTACTATAAAATAGGAAAAGAGCCCCTGGTCATTCACTGGTTACGTTAATTAGTCTCTTCCATTATTAAGAGAAATTTCCCCTTCACTTTCAGGGCTATTTGGCATTATCCTTTCAGTGACAGCTATTTGAGTCTGAGCATTTGAAATGGCCTAGAGAAGCAATTTAATTAGCAAGAGGGAGGGAGAGGAGGAGGAAAGGTAGCTGAGGCCAGAGTATTAAAGCAAGAGGCAGCCCCTCGAGATGCCAGCTCTCCACCAATTTCTCTCATCCCATTCCCTCCCTGAGGGAGGTAGGATTTGGGGACCAAGCGCAGAAAAGAAGGAGGAGAAATAGGAGAATCAAAAGTGGAAGAGATGGTGCTATTTTCCTGTGGCCCCTGCCCCTCTCTTTTAATAAAAGGATGCTGAGTGAATGCTTTGAGTGGAGGGCTGGGCCTCACACACACCCTGCCTTCTTGCTTTTCTAGCTGGAGGGAAGGAAGAGCATGCCTGGAAGCCAATGTCATATTCAATTCAGGTCTATGTGGGAAGCTGTCTAACTGGACACTTTATTGGACTACTGCTTCTTCCTTGGCTTGCCCCTTAATTGCATCAACATGCAAATTATACCTCCAGCATAATGTATCTCATGATAAACATGTAAATTCTTACACGTTCATGTAGCATATCTGTACACTAATCTAAAAGACATACGTGTTTTCACATACATAGCTCAATCATGTCAGATATATGTATATGTTGCATAACATGTGATTCACATGTGCACATATTCCAGCATGATCATACATGTACGTATAGACCTAGTCAAACAATGCACATTTTACATTTGCATTTTTCTCCGGTGTTTACATGCTCTAATCTTATATGTTCCCACATCAATCAAAGAAGTAAGCAAGCACTTATTAAGTGCATACTATGCGCCAGGCATTGTGCTAGGCTCTAGGAATTCAAAGAGGAGGGAAGGAATTCAAGGACAAAGGAATTTAAGTCAAAGTGAAACATTTCCCTCACTCAAGGAGTTTACATTCTAACAGAGGAGAGAAAATCTACATAAATAAGCATGTATACAAAATGAATACAAAGCAGATCCCAGGTAATTTTGGAAGGGAAGGCAGTTGGGCTGCGGAGAGAGAAAGGGGAGCAGGAGGGCCTTCTGCAGAAGGTGAAATTGGAGCAGAGTCTTGAAGGAAGACAGAGTTCCCAAGTGGTACAAGTGAGGAGGGAGGGCATTCCAGACATAGCGGGCTGGCCCATTCAAAGATATAGAGATGAGGGACTGAAAACTGTATGTGAGGAGTAACAAGAACTTGTTCAACCACAAATGTTCAATTCAACAAATGCTTATTACCAGTAAAGCAGCGTAATAGGTGCCATGGACACAAAGATGAAAAATAATGTAGTTCCTGCCCCCAAAAGATTATTTTCCTAGTTATGCATATACCTATATATAGCTGTTTCATAGACACCTGCATAACCATACATATAAATATATATTTGTATATGAAACACACATACAGATACAACACAGTGTACATATACACATGAGATATAGCCATACAAGTCCAGCATACATTC
This sequence comes from Potorous gilbertii, assembly GCA_028658325.1. Lineage (NCBI taxonomy): Eukaryota > Metazoa > Chordata > Mammalia > Diprotodontia > Potoroidae > Potorous > Potorous gilbertii. The sequence continues at coordinate 297,925,262 of CM053769.1, read as the reverse complement.
ATATACTTTCAAATAACAGCACATGTACAACCACAAGCAGCATAATCTTAATGAGTTAATGATGTGATAAGTAAGCCAAAAATACTAATGCAATCTTAGAATGCACTATTGCAACTTAGTGCCAAGAAAGAGTCTCATTGGCCTCTGACATGTTTAACTCCATCTGGGGTATAGTATTGAGGTCTGGGTGTCCCTTTTCAGAAAGATATTGACAAATTGGGAACGTAACTAGAGCAGGGATTCTTACACAGACACACACACATATATATATTCTGATAACTATAGTTCAGTATAATTGGTTTCCTTCAAAATCCTATGTATTTTAATTTTATGCATTTAAAACTGTTATCCTTAGAAGGGGGTCATAGACTTCACTGGACTGCCAAAGGGGTCCATGACACAAAAAAGATTAAGATCCCCTAATGTTACTAGAAAACATGGCAGATAGGGACTGAAGAATTAGAAGGCAAAGAAGAAAATATTTGCTACCAGAAATGTGATCTCTCTCTCTCTCTCTCTCTCTCTCTCTCTCTCTCTCTCTCTCTCTCTCTCTCTCTCTCTCTCTCTCTCTTTCTCCAATTATTATATGGGCTATCATGTGGGGAAGGGATTCAATTTATTCTGCCTGGTTCCAAGGAAGATCAGAAACTTACTTTGGAGTCAAAGCACAGGTTCTCAAAACCTGCTTCTGTTACTCACTAATTGTGAGATCCTGGACAAGTCATTTTATCTCTCTAGATCTTAGTTTGCTCATCTGTAAAATGAGATTTGACTAGATGATCTCCAAGGTCCCCTCCAGTACTAGATCTATGATTCAGTGGGTAGAATTGTAGAAATTCCAACTCTATATAAGAGAAACTTCCTAAGAATAAGATTCCCAAACTAAAATGGGCAGTGCATTTCCCAATACTGGAGGTCTTCATAAGGAGGCTGGATGCCCACTTGTCTAGGATATTTTAGAATAACTGATTTTTACAAGTCTTTTAAAATCTGCAAAGTGATTCTGTGTTCATTAACTCATTTCATCTTCAAACAAGCCTGTGAGATAGGTAATATAAGTCTTATTTGCAAGGACAGAAACTGCATCTCTGAGAGTATACTGCTAGTAAATTTCAAATGTGGGATTTGAATCTAAGTCTTACTATGTTCAAGTCTTACTTATTCCAAATAAGTACTTCCTTTAGTTGCTTATTTACTTACTTACTAGGTCTTACTTCAAGCCTAGCATTCTGTCCATTACACCTAGGTACACATAGGTATGTGATCAGGCAAGCATTTATTAAGCACCTACTTTGTACCAGACATTGTGCCACGAGTGGCATTACTAAAAAGACAAAAGTGAAAGACTATTGAGCAGGTGGTCTCTGAAGTCTCTTCTAACTCAGATTTTAACAAGCCTGTGATATACCACAAATTCTTTCCTCTGGAGTAAACTCAAGCACCAGGTGTTCTTTGAAGATCTCAGGGTGCTGGAAGCCAACTACTGACTGGTTGCTGGATATAGTTTGCTACTTATAGAATCGCATGAATCCTCTTCTCTTAACTTATTTATTTATTTCCTTTTAAAGTGCACCTGCTGTCAGAAGCACAACAGCCTGTGCACTGGGGCAGGCTTATAAATATTGTAGGCTAAGTTTATGTTCCCAGAGTGGCCTTATTGGGGGAAATAACTGAGCGTACAGCAAGTCCTTAACAACAGTCAGGGTCACTGATGGTTTCTCTTCACCTTGTCCTGCAGCATCTTTTAGCAGCTGCTCCAAATAGCTGATTTTAAATAAATAAATAAATAAAATGGGGCAATAGAGCACAGCAAAGTCAAAAGAACTTCTTGCTGGGAGCCCTGGGTTCTAATTATCTAATAATCTAATAATTATCTAACAATCTAGTAATATATAACGACATATGTGACTTCTGACAAGCTCCTTCTCACACTGGCTCTCTGTTTCTTCACGTATAAAATAAAAAGGTTCGATTAGATCAAAGGTTCTTAGGTCAATCAGTATTTAACAAACATTTAGTAAGCACCTGCTATGTACTAGGCTATGCTTAGCAATGGGTCTAAGCTTAAGAGTCTGTGGATGGATTTTAAGAGGTCTGTGAATTGGATGGGGGAAAAAATTACATCTTCATTTCAATGAAACTGGTTTTCTTTGTAATGCTATATATTTTTATTTTATGCACTTGAAAACGCCATCCTGAGAAGGAGTCTGTAGGTTTCGTTAGGCTGCCAAAGAAGTCGAGGACACGCAAAAACCATCAAGAACCCATGATGACATAGAACCATAGGCAAGGATCTGGAAAGGACCTGGGGGTCACCTAGTGCTGAAAATAGTGCATTTTTTTGTTTATTTGTTCAACTGTCAGGGGGCTCTGGAGCAGTAGACCAAATACCTTTTCTTATTCCTAGAGGGGAGGGGCCACCAGGCAGGTCCATGCCATTCTTCATGTCAGGTTCAAACCCTCACACTCTCTTGGACTGTTTGGTATCATTGGAATCTAAGGTCAAAAACAGGCAGGAGGTAGCTGGAGGAATAATACATATTTTGTAAGAAAACCTATTGGTCACCTTTTCTAGAATCATGATAGTTTTAAGATGTGGAAAATAAGCCCATTCAATGCAGGGACTATTTGGAGTGTGGAGGGACGCTAACCCCATTGCCTACCACAACCTTTGGCAACTAAGAGGTGCTTAATAAATGTTTGCTGAATCGTTGAACTGAATTATAGATGAGGAAGAAAATGAAATCTAGAAAGAGGGAGCGATTTAGGGAAGGTCGCGTAGGTAATAGGTAGATCCTGGAATCTGACGCTGACCTTCTGAGGCTAAGCCAAAGTTCTTACCGCTATACCATGGTCCCTAAGGTCCTTTTTTGTCTGAGAATCTGCAGTTCTACACAGAGGCTTCCCCCTCCCCCTCTGACTCAGTCTTCCCACCTCTTCTTAAATATTCATAGTAGTTGCTGGCAGTTCTGAAGCCTGACTGGGCCCCTGGAGACCACAGCAATTCAGGGAAGTATGGGTAATGATTACACTAAGCCCTGAAGCGTCGGGCTGTGTAATGTCCTATTTGAATACTCACTTTGTTGATGAAAATAACAAGAAGTGGCCGGCCCCTCTGCTCTGGGCTTTGGTCTACCATGTTTGGTCCCTTCCTGTCTCCCGTTCCTTCCTTCAAAAAAGCAATCAGATTAATAGGACTGTAGGGGAATAACTTTGGCAGAGAGGAGGGAAGGGTATGTTCTGCTCAGAGAGAGGGAGCCAGAACCAGGGTAAGCAGGAGGATTGGGCACGGGACCCTCTCTCATATAGGAATCTTCCTTTAGCTGAGATTTTGCACATTTCTGAATACTTATACAGGAATACCCCATTTAGTCAGTATCAATAAGGAATTAGCTCATCTGTAATGCATTTTTTTAATTATTGTTACTTCTGCTGCATTCTGTATGCTTGCTTCCAAAAGTCCTTCTTACTTCTTTCTCATCTTCTATGGTCTGGACCACACTTGTTAGCACTTTGAGTAAAATAAGGTCAAGAGAATTGAAAAACCGGCGATAGCAACAATGATAGTAGTGATAACTAATATTTTTAGTGTGTTTTAAGTTTTAAAAAGAATTTAACAAATATCTCATTTGATCTTCACAATAAAGGGGGAATGAGGGAGAAAGTGCTGTTGTTATCCTTAGCTCACAGATGAAGGGAATGAGGCAGGCAGAGAGCAAATGACTAGCCCAGTGTCACACAGCTAGTAAATGTCTCAGGCAGGATTTGAATTCAGATCTTCCTGACTCCAGGCACATAGAATCCCACAGTTGAAAGGAACCTCAGAGGTCATCCAATCTATCCATATCTGATAGGAATTTACTAGCAGCTTGCACTGAAAGGCCTCCATGAAAAAGAAATCTATGATTTCCTGAGCTGCCCCATTCAACTTTGGTACAGCTCTAATTGCTTAAGAAGCTTTTTTTCACATTAAACCAAAATTCACCTCCCCACAACTTCCACTGTTTCATCCTCATTCTGTCTTCTAGGGTCAAGAAGAATCAATCCTTTTCCCATTCCTCAACAAAACTCTTCAGGTACTTAATGGTTGAGGTCATGCTCATACTTAAATCTTCATTTCTCAGGATAAACACTTCTAGTTTCTTCAAATAATCTTCAGATAGCATGGACTCCAGTCTTCTCAATTTTCTGCTCATCCTCTTCTAGATCTTCTCTAGTTAATCAGTCATATAAAATTAGATCCTGAGGGGTTATGAGTCCCATTAGTCTTTGTGACTCTAAGTTTGATGTTCTTTGCACTCATCCCTCTAATTGTTCACCACAACTGTTGCAGAAAGTTATGTCATTTGAAAAAATGGACAGCCAAAGGGGGAAGGGTCATTTCATCCTTTCTGAATAATAGGTAGCTATAGTGTTGTGTAAAGTGTTATTGATAATGGAACAGAACATCCAAGTGGATCTGAATTCTCTCTTTGTCACTTTACTAAGTTATGTGACCTTAAGCAAGTAATTTTATTTCTTTGAACCTCAGTTAGGATCAAGTGAGAAAATGGATGCAAAGTGCTTCCTCAACTTTAAAGCAGAGTGTACATAACAGATATCATCATTTCTTCCTATTGTCTTGCCTAAATCCCTCCTGTTTTTAAGCCTTATGCTTCAGTATAACGTAAGAGCCATCTTGTGTCTGTGCTGCTGAAGTTACCTAGGGAGCAAAACGTAAGGCTGCTCACCTACCATGGACAGCGCCAGAGTGCTGAATTTGCATTTGCCTCACTTAAAGGTGATATCTGTGTCTATCTATACAAAGGATTGAGCAGAGTGGTGACATTTTCTCCACCTAGTTACCCCAAGAGTAAGCCTTCAATAGTTCTGATGGCTTTGTTCCATGAGATTTTCACCAATGATCTGGAAATCATGTTGTGTTCCATATCTGCCAGCAAAAGTTGGGGAAGGCAGGCAGGAGATGTTGCCTGAGTTGCAGCAGACTGTCAAACATTTGCTAGCCTGAAGGTGAGTGAGACCTGACAACCAATCTGGAGTATTTCTTTTCAACACCAGTTCAGCCTCCAGCCTACTGTTGGCACTGTGGAGGAAGGGTCATTTCGTACTTTGGTCAGCTTCTCAGGGCAGACACTGAGACTTCTTTTCTGTCCCTCCTCTATCCCTGTGGAACAATTATGGGTATGCAGCAGGTATATAATAAACCTTAGTGAGAGTTAGAAGAACCAGATTTTAGTCCTAGTGATGCTACTCACTAGTTGTGTGACCTTGGATGAGTTTTTTTCCTTCCTGCTCCTCAGTTTTTCCTCCTGTAAAAGTGAAACCAGGTGGAGAGATTAACTGATCTCTAAGGTCCCTCTCCCCTTCTTCCTCTCTTAATATTCTATAATAAAAGAGAGGTAAAAGACACAGTAGCCACCTTTGATAGGGAATATTAGAAAGAAATTTCAACTGGAATGGTGAGATGCATCATTTTCATTTGAAGCAGGCAGAAGGAATGAGGAACCATGGACAGTACTGTGGGATTATGCCATGTTCTTCTTGGCAGTCATTCCAACACATCTCTTGGGATTCCTGCCATGAGGAAAAACAAAATGCAAATACAGACCTTTCCTTTTATTGCTGACTCTCTCCTCCTCATTTTCCTTCCTACCTCCTTCATTATATATTCCTCCCCCTATAGCCTGATCACTTCTACAACCACTCCTGAATCCTGCAAGAACTCAAATTGGGTGTTTGAGTGAAGGGTCTTGCAGCAAGCTAAGAGCTGGAGAGGTGAGTTATGGAAGAATAGTCTCCCTGACTCTTCCATTTACTGAAGTCTTACCTATTTTTCAAGGCATCTCTCAAGTCCTACCTTTCAGTTCTACTAACAACATCTCTGGTGAATCAAGGCAAAGTCTGGTAGCTTCCTTGAGTCTGTAGCTCTCTGACAATCTGGCAGCTGTTATATTCCAAGATATCTCTTGTCAATCAGTTCTCCTGTCAATCAGTCTTGTTAAAAAAAACTGGGATCAGAGGATCATAGATTTAGAGTTGGAAGGGACCATAGTTGTCACCTACCCCAGCACCCTTATTTTGTAGATGAATAAAGTGAGACACAGAGAGGTTATGTGACCTGCCTGAGGTCATTCAGTAAGTCACAGTCATACAGGTAAGTAAATGGAATTTTTCTGACTCCAAAGCCTGTAGTTTTCCCATTGTGTTATACTTTTTCAACCTGTTTATGTGCAACATCCTGGTGTGATGTAAATAGCATTGAGTTTGGGATCAGAAGTCTTGGGGTCGAAGCCCAGCTTTTCTATTTAGTACCTGTGTGACCTTCAGCAAGTTTATTTCCTCTCTCTGGGCTTCAGTTTCTTCATCTGTAAAATGAGGAGACTGAAATAGAAGATTACCAAGGTCTTCTTCAACTCTAAAGCTACTGATTCTGTGAATTTTGCCTTCAGTTCCCAGGTTGAACTGGATTCCCAACAGGGTTTAGTTTCTCAATGCAAATACCTACAAGAAGGGGGTTTTCACTCTGGCCAAGGTATTTAGAGAAAAAGAAAGCAGAAGCAATTCCCACATCACCACCTCTTAAATTATTCATTGAGCCCTTTGGTGACCCCTTTCTATTCTTCCCAAGTCATAGATAGGAGAAAGGAGTTTGGGGCTAAAGATAGCTAACCTAGAATGACAAGAGTCAGACAGCACCATCTAGTGGAGGGCCTCAAAGTAGCTCAGCCAAGAAACAATGAGTCTACAGGAGGAAGGGGAATGTAGGAAGGGATTGGCTAAATCTACCAGAATTCAAAATTGTTTACAACAATGGCAAGAAGCTGACATTGCCCGTTTTTCCACAAAGATACGATCATATGAAAGTTCATTTACAGATATCTTTAACACTTCCTTTCGTCCTACTTCTGGCAAAAGAAAAAAAGGGTTGGGGGGTGAAAATCCCAGCTGAATGCTTTTCTATTGATACTAATGATGCTGAAAATAGACACATATTCTTATTTGTAGACAAAAAGTCTGAAAAGAATGGCAGCTTTCTATGGTTTTTACATCACATGGCAATCTCTGAGGGTCCAAAAAAGTCAATTCACCTTTCTTCCCCATGTTAACTCAAGAAAAAAAGTCAGTCAGTATTATAGCCAGATAGTTGGTCAGTTCATTAAAAAAATGGTACTAAATCTCTCAAAAGATTTTTATTTTTTCCACTGAGACCTTTGGGGACAAGGCTGAATGAAGATTACAAGCACAATTACAATTAGGAAGTATTATTGAGAAACTGAAACAATTACCCCAGCCCCAGATTTGCTCATTCACTCATAACTAGACCAGAGGGTAGACATGGTGATACTGGAGACTGGGATACTGATTGGCGTCTGCATCATTTGGACTGCTAGAAGTATCATTAAGAGTATAAGTGGGCTGTAGGTTCCTGACAATTCTCCTTGGAATTCGGGCAAACTCCTGAGCTAAGAGAATCTATTATGAACCTCTTTGTATTTACAGGAATGAAATGAGACAGGTATATTATATCCACACTCTGAACTCTAACATCTCACAATTATTTTGCAAAGAGAGTAATGTCCTTCTGGGAACCGACTGAATACATTAGATTTCTGCCCAGAATGGATACCAGTGATGTTGTCTGATTGCTCTAAAACCTGCAGTGCTTTAGAGAACAGATCAAGTTTTGGTTTTCCTAGATCTGGATTATATTTATTGAACTACTTACTTGTCATAACAATATGCCACAGAGCCATAGTGAAAACAGGAAGGTGCTGGCACTTATGTATTAGGGGAAGCCTGTGGTGCCAGAGATCATCAGTACAATATGGAACTATATCACTTGGAAATTTTAGAACACCTTTCATAGCTCTGAAATAATGATCCCAGAATCTTTGAGCTGAAAGGGACCTTAATCCAACATTCCACCCAGTGCAGAGATCTCCTATAGAACATCTCTGACAGGTGAGCATCTGGCTGCTACTTGGATACTGGTAGGGAGCTCACTATTATGGTAAGCAGCACATTCTATTATTTCTTATTTATTAAGAAATTACTCCCTGATTGAAGGCAAAACCTGTCTCCCCGTATCCTTTATCCAGTGGTCTTAGTTCTGAACCCCCTGGAGCCACAAAGAACAAATCTAGTCCCTCTTCCAAATGATAGCCTTCAGAAACTTGAAGATAATCATCTTATCCTTCTTAAATCTTCTTTTTATGCAGGCTGAGTAATGCCAGTTCCTTCAAATAATTTTCACTGAATGTCTTCATGTTCCTTCACTGTTCTAGTCACTTAAGCAGTTGTGAAACCAGGCTTAGAGACTGCATTACACATAGTAGGCATTTAATAAATGTCAACTGAATAAGATGTTTTATCAGAGAGAGAAGGAAATAGAAAAGAAGAAAGGGCAGAAGGAGAAGGAAGGAAAAGAAAGGAAGAAAGGAAAAGAAGGAAGAAAGGAGGAGGAGAAAGGAAAAAGGGAAGAAGGAAGGGGAAGAAAGGAGGGAGGGAAAGAGAGAAGGGGGAAGAAGAAGGAATTATTAAAGTTCTTATTGAAGACTTACTATGTGGCAGACACTGTGCAAGGTGGTTTACAAATATTTCATTTGATTCTCACAACACTCCTGGGAGGTAGGTGTTATTACATCTGAGGAAACTGGGGCAGACAGAGGTTAAGTAACTTACCCAGGGTTACAAAGATTGTATTTGAGACCAGAGTTGAACTCAAGTCTTCCTGACTCCAGGCCCAGCACTCTGTCTACTACAGTACCTAGCTTATAACCCTTTATGTCTTTTAGGCCAAAACCTTAAAGGATGTTGGGGAGAACCTAAAAGAAATTAGGCAGGAAGAAAATAAGTATAGCAGGTATTAAAAGTTTGGGAATGATTTGTGTCTATCATCTACCATCAGTCATAGGTCAAAAAATAGCACCATGAAGCTTGAGATATAATAGCTCATTGAGATTCTACGCTTCCTTCCATTGCCTCCCATTTTTCTGATCCACTGATGAACGTTTGCTGAGAGAAGGGTGCCTTTGTAGTGGTGTTGAAAGCTGGAACCAATGCCCTTTCTTCCTTTGGACAAACACTCTGATACCGTGTGGAGCAAGACAGTTTATAATGAATTGCTCACAGTGTTGGGAATGAAATGAATCAGGAAAATGAAGCCCGCAGTTTGAACTCTAACATCTCACAGTGATTTTTCCAAGAAAGAATTAAACTCTGTCAGGATCTGATGGAACACACTGTGTGTTTCTTAGTCCCTTTATCATCCTTTGGGGTGCACTTTTCTTCTCTAACTCTCCCACCCACCCACAGCTTGATATGGTTTGTGGAGCCTAACTGCTTTCAAATATCTGACTACTTGAAAATAAAAAGGTACAAAAGCACTGTGAACAATGGCTTGGATGTCTATAAGGACCCAAATAACTTTATTCTGATCCTTGTCCATAGTCTGCACCCATAACCCCAGCAACAGATTAATCCCTGACCCCAGCCACAGACCAAGCCCTAATTCAAGGTACATGCTGAGCCCCTAGACCCAAACTCAGCTCTATATTGAACCCTACCATAACAAAAACAATCCTAAACCTGTCAACACACTAAACCTTTACCCACATTCACTCCCCAGCACAGATTAAACCCTAATACTGGATTTAGATTTGGCACTAACATCCAATATAGCTATATCCAGCATCTTTATTTATGTAATTCCCTATGACTGCAATTCCATCCCTTCTATCCCCCCATCTCTGTTTTTTGAAGTTCTTCTGCTCTTTCAAGATATAGCTCAAAGGCTACTCCTTCCATGAAACCTTCTCCAACATCCCCAAGAAGAAATGATTTTCCCCTCCTGAGAACTAACATAATTGCTTTCTCTTGCCCCTTTTATGCACTGTGTTCAATTTTATAATGCATTTATGTATGTGTCTTGTATTTCTCTACTTTATTATAAGCTTCTTAAGGATGAGGATTCAAATTTATTAGTCTTTGTTCTTCCATAGTACCTAACACTATAACAACATAGTAACTAATGTGTGGATGGATGGATGGATAGAAGGATGGGTGGGAACTACCCCAAAACAGAATGAGCTGCCCCAAGAAAAAACAAGCTCCCAAAGAATTAGATGTGTCCAAGTAGAGTCTAGATCAGGGCTTCTTAAACTTTTTCCACTTGCAACCTCTTTTCGCCTGAGAAATTTATACACAACCCCAGGTATATAGGTATATGAAATAGGTCTACAAATCAAACATTTACTGATGATAAATCATAAAGAAATTTATTTTAAAACATTTCCTTAGCATACATATAATTTTGCCATTTATTAAAGGCAAAAGCAAATTTACTTACTAATGAAGTAGATGTGTTTATTTATTTTTACATAAAGAATTAAATATTGGTGGAATATTTGATACTGATATTTTCATTGTTGTGCATTCAGAAACCTTTTACTGTTGCCAAACTTTTCATAACCCCCATATGGGGGTTATGTGACCCCATATGGGGCCCCAACCAGCAATTTAAGAAACACTGATCTAGATTACCATCTGTCAGGTACTTGTGTGTTGAGTGGGAAAGTAGACTTATTGACGTCTCAGGATGCTTTAAGTTATGATATTAATGATATATTTCAGCTATTCTATGATATGACAAGAGCAATCTTCATTCCATTGTCTATGGCTTGGCTGTTTCAAATGATGTAGGGATGCCAAGTTAGATGGCATTTTCATAAAGTTTTAAGAAACTGGGGGAAGGCAGGACTTTATGATTTGGCACAGTCCCAACCCCATTCCTCATTGTTCACATTCATATTCTGTATCTGTGGCCCATAAGGACCATGAATGAATGAAAGAAACATTTCTGAGGTGTTTGGTATGTGCAAAGCATTGTGTTGAGCCCTGGAGATACAAATGGAAAAGTGGAGATTGCTCCTGCTCCAGAAGAGTTCATATTCTCACAGGAAAATAATATATAGAAGGTTTTCGCTGCAAGTCAGATGCAAAGATGCTCTGGTCCTTAGAGTAAAGCAGAAAAACAGATCATAATACATCTTTTTTAATATTATTTCCTCTTAATAAAATATTATCCATGTATTAGGGCTTGAAGTCAGAAAGACCTGAGTTCAAATCCAGCCTCAAATACTTATTACCTGTTTGACCCTGGACAAGTCACTTAACCCTGTTTACCTTAGTTTCCTCATCTGTAAAATGAGGTAGAGAGGGAAATGACCAGTATCTTTGCCAAGAAAACCCCAAATGGGGTCATGAAGAGTTGGACATGACTGAAGTGACTCAACAAAAATATTTGACAATGCCAAGGACTTTTGTGGCAAAAATGTTCTTTTCTTCATCTTTAGTAGCTATGGCTAGGTTGCATACCTACAAGGATTAATTCCCTAGATGATGGCTACATGTACTAGCCTGGAATCAAGGCCACTAGCTGGGAGGTGCTACTGCTCTTAGAACTCAAGATCTCAGGATTCTAGGATGTCTCTGAGAGGAGAGGTGGCGGCACTATTTTGACACACCTGGCACACACCTCTCCCTTTGAACACCTTGCTACTTTGAATAGGAAGTTGTATGTCAACCTATAATGAAATAATGCCTTCTACAACTCTATACCTTAAAGCTAAGGCTTCTGATCTCACTAACCACGGCTAACCATCCAATTATGCCTGCCATCCACCTCCATCTCCCAGTGCTCATGTTTGTGGAAAACTATTAATGACTGCAAGCATTAGAATTCACTGTTGTACCTCCATCTCTTGTCTTGTTATTAAAGAACTCAGTCTGATCTAAGGTACCTTCAAGCACCTGCAAAAAAATTCCCAAAGCAGACCTTAGGGGCTATGTTAAGGTGATTTCATATACCAGGAAAGTCATTTGTTTCTATTTTTTATTTGTGTAAATCTCCAACAACATTTCATGGAATCAGTGTTTTTAAAACAAATTTTTTTATTTGGCTTTAAGCCCAGGTCTTACACACTTCCACCACACTTCAGTGAAAATCAAGAACTTCAGCCAATTTATGATTGTCTGATCCAAATGAGGAAAAACAATTATTTTCCAAGAGATAGTGTGGTATGGCAAAAAAGACAATAAGGCTGTAAACTGGGATCTGTGGATTCTAGTCCTGGCTCAGCCTGCTGTATAACTTTGGGGAAGTTGCTTGCCTTCTCCTCTCTTTTAGTCTCCATTTCTTCATCTGTAAAATGAAAGGGTTGAACTAAATTATCTCCAACGTCTGACTCTTCTACTTCTGACATTCTACGAGCCTAAGCTAATATGGATGCAGCTCCTAATTCATATTCTCTAATAAATCCATTTTCATTCCTCTTCTAGGGAAAAGAAGAGAAGAGGAGGGGCAATTGTAGGATTATAGGATTATAGGTTTCTAGCTGGAAGGTACATCAGAGACCATTTTTTTACATGTAACAGGGAATGCCCAATGAGAACCCAGTCCTTATGAGCATACATAGTATGCTCTACCTGTTATAATCCCCAACAGGGACTTTGGAGCATTTGAAGGTATTCTATCACTGCTTCCTGTCCACTTATTGCATGGTAAGGAAAAAAACCTTTTATTTGATTGATGAACCAAAACTGAGTGTGTATTCAAAATGACACTAATCAGTCAAAACAATACCTTTCTCCCTCTTCTGTGGTGAGTGAGGGGGACAAACTGCTGTGGGCCTCTGGGTGGGAGAAGAGCCTCTAACTCTTTCTCACCCAGAGCTGCCTAGAAGTACATGGCACAGTTGTTTCTCAGTCTCTAGGATATCTATTCTTTGCCTCTCTTCAGTGAAGGAATATCAAACAGCTACAACCTTGTGATCTTAAAAGGTCAGAAAAATGAGCCACCAGACATCCAAGAACTGAACCCTACATAACCAGAGTCTACTGGCAGCTGAGCCTGGTGACAGCTGAAGCTGAGGCATGTGATCTGCTTGACTGCTATCAGTGGACTGTGGCCAAGATATCCAAGCTTATGTCCAGCAGCTGAACTGGATTCAAAATTGAACTTGGGGCAAATGCTTTTAGTAGCTGTTTTAAGTTTGAGCTCACTCTTTCTAGGAACTAAGGTGTGGAGGGGAGAGCATATCCCCTGATACTGGGGAAAACACTAGAAAGACATTCAAGCCAGCAGCATTATAAAGATAACCCTGAAGTATATTCTTAGAAATGTCAGAGAAAGAGAGAGAGAAATTTATAATACACCATCTTATTGGTGTAATGTAATATAAATACACCAATTTATCAGTGCAAGGATAAAGGGGATAGGGAATTTAAATAAGACCTAAGGAGATTAAATAAATTACCCAGGTTCACACAGCAAGCAAGTATTTGAGGTAGGATTAGAACCTAGGTCTTCTTGATTCCAGCCCTCTACCCATTAAAGAAAAGGAAATTCATATACTGAGCATGTTTGGCATTACAGTCACCTCTGAAAGGTAGATTCAGAATTTGAAGGAAGGAGGGTGGTCATTCTTACTGGAACAGAAGAAATTCATGATTTTCTCTAAAAATGGTTGAAAAGTCAGCAGAGTAAGCTGACCTATTAGTTAGGGGAACAGTTATGCCTAACCACTTCTGTCTAACGGGTTCAAAAACACCACTAGAGGCAATAGAAGTCCCCTACTCTTTTTCCCCAGAGAGTTGGATGAGGCCTGGAGCCAGAAAGCTTGGCTTTTCCTCCCTCCCTGAGCCTGGTGCTTCTGGAAAGGCAAGGTTGACATCTTAGCCTATCTACAGAGCTGTTATTTCCTAACCTTACTAACCCCATCCCCTCCCTGTCCCCTCCCTCCAGGGAACTCAATCTCCCAACTTGTTATTAAATTTCCCCAGGTCCCTCTGCTCAGACACACACACCTCTGGCTCTGATTACATCTATACCTGACCATAGTTGGGATCTTTCGGTACTAAAGCCCAGTAATAAGACAGACTGGCAGGTAGGGACATGCCTTCTGCCCCTGGTGGCTAGGTAACTCATTCAGTGCTGTCCCATCAATATTAGTCCGATGCAGGTGATTCTCCTGAGACCCCGAGAAGGTAGAAAAAGCCCCAATCCTTATGAATTATTATCCCAACTGGGCTAGAGAGTGTGAGGAAGCAACGCCCCCCCAAAAAAAATCAGAGCCATGTACGTTGCTGGGAAATACTGCCCCTGGAGACTCTGTTTAAACAGAAGGCAGCAAGTCATTAGCTGTGCGGTGGGGAAATTATTTGCATGTTGTTTCTTGTAGCTAACAATAATTTTGCATTTTCATTGCGGAATTATGAAATATGTAGGCTACAAAGGAGCATTAGAGACTATGGGGTCCTTCTCATCTCTTCAGAACAGATGCAACCCTATGGGATTTTCAACAAAAGGGCCCTGCAACATCTCTAGCAAAAGCCATTCCTTCATTTTCTTAATCCCGGGGACCAGCAATACTTTTACCCAGGAAGTTCTTCCTTATAGCTAACCTATTTCCATCCTGCTTCACCTCAGTTTTAACTCTGAAATCCTATGCTCTAAAGTCCTTTCTAGCTCTGAGAGGCTATGCTCAAATTTCCTTTCCATTTTTGGTGTTTTATGTTCTTAGGTCCCTTCCAGCTCTGGCATTCTATGGTTTAAGAATGTCCCTTGTTCCTTTGATAGTCTAATGTCCCCTCCACATTGAAAATTCTATTTTAGAAGTTCCCTTAGTTCTGACTTACTAAGCATTTACTACATCCAAAGTACGGGGCAGAAGAAAATACCAAAATAAATAAAGCATAATCTCTGCCTCCAAGTGTTAAAGAGTCACCTATGGCTGAGGTGAAGACTGTGATTAGGGTTAAAGTACAGTCTCCACATAGGTCCTTGGGGATATCTGCAGCCAGAAAGAGGGTATAGTCTAGGACTGTGATCCAAGGTGAATCTGTCCTTGCTGAAAAAACACAATTGCATTCCTTATGAAAAGAGCATGGTCATGCTCCAGCCGAGGAGAGCAAGGTAACACCCAGATGAGCCAGTGGCAGGAGGTGGTGAAGAATTCATCTGCCCATTGAAGAGCAAGCTGGAATGTCCAGTGGTTTGATCTTCCAGAATCAATGCCACTTTGTAGAAAGAGTCCAGCAATTGAGCAAACTGCTCAACCCAACATGAGCAGCAGCAACTCAGAAGCAGAGTGATCTGCCTGGCCTAGTTCAGCAGCAGAGTGAGAGGCCTTGCCCTGTCAAGGAACAAGGTGCCCAGCAACCAATCAACTTGCTTGAGCAAGCCCAGTAAATAAATCAACCGAAGTCAAGGAGATACCATGAACTCTGAGGAGTAACGCCAATTGAGTCATCTGTCAAATAGAGACATGATGTCTAACCTAGCATCAGAGTGACCCATCCATCACCAACCTTAATACTCCACCCCAAAAAAGGTCATCAAGGTCCAGTGTGTGTGTGTGTGTGTGTGTGTGTGTGTGTGTGTGTGTGTGTGTGTGTGTGTGTATACATATATATATATATTAGTTTCACTACCACCTTGAGTTTACACCAACTCTTTCCTCTCTCCCATCACTGACTATGTATTTTGAGAGAATGTGCCCCAAGTTTGTAGGGGGAGAGATCCTTTATGATTTCTTCTCTTGCTAGGTCATTTGAATAAATGCCTTTTCTAAAAGTCATTTAAGTCTACTAATTGGTTGTTAGGGAAAGGAAACACACTACTGTGAGATAACTACAATGTTCAGAGGATACCTAGAACCCAAGATTGCAACTGCTCTTCTGGAAACCCAACCTACCAATTCAAGTAGGTGAGGAAGTAGGGAGGGAACATGTAAGTCCAGAGGCAGCATGATCTTAGAAGTGGGGTAGGGGAAGGCTCAGATATCATATCATCTAACCCCTTTATTTTACAACTGAGGGAACTGATCTCAAGAGAAGTTAAACAACTTACCCATGGTGATAGA
The DNA here is from genome assembly GCA_028658325.1 of Potorous gilbertii. Lineage (NCBI taxonomy): Eukaryota > Metazoa > Chordata > Mammalia > Diprotodontia > Potoroidae > Potorous > Potorous gilbertii. The sequence goes on along the minus strand of CM053769.1, from coordinate 297,909,339 downwards.
AAGTGATAGAACAGAGACTTGAATCCTGGTCCCAGATCCATTTCTCTTTTCATAATACCACATTACTTCTTCTGAACCTGCAACTTTGATATCATTAGCACAGGAATCACTGAGTATATGCAAATCAATGACTGATTGGTTATCTACATGCATGTTTAGTCTTTTCCTACTTTTCACCATTAATGTGCTACAGGATGCTGAGGATAAATTTCCCAGGAGGCCAAGGGTGCTTTGGCTTCAGTCAAGCAGAATAGCCAAATCCATACTGTCAGTGGGAGCTGGGAGTGGGAGGAGGTAGATTTCCTTTGGTAGGGATGCTTAGTAAGACATCCACATGATGGAGAGGCTGGTGCTCTGCTCCTGACTTTACCCTCTTTGTTGTGCTGGGAGTAGCATCGATATTTTAAACACCTGCCTGATACTATCCCCTATAAAGCCATAAAGCAGAAACTGACTTTGAAATGGCCCTTTCTCTGCCAGTATCCTTCAACATAAATCTAAATAAAATGGCCATTTAAATACCTAGAATGCTGAGGAAACAGCATTTGGCTGCCTTTTTGGACAGTTCAGGGAGAGTACCCCCCCACACACTGAATGCCACTTGGGGCATTTGAATGGAGCAGGGTAACGGTAGGAGTAATCCATTGGGGAAAGAGAGGATGAGTGCTGACCACTTTATAGGAACTGATGGAGTTTCAATCATTGGAGAAAAGCTTATATCTGGGAAAGCTAGAATTTCCTTTGTTCTAATTTTGGATTTTTCCAGAAACCCAGCAATATTAAATGGAAAAGCAGGTCGGGCAAGTTTAAAGAATTAAAAAGAATTAGCTAGCCAAGTCAGTTAAGAAGACCCTCTTCAATGGCTTTTTCTAAGTCCCTAAAACCAATGCTATTAAGCCAGACTTGAAAATGCCCCAGGTCAAATTATAGTTAAACCTGAAAAGAACACTGATGCTTTAGTCTTAATCCTATCCCTGCCTCATTTTACAAATGGGTAAACTAAGACCCAGAAAGAGGAAGTGATACAAGGTGATACAAGGCATTCCTTAGAGAGAACTGGAAGATCCATGTGTGTTTTCCCTAATCTCCCATTGACAGAGATTAATGAATTGCGACCCTGGAAAGCACAATTTACTGATTCAACTGAAGGGGGAGGCTCATAGTTATGAAAAGTCCTTAGCAGTTCCCATTACAAGCTTTTAGCTTTATAACAAATCCCATGGCTCATACTTGGAGAATTTATCCAAATCTTTCCATGACCAGATGTTATTAAAAAAAAAAATTCTTCAAAGAGTCTTTAAGCTTATTGAAAATACCCTTGAGTCCCTCTGACTCGGAATCCATCAAAAAGCATTTATTAAGCACCTTCTATGTGCCAGACAAGGTGGGAGATACAGATGAACCCTCTCACAAAGAGTCTGTCACAGATGGAGCAATTTAGAGCAGCCTACTATTATAATCATTCTTTCTCATATCACCTCACAGTTAGGAAGCCTTCCCCAAGCACTTCCTCTACGGAAATGTCTTCCAAGGATTTACTGAAACCTATCTGGATTCTATTTATATATTGGGCAAGTTCTGATCTCATCTCTGGTCCTCAATTTCCCCTTCTATTTAAGGAGAGGGTTGGACTCAGCTCTGAAATCCTATGCTCTAAAGTCCTTTCTAGCTCTGATAGGCTATGCTCAAATTTCCTTTCCATTTTTGGTGTTCTATGTTCTTAGGTCCCTTCCAGCTCTGGCATTCTATGCTTTAAGAATGTCCCTCGAAGTTTTGAGAGTCTAATGTCCTTTCCACATTGAAAATTCTATTTTAAAAAACCCCTCCCAGTTCTGACATTCTATGTTCTAAGCTTCTGTGATTCTATATTTCCAGCCCACCTACTTCTTAGCAAACAAAAAATTTCTTGCGTTTTATTTCCCACTTCGTGAAGCAAGACAGCCCAGTAATTGATTCTAAAACTGCTTCCTTGAGGTTTCCTGAGGCTCCTTGTTCTTGTTTTAGGCATAAGCCCCTGTTCTACTCTTGCCCTCTTTTTCTGAGTTCATAGACTTCTATCATCTCTTTCCTTACATACACACACACACACACACACACACACACACACACACACACACACACACACACCTGCCAAATTGTAAACTTATTATTTTAGGCACTAAAGTTTTTGTTGATAGGCTCTGAGGCCAGGGACCTGTGGAAATGATGTGGACAGCCCCCAAGGAGGGGATACCATTAGAATACCCGGCAAAGCAACAAGCAGCTTTTATGGACAAACTTTTACCATGATTTGCGATCCAGCACTAAAAGGAAAAAAGCACCAGGATGACAGTGAGAAAGGAAATTTTTTAAAATGATGAGAGCATGGAGGCCTGTGTGCTTCTGAGCCTGCTGTTTGCTTACATGCATCGTGAGTGATGGCACCAGGAACTGGGGAAGCAATAGAATGATGAATGGAAGAAGAGACTTGAGGGTAGCTACAGGCATTTGTGGAAGTTGGGGAGTGGGGAGACACAGGGGAGGGGGTAGTGGGGGAAGGAGGGGGGAGGCAGAGGGGAGGCACGGGGAAGGGGGAAAGGGAGAGAAGGAGCCTGAGTTTATGGCTCAGGAGCTCCTTATTCCGAACCTGGCACTGGTGCTGGGGCAATCAGAGATGACATCCAACCAGAAAGTCCTTCAGAATCCAAGTGACACCCAAGTGTCAAGCCAACTTTATGGGCTGGGTTGGTTAAGAATGAAATAGCTCAATGCTTCTAAAGAGAAATGTTTCTTCCCAGTTGCTGTATACTGTGCACGGGGAGATTCACACGTGCGCAGTATGTGCTGTCCTAAGGTAATGAATGGGAATGGATTTTTAAAGGTATAAAACACTATGCAGATATGAGGTGGTTGGTATGAATCACGTACAAGTCTCACCATAACCAGAAAACACCCTCTTGTGGTTTTGTGGGTTTTGGAGTGGAAAGGGCTTTTAGTTCAGTGCTGGGATTTCCTGGGAGGAAGCTAACTGTTCTGTAGCTTATAGCCTTCAGGAGTTGCCTGAGGCTATGAGAGGCTAAATCACTTAGCCCAGTAAATGTCATTTGTTGTTGTTTAGTCTTTCTGGTTTGTCTGACTCTTCGTAACCCCGTTTTGGGGTTTTCTTGGCAAAGATATTGAAGGGGTTTGCCATTTCTTTCTCCAGCTCACTTTACAGATGAGGAAACTGAGGCAAACAGGGTGAAGTGACTTGTCCAGGGTCACATGGCTGGAAAGTGTCTGAGGCCAGATTTGAACTAAGGAAGACGAGTCTTCCTGACTCCAAGCCCAGTGCTCTATCCACTTGGCCATCTAGCCGCCTATACGTATATACACACACATACACATATAGCATAGGTGGGTCTTAAACGCAAAGCTTTCTAGCTCTGAGAACAGTTCTCTATCCACTGTGGGATCTCTATCTGTCTCTCATTATTATTGTTTCTAGTGTTATCATCCTTATTTTTTTTAATCCAACCTGCTTATTTGAATGGTTCCCTGAGCTCTTCCTTTCATTTTGTGGACATTCAACAATTCAATTCAATAAACATGAATGTGCCTCCTAGATACAGCACAGTCGTGTAGAAAGAGCTGTGGGTCGAGAGTTAGAGGACTTGTGTTCCAATCCAATCATCCAGTAAACATTTAAAAAGCATTCACTGTGTGCCAGGCTCTGTGCTAAGCGTTGGGGATATAATTGATGTTTACTGTACATTAATATTGCACAACCATCTTATATTGTATTATAATATTGTACAATTAATATTGGGGAGAGGGAAACCAGGGGTTATCTTGTTCCATGGAATTGAAACCAGGCAGAGTAGCAGATGGAAAGTGAAGTGAACTGAAAAGCCCAGTTTCTGCCTTGTATAAAGGAAGGCATTGGGAGGAGTTTGATATTCAGCCCTCTAATTTGAGGGGAGAAAAGACTGAGGAGGGTGGTGCTATCAAACTTGAGTTAGCAGCATGGTTATAAGATTAAAAGTGATTCATTTAACCTGGAAGGGGCATTTTGTTCCACAAAGCTGAAACCAGGGAGAGTAACTAATGCAAAGTGGAGTGAGTTCTAATAACAATTCTGTTATTTACTACCTGTGCCACCATGTCTGGTTTATAAAATGAAAGGGTTGGACTGGATGACTTCTAAGGTCCTTTCCAGTTCTAAACCTATGGGCCAAGACACTGGGAGAACATAGACAAAACTGAAACAGTCCCTAACCTCAAGAAACTATGATGCTGCGTGTCCATGGATGAAAATACTCAACAAAGGACCAGTCTTCTCTAGTCCTTATGAGGTGTTGGGCAGCACAGAAACAGAGCAATATTCTAGACCAGATTTATTGCCTTCTATCTTGGCAAGCAAAATGATGTATGATGAGAGGTGAGGGTAGAAAGATGAGGGGGTTTGGTTAACAATTCCATGTTATTTGTCATGAGTAGAATGTGACACTGTCTGGAAACCAGAGAGAAATAGACTGCCCTGGGAACTGTGCCCAAAATAATGAAAATCTGGAAAGAGCTACGCAAAATGTTGCTAAGTGAAAATTAACAACAACAAGAGAATCAGGTACACTCACTGCAATCAGAGAGACAGGACATGGACCCATGTTTTCACCAATATAGGGAAGCCTCAGGTGAGGAAGCCTTCCTTCACCAATGCAGGTCAATGCCTTCTTTGTAACTTAAAGACTTAGTGTGTTACCTAGAATACAGATTGGTTAAGGGCCTGGCTAAGGTTCACAGTAAGTGTCAGAGGTGGGATTTGAACAACAGGTTGTCCTGTTTCTGGGCCGGCTATCCATCCACTTCCTCTGAACCATATGAGAGGAAAAGTAAATGAGAATGAACAGATAAACAAAGAACCATGATGAGAACTTAGAGAATTACTGAAAATTGTTATGATTTTTTTATGCATTAAAATTAATTTATATAAAGGACGTTACTGAAGAAGTTTAATTGTGTGTATTGATGTGGTATTAGAAGGCTAATGTCTTAAATTTGAGAGAGACAGAAAGGGGGAAGAGAGACAGCTAAACAAGTGTCATCTCTCTGTGCCTTGGTTTTGTCTTATGTATAATGGGGATAAGGGAGAAAATGGCTACATAAATATCCATTACCTACTGATGCTGAGAGAAAAGCACTTTGTAACCTTAAAGCTCTTTATATTCAGTTTTGTAAGCATTTACTAACTACCTCCTATGTTTAAGGCACTCTGCTAGAATCTAAGGCTACAAGATAGTCCCTGATATCAAGGAGCTTATACTCTACACAGAAATGTAAGTTTTTGTATCTTCTGTAGCCTAGTGTGATGTTCAGGAGAGGGAAGTTTCTTTTTTCTTAGTCATTGCCCTTGGAATTGAACTTTAACTGAAAGAAGCCTTAGGAAATAGGAATATCCTGAGGGACAGATGTCCCCAAGAGGGACAGGTGACCAAGAGATTGCAAATGACTTCCAAATGATTTCCTCAATCCTCTTTCCTCTGCAGTCTAATACCAATGTCTGTAACTAATTGGAGTAACCAGAGCAGTTCCAAGCATGTGAAACCCTAAGCACAGAAATAGGTCAACAACTGGAATCAAAAATGGGAAACAAAAGTATATTTGACCCAGTGACTTTTCCCTGAGCTCATTTCTCAAGCTTCCACTAGAATGATAAAGCAGTCCAAGACTGAAGATGCCTAGATTTCGGGTCTTCCAAAGCCCCTTCTGAGCTCTTAGAAACCCACAATAGCACTGAACTGCTTTAATGATCAATAGCAATTAGGAAGTCATTTATATCCAATAACAGTGGCAGCAGGAGGTCTCTGTGATCCATTACTGTATAAATTCACACTGTGAAATAGATTAATAAACCATTATGATAAGCAAGCTTATTATTAGCATGAGAATGAGGCTAGAGAGCTAATTGAAGCAATCCAGCAAAATACCAGAGCTTTCTTTTGTCATGAAATATTCATTGAGGCTGGGTGGGTATTTGGGAGTCCTTGTTTGTTTGTAACTCTCCTACATTCCCAACCTTGGGCCAAATGAGCCTTGGCTCCTTTCACCAGGTTGTCCAAAAACCATTTTCTCCGAAGCCCTCTTATAGACTTGCCTTGGCGATAAAGAAAACAGCTTAGCAAAGCCAGGTTGGATTCTCCCATTCCATTAGTGTACACCTCATCAGAGAGCTTAGGGTGAAAGTTCTTGCTCACGTTTGAAAATTCTGACCTTCATCTTGTCTTGCCTACAGATGTGTGAGCATCTTTGGTTTCAAATTCCCCTAATCTTACAAAGTATTCATAATTAATAATAACATATTTATTATATATATATTCATGTTAGTTCATTTTCCTGAACTGTATTTTTCTCTCTTTTATTTTTTGTTGTAAGAGATATCCATCCCTTATTTGTCTCCTTTTATCTCTGCTCTCTCACTTCCAACTGCCTATTGAACATTTCAAACTGGATATCTCATAGACATTAAACTCTACATGTACAAAACTGAACTCACTATTTATTCCCCCACCAAAAAAAAAAAATCCCCTCCTCTTCCTAACTTCCTTATTACCTATAGAGAGAACTTATGTTAAAGTTGTATTTTGTTCTGGTCCCCTTGACCAACCCCCACTTTTAGTAAGTATAGTAAGTAAATTTATAAGCAATCAGTATAAAATAGCAATAACAGGAAGTAAAATTGCAAAGGGGAACCTAGAAGTCATATTCAAATCATCCCAAAGATCAAAGGAGCGTAATTTACAAATTGTATCATATATTACCTGAAAATCACATCCTGGTAATATGTGCTGAATCAGGAGAAGCCATTTAGGTTTCCCTGTCTGACTTTTTGGTCCTTTGATAAGTAAATCCCAGACAAATTCCAGAACTTCACAGTAAAGACTAACAGATCACCAAATGGTGCTGCTAACTTTGGGATGACAAGGATCTATAAACTTTAAAGTTTTACTGACAGTTTTGAGATGACCTGAATATGTTAACGAACTAACCTCAATGTGGCAAGATAAGAGTTAGCCTGTTTCCTAAAAAAAAAAGAAAGAAAGAAAAGAAAAAAACTATAAAAATAAGACACACAACCCCCCCAAACCCCCACTCTGCTCCTAACACCATCGGGTCCTTGCCACTGAGTGCTCCTAGCTCTAATCCATGGTTATCAGAGTGATTGAGTACTACTCAGGCTCCCCATTCCCTTCTCCATACTGCCTTCCCTCCTTTACCATTCCATCCCTATCCCCATGCTATCTGCCTCTGTACCCCTCTTCACCCCTTGTCTCTGTCCTACACCTTCTGTGCCTTATTAAAGTGTGATTGCAGCCTCACTTCCCACTGCCATCATGGTCTTTCCCAGAAAAGTACCCAAAGAACCACATGTATCTATCCCACTTCATAATTTCATAAATTAAGAATTCAGTACTCCCAATCACCTGGGCTCAAAACCTAGCTGTCATCCTCAGTTCCTCACTTTCTCTTACCTCTCTACCATATCCAAATCAGGTGCCAAGTCTTGTCATTTCTGCCTTCATAACATCTCTTGCATTGGCCCCCTTTTCTCTCCTGATGTCGTTGCCACCACTCAGGTATAAGACCCCATCACTTCACATCACACCTGAACTATTTCAATAGCTTGCTGATTGGTCTCCCTGCCCCAAATCTCTCCCCACTCCAATCCATTCTCCACTCGGCTGTCAAATTGATCTTCCTAAAGCTCAAGTCTCCCCATATCATAATCCTACACCAGATCCATTCAATCAACACCAGTGGTTTCCTGTTGCTCCAAAATCAAATATAAAATACTGTGGTTTTTAAAACCCTCCATAGCATGACCCCTTCCTACCTTTCTATTCTTAACACTTTACACTATCACCACCTCTGTGTACTCTGCAGTCTATTAATAGTGGCCTCCTTGTTATCCCTCAAGCTAGACGTTCTCTATCCTAACTCGAAGCTTTTGTATTTGCTGTCTGCCATGCCTGGAACTCTCTTCCTTCTCAGCTTCCTTGAATTCCTTCAAGTATCCAATAAAGTCCTACCTTCTGCAAGAAGCCTTTCCTGCTCACCCTAGGTCTTAATGTCTTCCCTCTAAGGATTATCTCCAATTTATTCTCTCTATATTTTGTTTATACATAGTTGTTCTGAGCTCCTTGAGAGCAGGGACTGTCTTTTACCTTCTTTTTATACTTTAGCACAATGGCTGGCACATAATAGGCACTTAATAAATGTCTGTTGACTGACATAGCTTTCTGGGACGGAGAAGAGGGAAGTATTAGGAAATACAGATGATATAAAAACAAAAGATATCAATGAAAAAGAAAATAATGATACATTTATACCTTGCTTAATCACTTACAACATACTTTCACATGCATCATCTCATCCAGTCCTCACAGCTCTGAGAGGTAAATAGGATAGAGATTATTACCCCTATTATACAGACGAAGAAAGTGAGGTTCTGACTAGAAAGTTTAAATTATCTACAATACAATAATACAATATAATGGAGGGAGAGAATCTACTGAGGGCCCGGGTTCAGAGACATGAAGTTCTATGGAGTCTAAATCAAGCAGAGATGTTGCTGATGGAAAATGGAAAGCCACCTAGAAATTTCAGATCCTATGCTTCTATAAAGGAAAACTTTGGGAAGAATTACTGCTCCAACCCTCTAGCCCTGCAATCAAAGGGGAGAGATGGCTGAGAGAGTTGAGAAAGTATTCACTATCCAAAACAGTTAAGCAGCAAAGTAATGGTTGAGGTCACTCACTACCAAAAGGAACAGGGTTACTGTGGGGTAGGGAAAAACTAGGAAAGACAATGAGTCTTGTCGGGTTGTCAACCTTTCTTTGTTCCCTGGGAGAATCAGAAACAGGTCCCCACAGCTATACAACTAATTCAACCAAAGCTACATCTTCTAAAAAGTCTTTCCCAAAACATAGTAATCTCTCCCATCTCTCTGACAGTAATTACTGGCTATATCATTTGCTGGGGTTTCTCATGTCTATCTTGTCTCGAACTAAACTATAACTTCCTTGAGGGTAGAGAGTCTGTCTTATTCTTACTCAACCTAAGGATGGGTCCTTGCACACTAAAGACATTCGATAAATGTTTGTGAGTTGACTAATGTCACAGCTGTCAGAGATTAAGCTGTCTAATAAATTCATTCACAATGAAATGCTATAAGTATAACATGCTTCACTCCTCCCAAGGGGATTTACATTTCAAAGAAGCCTAAAGGCGGCTCCCAAATTTTAGATATCATCAGGAACCTAAAGGGCCACAGTCAAAGCTAGAACCAAGTCAGTTATCCTCTCTCTTTCCTACTCCAGGCTGCCCAGACCCTACCTCCAAATTTCTTCCCAATTCCTCCTTATCCTTTCCCTTTCCCTCCCCATCTGTGCCAGAAGGAACCCAGAATCTCTGCTCACTCCAAACCTTGGGCCCATTCCCCCTTCCCAAAAGTGTCAGTTCTATCCAGGCTCTCTCCATCCTAGGGGAGATGGAGAGAAACCTGATGCACCCTAAGGACTTTCTCCTAGGCCTTTCCTTTTGTCCATCTGCTATAGCTTTATGACCTCTAAGTAACTGAATCCTTCTATCTGAATTGTTTCCCCTAATTAGACTGTGAGCATGAGAGCAAAAATTATCATGTTTTTCTATTTTGTATCCCCACTGCTTGGCACATAGCATTATTAATAAGGACACTAATTCTTTCACTCATCATAGGAACACAGATTTAGCACAGGAAAGGACTAGACAAGTCATCTAGTCCTGGAGGCTGGAAAGGTGAGGAACTTGCCCACAGGTAGCAGAGACAGGATTTATGCCTAGGTCCTCTGACTGACTCTAAACGCAGAGCTCTCTCCACTGCACCAAGTGACCAACAAGTAGAAAGACAAAGGACAGGCTGTGAAAGGAGGATAACATAGAGATGAGAAGATGCTTTCCAATGCCTCTTCCATCACAAGTAGAAAGTCATCCCAGGAGAAGAATTCAAGCACAATAAGCTCCTCTAAGGAAGGATCTTCACAACTTCCCCTCGTTTCCAGGGCAACTTCACATACTAAAATGATGGTCCTTGGGAAATTCAGAACAACAACCAAAAAAACCCCTAAAAACTGAGAGCATCTAAATGTGAGACATGCACAATTTCTCAGACTAAAGCTTATCACCTATTCATACCCACCCCACCAAAGAAAACTTTTTCCCTATAGTATTGTTTGGTGTGATTTTGTTTTTTTAAGTTAAGATGAATTAAAATTCCTTTGAGCCTGAGAACTATTTAAAAATTCTGCAAGATCCCTCTAATTACTGGAACTATCTTTGTAGCTTCATCAAACATGGATTAGAAAAAAGAGTGCTGTTGTGGGAAGTCAGAAGATCCAAGTGAAAGCCTGACCTCTGATTTTTACCCCCTGCATGACCTTCACCCTTCTTCTGAGCCTTTCATCCCCCACCACTCACTATGATGGCCACCGAACTCCCCCATAAATTTGTCCTCAGTTATAATGGAGGGTCGTTGAGGGCAAGGACTGTCTTTGTTTTTTGCATTTGTATCTCAAGGACTTTGCACAGTGCTTGGCACTCAGTAAGAGCATAAATTTTTTTTTGTTCTTTTTATAAAATGGGATAGGGGAATAAAATAGATGATCTTGAGTTCCAAAGTCCCTTCCAGCATTAATATTCTATGATCCTATGAAAGTTATTGGTTTATGGTGTCAGAAACTCTGATAGTAATATTCAGAGAGGTAGCATCAGATATACATGTATGGTTGGGGGAAATGGTCTCAAATGTTAGTGGAACTGCCTGGGTTTTAAAAAAAATGAAGAGAAGAGAATGAGTGGTGTGATTAAATGTTCAGACTTAGTCTCTAATAGCAACAATAGCAAAAACAATAACTTACTTCTATATAACACTTTAAAATTTACAAAGAATTTTCCCATCCCCCCAGTAATCGAATAAGGTAGCCACAGCCTAAGCCCCATCCCTATGGGCCTGACCCAAAGTGTGTAAGCTTGATCTATAAGGTTTTTTCCAGCCGTAATAATCTAGGTTATTTTGAGAACTGGTAGAATCTGCTCTGGCTGGACTTCATAGGGACTGGTTAGTCAACTCTAAGGAGAGCATCTCTCCCTAACCTCAATCCCACTCCCACGTGGAGAGCCTTTTCTGGATTCTCAGGCCTGTGATAGCTCACCAAACAGCTTAATTTTTCTTGTTCAAATCTTAAAGCTTCCCAGAGTCCCATTCCTCCCATCCAGTCCTTACAACCCCTTCTCCTCCTATTTCCCATTTCCCCTCTCCCTCCCCTTGAAGGCAGGAGCCTGAAATAATGAAGCCAGTTAATCATTCCCCTCACCAATGAGCCTCAGCATTACAGCTGAGTGGTCCAAGCCGCCTTCATTTTCCTGTGCATTTATTAATGTTAATTAGCATCATGTGTCCCACGTGATAGCAACACGGAGCCCCCACCAGCTGCTCTGAGGAATCTTTTGGATGTTCTCTGGCTCGCTTGACTGCATTTGGGAAGGTTAGGCATAAGTGTAGTTGACAGGCCCATCTGCTTCCTTCAAAGATGCTCTCAGGCCACCAAACATGGTTAAACATTCAAAGAAGGGCTGATGGAACTGAAGTCACACAATCCTCAAAGCCAAGAGTTGATGGCCCAGGATGTTGTCTTGCTAGCTCCCATTTGTGACCCCATCCATGGCATAATGAGATTATGAACTGAATATAATTACCCAGACTCTAGTCTTTAAAAGAGATGGAGCATGATATTAATAGCAATTAATGCATTCTTTCTCCCAAGCTCATTTATCCTCCTCACAATCCCATTCTACAGAGAAAGTTTGGTGGATTATTCCCATTTTGTAGATATGGAAAACTGAGTCATCTATGGCACAGATGGAATTCTGTGCAAGGTTGTCACATCATATTAAAGAAAGAGGAAGCATGGCCCCTACTCTAGAGGGAGGAGCTTGAAGTTTTATTGAAAAGAGGACTCACATGACTAAGACAATGAATGAGCTACACTTGAAGACTGGTATAAATGAAGAGTTCCATAATAGCTTGGAGTGCAATGCAATGGAAAAAACACTGAATTTAGAGTCAAAGAACGTGAGTTCAAATACCTGATTAAATCCATGATTATTTACTCTCTGTGTCACCTTGGATAAATCCCTTTATGTCTCTGGTCCTAGGTTTCCCCATCTCTAAATGAGGGAATTGGATGAGATGATCTCCAATGTCTCTTCCAACTTTAAATACTGTGAGCTTCCTATGGCCTAAGTTGGTCAGGAGAGGCTTCACAGGAAAGGCATGATTTGTGCTGAGTCTTGGAACATATTGGTTACTAATGTTTGGAACAATAAGTACATGCTGGGTTTGGACCCAAGCCTTCTGACTCTAAAATCAGTGTTTTTTCTACTACACCTTTGAGCAGGTGGAGAGGAGGATGTCCAAGGCTTGACGATGATAGGGATGGACATTGGTGTAATATTAAGATGCAATGAGATGGCTTCCATTTTGGGGTTGAATTTCTAAATGAGTAATACAAAAGGTATCATGGAATCTTCCTTTTTTAACAGAGTTTGGTGCTGAAAAGTCAGAGAACTTGAGGCACAAAGAAACCCCCTGCTTGGACTCCTATCACCAGTGACACTGTCAGCAGAACTGGTGAAAAGGCAGGAAGAGCCTCTACCCTGCTGCTGTCTCAGGGCAAGTCTTACCCCCTGCAATGGAGATTGGGAAGGAACAAGCTCCAGCCCCTGGCCAAGCTGTTGACTTGGGTCTCAGCTCATGCTGGGCAGAATTTATTTAAGAAGAGGGGGAAAAGACTGCTACACAGAGAGAGAGAGAGAAAGAGGGAGTGGGAAAGAAAGAAAAAGTGAGAGATGGAGAGAGTAAGAGGGAGAAGTAGGAGGGGGAACAGAGATGGAAAGGAAGGAGAGAAAAAGAAAAAGGAAATAGAGAGGAAAAGAAAGAAAAAGAGGGAGAGGAAAAGAGAGAAGGAAGAGGAAATGGATGGAAGGAAAAAGAGGGAGGTGAAGAAGGGGAGGAGGGATGGAGACAGGGATGGAGCAATGAGAGAGGGGGTGATCTCTTCTGTGCCTGTTTTGAATTTTCCTGGGAAAGTCACAAGTTCCCCGTTATGCCTCTGGTTCTGACACTTGCATAAGGAGCCCTTTAAAAATGAATGGTACAGGGCTGAGTTAATGGGATACTTGGGATTATAAAGACAATTGAATTGGTCGTTAGTAAAGGAAGTATAAACCTTTCTTCCTGAACTCTCCTTAGACTTATCTCCTCACTTGCTTTCTTCTGAGTCAGGAGCAACAATGTAAGAAGGATGGTAAGGACCCAGAGCTGACCCTTCTCTCTGTGTGAGGCCTCTTCTGGTAGTTGCTTCATTCAGAGTTTGTGAAGAGAGGGTAAGGTAACCACAGGCAGACTGTCATTTGTGCCTTCTAGGAAAGAATTATCTCTTTTTCTAGGTATTCATTTGTCTGAGAAAGATGAATAGCAGGTGCAGCCAGGGCAGCCACTGAAAAAGATCTCTAGCCTCTTTGCCCACACACGAGGACTCTCCATCTCTCTGTCCCACCCCCCCACACACACACATTCACAATTCTGTCACTGTCCCTTCCACCCTGATGCATTGCCCATGCTCTGACACATCTTAGGATCCTAGATTTAGAGCTCTAAGGGATCTTACTGGTCATCTAGTCCAAACTTCTCAATTTACTAATGAGGAAACTGAGGCTGAGAGAGGGGAGTGATTTGTCCGAGATCATACAAGGACTAAGAAGCAGGAATAAGGTCCTTCCAGTATCTAACAATTTTCCCTGCATCTGTGAAGGCACAATTGCCATCTTCTGTAATACTCTTTGGAACATTTTCCTTGAAACCAGAGATCCTTGAATTGAATCTAAGTTCTACCCCTTCCTACATGAATCACCTGGGGCAAGACATCTAACCTCCAGGGATGTCAGTTTTCTCTTCTGTCAAATGAAAAGGTTAGACCCTTAGGACCTAAATCTGCTTAATTCATTCCTCACTTCAGTAAACAGAAAAAAAGGTAAGCGATCACCCTGAGAGGGATCACAGATGAGATTCCCATGTCTAGATCCAAACCAGCCTTGACCTGGAACCAAAGGAGCTGATTTTCCTTCTAGTGTCTTTTTTATCCAGAGCAAAACAGCTTGTGTGACTCAGGAGAAATTGGTTCATTCATCCAACAAATATTTCTTGAATATCTGTTTTGGGGGGGCAGGGAGCAGTAGAAAACTTTGCACAAAAAAATGATTAAAAACAAGTGAGTCATCAAGGAATTCATAATTTGGGTAGAGAGGAAACAGACTAACACCTCATTAGTACTCTCTGCTCCTGGGACCCTTCTGAATGGAGGGTCGAGTGGAAATCTCCTCCCCAAGTCTCCATTCAAGGAGGGTACCAAGCCCATCTGTCCTTTCATTTCTCATCCCACCACAGTTCAGTTTTTTTTTATTATTCCCTCATGTTGGGTATTTTCTCATTTCTCCTTTCCCCTTTTCAATTTCTTTTTGTGTGTTGTCTTTTCCCATTAGATGCAAGCCCCTTGAGAGCAAGAACTTTTTTTTCTTCTTTGTATCCCCAGCACTAGCACAGTACCTGGCACATAGTAGATGCTTAATAAAATTTTTTTGACCAAGAAATAATTATGCTTTAATTATTGTAATAAGTATTTTACACATAGCCAGTACTTGATGAATATTTACTGGTTGGTGAACTGAATTTTTATATTTTATAAAATATAAACTTCTCAAAACAAGTGACTTTTAATTTTTGTCTTTGTATCCCCATAAGTTAGCATGGTGCCTGGCACATTCTTGCTATGTCAATAACAAACAATTGTTGATTGATTAAGTGCCTGACAAACCGAGTGCCACACTGATGCCCTTGAATGTTAGAAGAACCAGACCAAGTCCTCCAGCATTTTGAGGAAATAGATCCTCCTTAGAAACTTATGGAAAGAGAGAGACAGAGTCAAAATAGCAAAGCACTCAGCCAAGCTCTCCCAAATTGCCAAACAACTCTAAAATAATGCCTCAGATCAAATCTTGGAGCAACAGAACCAACAAAAATTCAAGTGAAACAATTTTCTATCCCAAGGTAATATAGGAGGTCAAGAGAAAAGATCTCTCTCATGAGGGTGATAACTGACCTGCGCTATGTGGGCCTGTCAGCCATGGGCCTTAGAGGGACCTGGAGTGGTGGCAGCAACAGTTTTGGGAGCTCTCAGCCCACAGATCGTGAAAAATAGGGGGGTCAGACTACTGGTCAGAAGGAGATTGCAGGAGTCCCCTTGCTGGCACTAGGTCCAGGATCCTGTTGCATTGCCCATATGCAGTTCCAGGTCATAGTCCCAGTGCCTAAAGGATAGCACTTGCAATAGCACTTGCAGTCACAGGAACTCTGGTCATAGTTCCAGGGCAGAGAGGAATGCTTGTGTTCACTCATGGGGGAGTAAGGACCCTAGTTGCAATTCCATGAAAGAGGGGAACAATAGCAATTGTGGCTGCAGAAGAGCAAGGGACCTAGTTACAGTTCCAAGGCCAAGAGGAATGCTGGTGCTGGTGACTACAGAAGAACAAGATCCCTTCCTGGGTAAAGACCAGAGCATAGTCCATGAAAGCAGTGACTATACTACTAGATTTTATGACCTTGAAAGCACCAAAAACCAATAGACCACCAGAGCTAGCTCTGAAAACAGCAGTAAGAAAGACCTAAAGCTTGGAAGTGTCCACTTTACCCTGGGAGCAAAGTTCAACTTTAATTATAAAGTCAACAGTTAACATCAAGTAGATTGGGAAATAACCTGACCATAGAGAGTTGCTATGAAGACAAGGAAGATCAAGACACAGACTCAGACAAATTCAATGAAATTGAAATGGCTATATGCAAAGCCTCAGAGAAAAGGATGAATGGGTCACAAGGCCAACAAGAACTCCAAGAAGAGTTAAAAAAGGATTTTTATGAAGTAAGAGAAGTAGAGAAAAATTTGGGGTTGGGGGGGAAATGAGAGTGACAGAAGAAAAATGCGAAAAGAGAATCAACAGCTTGGTAAAGGAGGCACAAAAAAATACTGAAGAAAGTAACATCTCTAAAAACAAAATTAGCCAAATGATAAAAGAGGCAGATAAATTGGCTGAAGAGAGGAATGCCTTAAAAAGTTCGATTAGTCAAATGGAAAAAGAGGCAGATAAATTGGCTGAAGAGAGGAATGTCTTAAAAAGCTGAATTAATCAAATGGAAAAAGAGGTACAAAAGTTCACTGAAGAAAATATTTCCTTAAAAAATAGAATTGAACAACTGGAAGCTAACGAATCCAGGACACACCAGGAAACAATAAAACAAAATCAAAAAATTTAAGAAAACCTTAAAATGTAAAATATTTCATTGGGAAAACAACTAAGTTGGAAAATAGATTGAGAAGGGATAATTTAAGAAATATTGGAGTACCTGAAATCTATGATCAAAAAGAGAAAGAGAAAAAGAGAGAGAGAGAGAGAGAGAGAGCTTATTGCCCTGATATTCTAGAATCAGAGAGTAAAACAAAAATTGAAAGAATCAATTGATCACCTCCTGAAAGAAATTCCAAAATGAAAACCTTCAAGAATATGATAGCCAAATTTCAGAGCTTTCAAGACAAGGAGAAAATATTGCAAGTAGTTGAAAAGAAACAATTAAAATATTGTTGAACTACAGTCAAGATTACACAAGATTTATCAGCTTCCACATTAAAGGAGTAGAAAGTTAAGAATATGGTATTCTGGAAGCAAAGGAGCTAGGATTGCATCAAGAATCACCTACCCAGAAAATGTGAGTATAATCCTTCAGAGGGGAAAAAAATGGTTATTTAGTCAAATAGACTTTCAAACATTGTTGATGAAAAAACCAGAGCTGAATAGAAAATTTAACATTCAAATACAAGATTCAAGAGAATCATAAAAAGGAAAACCATGAAAGAGAAATCATAAGTGAATCAATAAGGTTAAAATGTTTATATTCCTATATGGGGAAAGTATAATTGTAATTCCTAAGAACTTTATCATTAGTAAGGTAATTAGAAATTTACATAGACAGAGGTCATGAGAATGAGTTGAGTAGGCTAGGATGATCTCAAAAAAAAAATAAATTATGGGGTGGGAAAGAAGGATGCACTTCGAGAAGAGGAGAAAGGAAGGAAGAACAGGGAAAATTATTTCACATAAAAGAGACACACAAAAAAGAGCTTTTACAATGGAAGAGAAAGATGGGGTGGTGGCAATATTTGAACTTTACTCTCATCAGAATTGGCTCAAAGAGGGAATAGCATATACATTCAGTTGGGTTTAGAAATCTATCTTACACACAGGGAAGTAAACGATGAAGGGGATAAGAAAAGGGGAGAGTGACTGATAGAAAGGTGGGCAGATTAAGGGAAGGTAGTAGACAGAAGCAAAAGAGACTTTTCAGGGGGGAAAGGGAGGCAGGCAGAGAGAAAGAGGGAGTGAGTGGAAGAGAGAGAGAGGAAGGGAGAGAGGGGAAAGAGAGGGAGGGAGGGAGAGGGAGGGGGAGAGAAAGAGAGAGAGAGAGAGAGAGAGAGAGAGAGAGAGAGAGAGAGAGAGAGAGAGAGAGAAGCATAGACCAAGGGAAAATAGAAAGGAGGGAAATCTACAGTTAATCATAACTGTGAATGTGAATGGGATAAAATTATAAAATGGAAGCAGATAGCATAATGGATTAAAAAACAGAATCCAACAATATGCTGTTTACAAGAAACACACTTGAAACTGAGACTAAAAATAAGGACCTAGAGTAGAATCTATCATGATTCAGCTGAACTTTTAAAAAAAAGCAAAGATAGAAATCATGATTTCAGACAAAGAAAAAGAAAAACATAGACCTAATTAAAAGAGAAAATCAGAAAAACTACTTTTTGCTTTAAAAAAAGTACCATAGACAATGAGGTTATGTCAATACTAAACATATATGCACCAAATGGCATAGCAGCCAAATTCTAAAAGGAAAAGTTAAATAAGTTATAGGTGAAAATAGACAGTAAAACTATACTAGTGGGGGACCTCAACTTTCCCTTCTTAGAACTAGATAAATTTAACTAAAACATAAACAAGAAAGAAGTTAAGGAGATGAATAGAATTTTAGAAAGGTTAAGAAAATTGAATGAAAATAGAAAGGAATATAACTTTTTTTCTCAGCTATACATGACAGCTTCACAAAAATTGACTATGTAAAAGGGCATAAAAACATCATAACCAAATGCAAAAAAGCAGAAATATTAAATGCATACTTTTCAGACTATAATGCAATAAAAAAATATTTAAATAAAGGGCCATGGAAACAATTTAAAAATGAACTGGAAACTAAACCAATCCTAAAGAATGAGTGGGCCAAAAAACAAATCATAGAAACAATAAATAATTTCATTAAAAAGGACAAGAGTGAGACAGCATGCTAAAATATATGGGATGTAGCCAAAGAAGAGATTAACAAAATTGAAAATAAGAAAATCATTAACTAAAAAACACAACTCAAAGCTGAGTTTATGGGGGGAAAACCATAAAAAAAAACCATTGGTTAATTTGATGTTTAAAGGAGAAAAAAGCAAATTACCATTATCAAAAATGAAAAGAGCAAATCTGCCATTAATGAAGAAAGAATTAAAGCAATTATTTGGAGCTACTTTACCCAATTATATGCCAATAAATCTAACAGTCTAAGTGAAATGGATGAGTGTTTGCAAAAATATAAATTGCCTGGATTAACAAAAGAAGAATTAGAATATTTAAATAATCTTATCTTAGAAAAAGAAATTAAACAAGTCATCAATGAGTTCCTTAAGAAAAAATCCCCAAGACCAGATGGATTCACAAGTGAATTTAACCAAATATTTAAGGAACAATTACTTCCAATATTATATAAATTATTTGGTAAAATAGATAAAGAAGGAGTCATAACAAATTTCTACTGTTAATATCTAAACCAAGAAGAAGAAAATGAGAGAAAAAATACATAGATCCATTTCCCTAGTGAATATTGATACAAAAATTTTAAATAAAATTCTAACAAGATTACAATATACCACAGAGATCATACACTATAAACCGGGTGGATTTATATCAGGAATGCAGGACTGGTTCAATATTAGGAAAACTATCAGCACAATTGACCACATTAATAAGAAAAATAGCAATGATCATATGATTATCTTAATAGACAGAGTAAAAGCTTTTTACTAAATACAACACTCATTCCTATTTTGAAAAAAAAAAACCACTAGAAAGCATAAGAATAAATGGGCCTTTCCTTAAAATGATAAGTAATATTTATTTAAAATCATCAGGAAGCATGATCTGTAATTAGGATAAGCTAGCAACCTTCCCAACAAGGCCAAGGATGAAGCAAGGACACCCATTATCACCGCTCTTATTCTGTATTGTTCTAGAACTACTAGCTACAACAATGAGACAAGAAAAAGAAATTGAAGGAATTCAAATAGGCAATGACGAAACAGAATTATCACTCTTTGCCGATGATATAATGGTGCGCTTGGATAATCTTACTGAATCTACTAAAACACTATGTGACATAATTAACAAGTTCAGCAGAGTTGAAGGTTAGAAAATAAACCCAAATAAATCATCAGTATTTCTGTATATTAACAACAGGAAGAAATAGAAGATAAATTCCACTTAAAATAACTTCAGACAATACAAAGCACTTGAGGGTCTACCTGCCAAGACAAACTCAGGAGCCATAGGAACACAATTATAAAATACCTCATAAAAATAAAGTCATATCTAAATAATTGGGAAAATGTTAATTGCTTTTGTATAAACTGAGTCAATATAATAAAAGTAACGATTCTACCTAAATTAATTTGCTTATTCAGTGCCATAGCGATCAAATGTCTAAGAGGTTGTTTTATAGAGCTAGAAAAAAATGAAAACAAAATTCATCTGGAAGAACAAAAGGGAATCAATGAAAAAAAACGTGAAGGAAGGTAGCCTAGCAGTGCCAGGTCTCAAATTGTATTTCAAAAGAATAATCATCAAAACCATCTACTAGCTAAGAAATAGAGTGGTGGATCCATGGACTATACTAGGGATACAATACCCAGCAGTAAACGACCATGATAAATGATAAACCCAAAGATCTAAAATTTGGGGACAAGAAATCACTACGTAACAAAAATTTCTGAGCAGTTTGCAGTTTGGCAGAAACTAGGCATAGACCAACATCTCACACTGTATACTGACTAAGTTCGAAATGGTTCTATGATTTAGACAAAAAGGGTAATACCATAAGAAAATCAGGGCAGC
>CM053769.1:297869703-297888469 GCA_028658325.1 Potorous gilbertii | reverse complement strand
GTGAGCAATCAGGGAAGATGCTGATAATGATAGATAGTATTCATACAATACTTTTTCCCCCAAAGTGCCTTAAATGCTACCCTAAGAACCCCTGGGAAGTAGGCGTGATTATCCTTATTTAACAGGTGAGGAAGCTGAGGCTGGCAGAGGCTAAGTGACTTGCCTTGGGTCACACAGCTACTAAGTGTCAAAGGCAGGATTCAGACTTAAGACTTCCTGATTTCATTTAGCTGCCATCTTTCTAATTCGTTCTGTTCAAAGTTCAACTATAAGAAGGTAATAAAATCCTCTGATAAAGAAGTTCTAGTGAGAGCAGAGATGTCTGAAAAGTGTATGTCTTTCACATTCAGTATTTGGCAAAAAAAAAAACTACTACATAGGTTGATAAAATAATTTTTTTTTGTCATCAAGGTATTGCAATGCAGACATCTCTACAGACTTCCCCAAAAGCAGCTTCAGGAAAGTTCTTGTAGTAGAGAAGATAATGGGGATGATAGGCTCTTTTTTCTCATCCCACATAACTGCTAGGTGTCTATTCATCCCATTCAAAGGTTATGAATGTCTAGTATGGCAACATCTACTAAAAATCTTGTTCTTAAATTTTTGTAGCTCAGTTATTATTATTAATCAAGCAGAAGTGAATACTTGGAACGTCCAGAAAGACCACGGAGAAGCTATCCATTCTCCTCTGGACACTTTAGGGAAGAGGGATTCCCATCCCGAAAGAAATAGATTATTTGTCAGTTTCTACCCTACAACGTATTATTTCTAGTTAAGTATAAAATGAAGTCAAAATTTTTAATACTATTTATGGCCTCCCCACCTATGAACCTGAATTTGGCCCAAAAAAGATGTCATTTTGCCTTGAGAGACCCATCATGCCTACAGAAAATTGATGAGCAACCTGAAGAATGAAGAAACAACTCAGTTTGGGATTGTCTACTCTCTGTTTCCTAGATTTCAGGAGTGAAATAAACTCTTCTGTTTCCAGGTGGCAGGCATTCTTCGTATCTGGCCTTTTCATTGTTAATCACTTGTTCATACCCACATAATTCTGCACAGTCTAAGGGCTCATTTATTTATGCCATCTACCCACTCAGATTTGGAGTATGATCTCAAGACAAATGTTGGTTCAGTGTACTGTATTCTGTTCATAACCATTTTTCTTCCACCCAACCAAGAATCTAAAGTGATCAATTACAACATCTCTTTTCTTTTTCGTCTCCCATAGTCCCTCTTCCCACCCCACCTGCAACCATACAATGAACGATCTCTAATCCAAAAACAACTACATAGTCTCCTAAAAATGACCCCTCATAGAATAGGGGAGCTATATTTCTTAAGAAATCAAAGAGCTCTGCTGTAGCTTTCTTAGTCAAAATATAAGCAGAAGTAACATAGAGGGTATTTTGTAGTACTCCTCACCAATAAGGAATTGTGATCAGGAAGGCAGGGAGAAGTCACTAGCATAAGGCTTTTCAATTTAATCAATAATTACTTCTCTATACCTAATCATTTTCTTCTCTCAAAGAGTACTTGATGTCAATTTTTTTTTATCGGAATTTCCAAACTCCAGAGAATTCTTTGGGGGCCTATGTTTTCTCAGACATTTCTAACAAAAAAGAAGGAAGGGAAGGGAAAAGGTAGAAAAGGAGAATTCATATGAATTCCAGCCATTGAGTCCAAATTCCCCATTTTATAAATGAAGAAATGAATGTCCAATTGAGGGGAAGAGATTTGCCCAAGATTACATACGGAGAGACAAAGACAGGACTCAAAACCAAATTTCCTAACTCCTAATCAGGACACACTCTAGGTCAGAACAACAATAGTTCCCAACCTTTGCAAGAAAGAAGACCCTTTTTAACCCTAAAAATATTGCACAAATTTCTCACATGATCGTAGTTGAACTATTAGTATCCATTGTTTGAGAAAATGCATAATAAAAAAAGTCTTATAAAACCAGCAACAATTTTGAATGGATGTTATTTATTAAATACAATAATAAATATGTACATTTGAAAAATTAAAATTAGATATATATTCATGCATCCATTCACATTAGGGATCTTCCTTTATGTTTCTTTCTTTTTAAGAAAAATTATGGCTATATAATCTATGGTGTCATTTTTCAGTTGTGCCCAACTCTTGCTGACCCAGTTTGGGGTTTTCTTATCAAAGACATTGCAATGGTTTGCTATTGACTTCTCCAGCTCATTTTTCACATGAGGAAACTGAAGCAAACACAGGGTTAAATGACTTGCTCAAGTTCACTCAGCTAAGAAGCGTCTGAGGCCAGATTTGAACTCTAGAAGATGAGTCTTCCTGACTCCAGGCCCAGCACTCTATATGCTACTGTAACCTTAGTTTAAAAAAGCTCACTCAGAGACTTGAGTTACTGCTATTGTATTTCTAAGAGAATTTGTATTCTCTAATAGAATTTGGAAAATAACAATTAACTATCATGTATGAAAGAATATGAGAGACACTGAGAGAGAGCTGTGAGATTATCTTTCCTGAGGGAATTTATAGAGTTAACTATCATGGAGAAAGCATCTGTGGAAGATTACAGTCAACTTCCATGAGAGAGTGAGTCTACGAGGGACTTGGAAAGTTAACTATCATCTTGGAGAAAGTATAAAAAGACATTTTGAGAAAAGTGAATTTAACTCTTCAAATCCTCTTTCCACCATAGCACAGGGATATTCTGAGGAGAATTCAAAGGCTTTAACTGCCATATTAAGAAAAACTGAATTGTTTAACTGTGGCTCCAGTGTTTCAGAGAAGTCCACAGTTACAGCCACTGATAGGAGGAAATGCTGACTGTGACTTTTCTGGCAGCCAATACATTATTGAAATAGTCTTCTTTCTTCTGTATTATTAGTTACTGTTAATAAATTATATGACTAGTAATATTGATGTTTCTCAGCCTATAGATTTTGTTTTGAGACTGATAGAAGAGAAAATGTTTATGGGAAAAGAGGTTTCTCCAGTTTTTATAAACTAGAGTGAAAACTCTTAACTAATTAATCAATTGATTGACTGGAGTTTTTGCACTTTAAGTAGTATGTGCACAAATATCAACGCATACCCCTTGGGAGAATTAATAGAGTAACAAGTCAGGCAGCCTGCTGAGGGTGAGGGGTCTGATATGTTTGTCCCATAGAGCACCTGAGAGGTGCTGTTCAGCACCCTATAGCTCCTCTGTATTCTCCCCCACCTACAAGGGATCACCATATTTGGAGATGTGAGTTTAATGATTTTTTTTAACTCCTGTTATAGGTAGATTAGCAAAAAGCACCATTTATATGTTGTGTTTTGTGTCTGATGCATGTGGAGCATTGCATTAAGCCTGGCTACATAATATACTTTGTTCGCTGTAGAAGAGGATGGGAAAACTGCAGGACTAGAATTTGAACCCATTCAGAAAACAAGAAAAACCAAACCTGTTACAAATATTTATAGTCAAGCAAAACAACTTCCACTGTTGGCCAAGCCTCCCTACCTCCCCCTACCCCCAAAAATGCTTCTATCTACACCAAGTCTCTCAGCTCTGTAACTGGAGGTAGACAGTATGTTTCATCATGCGTTCTCTTGGAGCTTTGGTTGATTTCATTGTGTTCATCAGAGTTCCTAAATCTTTCAAAGTTTCAACAACAATTTATTAAGCACTCATTATACAAAAGGCCTTGGGCCAAGCAATGGAAATAGCAAAGCCAAAATGAAAAACAACCTTGACCACAAGGAGCTTATATCCTGTCATTATTCTTCTTATATCCTATATTGTACCACAACATGATCTTAAAATGCTCCTACTTATGTCAACATTTCCATAGGTATGTGCTCTCTTTGAGGCAGACATTCTCCACCAATGCCAGTCACAACCCAACACCTTCCCATACTGTGCAGTTCTTATTTGTATATTTCTGTAAATCTTCAGGAGAGGACTGATCAAGGCATTGAAGGTTTTCCTATATTTCTTTTCATATTTCAGAGATGCCAGGGTAACAGTTGGTACATACATTCTTCAGACATCTCTGCTCTCACTAGAACCTCTTTATCAGTAGGGAATCCTTCTTGCAGTTGAGCTTTGTACAGAACGAATTAGAAAGATGGCAGCTAAATGAAATCAGGAAGACTTAAGTCTGAATCCTGCCTTAGACACTTTGTAGCTGTGTGACCCAAGGCAAGTCACTTAACCTCTGCCTACCTCAGCTTCCTCACCTGTTAAATAAGGATAATCACACCTACTTCCCAGGGGATATTAGAGTAGCATTTAAGGCACTTTGGGGGAAAAAGTACTATATAAATCCTATCTATCGTTATTAGCATCTTCCCTGATTGCTCACCAAAGGTGAGACTTGTCTTTGTACAAGGTCCCCATTCTATTTTTAAAATTTTTGAAATTTTTTAATTTTAATTTCTTCACCTGCAAGTAGAAATGAAATACTTTTGTAAATGGCATTTAAAGGCAAATTGAAACGTTCTCGCATCTGATATGAATCTCAGTTCTGTAGCCACAGCATGCTGATTCATCTATGTCAATAATGGATACAGGCTTCAGATATAATCCAATCTAGCCCCTTCATTTTTTAGATGGGGAAACCCAGGCCCAGAGAAGTTTATTTCCTTGCCCAAGGCCACACAGAAGCTAACAGAGCCAGCATTTAAATCCTTGTCCTTTAAATTTAAATTCCTGTCACTCATTCGGAAATAAGCACATGTTGCATAGAGTTGTACAACAATGCTGTGCTAAATTTGAATAATTTTTATTTTAAATACCAATTTTTCTATCAGGCAGAGGTCCCAAGGTAATAGAATATTCAAACTCCTGTAGAATTTGTAGTGGCCTGTATAAGGGACAATCACTAACCTCAAGGATCATATAATAAGATTGGAAGACAGAACAAATATACATGAAACTATAAAGATGAGGAAAATGTAAGTGAATTGTAGAGCAATTCCTCATAATAGAAAGAGCGTCAGGTTTGGAGTCAGAAGATCTGGCTTCTAACACTGCCTTTTTCTTCTGAATACTCTTGCCTCCCTTGGTTTCTATGCTGGTCCTTCTTGGCTCTTTTCCTGCTTCTCTAACCACTCCATTTCATTCTCCTCCATTGGCTCATCATCCATCTGCCATTCATAAGCATGGGTGTCTTTCAAGTTCTGTTCTGGGTGCTTTTCTCTTCTGGCTATACCCTCTTCCTTGTAATCTCGTCTATTCCATTTAAATCATTTAAGTCATCACCATCAACAGATGACTCGTATCTATATCTAGCCCTAATTTCTCTGCAGAATTCAAGTCTCTTATTGTCAAATGGCTTTTGGACATCTCCACCTGAGTGTTTTATCTGTATGTCAAGTGCAATGCTTCCAAAATAAAACTCATTAACTCCTTCCTGCCATACAACCCTCCTCCAAAACCCTTCCTCCAAAATGGGGAATAACTGAATAAATTTTGGTATATGAATGTAATAGAATATGATTGTGCTATAAGAAATGAACAGGAAGACTTCAGAGAGGACTGGAAAGACTTATATGAATTGATGCTGAGTGAAAGGAGCAGAACCAGGAAAACTATGTACACAGCAACAACCACAATGTGTGAGGAATTTTTCTGGTAGACTTAGCACTTCATTGCAATGCAAGGACTTAAAAAATTCCCAATGGACTCTTGAGGCAAAATGCCTTCCACATCCAGAGAAAGAATTATGGAATTCAATCACAGAATGAAGCAGATCATTTTCTTTTGTATTATGTTTTGTTTTATGATTTCTCCCATTCATTGTAATTCTTCTCTGCAACATGACTAAGGGAAAATGTATTTAATAGGAATGTATGTGTAGAATCTCTTTAAAATTGTATGCTATCTCAGGGAAAGAGTGGGGAAGGAGGGGACAAAGAGGGGAAGGGAGGAAAAAAACTAAGATATATGGAAGTGATTGTAGAACACTGAAAACAAAATAATTTAATTAAAAAAAAGAAGAGGAGTAGGTGGGGGGATAATAAATTAGATTGTGAATATGTTAAGTTTTATATGTTCATGGAAGGAAGGAAGGAAGGAAGGAAACGCATGTATTAAGCCTGCCAAACACTGTACTAAGCACTTAAAAAATATTATAACATTTTATCTTCACAACAATCCTGTGTAAGGCAAGTACTCATTTTACCATTAGAAAGACAGAAGTTAAATGACTTGCCCAAAGTCACACAGGAGAAAAAGTATTTGAAGCTAGATTTGAACTCAGGTCTTCCTAACTCCAGGTTCAAAGTTCTATCCACTATACCACATAATAGCTTCTAGAATAGCTTGCTTGAAATTTCCCATAGGTAGCTAGTAATGTGGGACTGGAGTTCAGGCAAGAGTCTGAGGCTAGATATATATAGGCCTGGGAACTCAAAGTCAATGGTCTCTGTTTTCCTAATAAAAAATGAGGTGAGAGCCTCTGCTGAGAGAATGGAGCAAGGAGTGGTATAGGAGGCTTGAAGAGAGAAAAGAAAATTTGGAGCAACCAATCATTCTCCATAGAGAATGAAAGATAATTAGGGAGGAATAAAAGGTTTGCCTTTCTGAAACAAAATCCCAACTGAGGTTAAGGGGCATAAATTTACAGTGGGCTCAGCCAGCTTGGTTAAGTAACTTCCATTAACATGGTTCAGCATTCCACTGAGGAGGCACTGTAATATTGATTCAGTTGGCACAATGTCCTCTGCAAATAGGAATATCTTAAGGACTTCACCATTTATAGGAAATCCCTCTTCCCTTGGTACCCTGCTACCCTATTCTTTTTCAGCAATTCTGGAATTAAAGGAGATTTTGTAGAACCAAAGAGGTTAGTCCCGTGTAAAATCTTAATACAGGATATTTTAATTCTCAGGAGGGGAGGTCCACATTCTAACATGAGACATCCAAGAGTAGGAGCCAGGACAATCAGGGTCCAACAAACACTCAACCAAGGAGATTGAGTTAACCTTTAAAATGATCATATCCAGTTCCAGATGAAGATGAAAAGAGCTTTAACCAGGCACAAATCTTAAATGTGGAAGATCCCTGAAGCTTAAGCTTAAAACCAGATTCACACAAAAGAATTTGGTGTCAAAGATAGCCCAGAGGTTCCTCCAACGATGATCTATCCAGAGCTTAAATGGCTGGTCAGATACTAAGAGGCTACCAGCATAAAGTCTGAAAACTGACATTGATACTGAACCAAGAGAAAATACTGACATTAATACACAGTCTGTTAAGTCACTATGGCTTAAAATCCCCGTTTTCATGGATGCATGGAGTCTATTATCTGCGTGTAATTGTTTTATCTCACAATATGTACAATTCAGTACTGTGGTAATTGCTGTAATCAGCCTTAATGGCAAAGGGGGGTATTAACAGACAGGCCTCTTTTTTTTGTTCTGTTCTGAGTCAGTGAAATTCAGATAATGGCTACATTTCTAAGGCTAGGGAGGAAAACTCCCATGGCGGCTGCAGCCCTGATCTAATTAATTATGAGGAATAGGAAGGGGAAACCTACTCAGTGACATTCTGATCAGAGAGAAGCCCTCAAGAACGGGACATAGTTATTCCTGCTTATTCAAGATTATTGAACCCTAAAGGCATGGATGGAAGAGGAAACTACTTTTCTTTCTGTCAGAAGTTATATCTACCAGCCTAATGCTCTCTCTAGTTGGACAAGATCTCTGTCAACAAAGGGACACAATGAATATTTGCACTGGGAAAAAACAACCCAAAAGCCAGGCATTGTTTTTTGCTGACAGACATATCATAAATACAGTAATGTGATCCAGGAAAGTGGATGTCAATGACCTTGCTTTCTGTGATGGCATTTGTTTTGATTCAATTTTGCATTCTAATACAAGAGGATCTAGGGAAGAGGTTGGGGATAGTCACAAAACTGGATCTGGGGAGGCACAGGACAACCATTGAGGATTAAAAGGGAGTCCAAGCAATTTTCTAAGATAATTGTCTGGAACAATGGACTTTAAATTAGAGCCAACTACAGGCACTAAAGAAAGTAGACTTAATTTTAGCCTTGGTACACTCTGGTTGGTTGCCCTAGCTAGTTATGGCAATCATAGCTTCATTTTGGATTACAAGAGGTGATCCTAAGAGAGACTTTCCAGGCACCACAACTCAGAATCAGAGAATCACAGAATTTGCGAGTTGGGAGAGACCTCAGAAGCCACCAAGTCTATCCCAAAATGAAAGGAATCCCCACTATAACATAACTGACAAATGGTCGTTCAGTCTCCAATGAAAGGTCTCTAAGGAAGAGAAATCTACCATCCCTTGAGGAAGAACATTCTACTTTTGCTTAGCATTGACTGCTAGGAAGTCTTTTCTGATTATCAAATTAAATTTTTCTCTATGCAATTTCTACCCATTGTTCCTGGTTCTGCCTTCTGGGGCCTAATAGAACAAATATAACCCCTTTTCCACAAGAAAATCCTTCAAATATTTGAAGGTGATTATCATGTCTTCCTACTCCAGAATCTTGTTTATGACGTGGACTCAAGGACCTATGCAATCTTGGTTGCCCTCCTATGGACCCTCTTCAGATATCAATATCCTTCTTAAATAAAGTATCATGGGATATTGTTCCCTGTTCCTGGAAGATTTTTTATCCTCTTAATGTAGCCCAACATCATATAGTTGTTTGAGGATTTTTGATTAACACAGCATACTACTTACACAAAGGCCCCAGGTCTTTTTTTTTAAACAACTGCTATCTAGCCATGCCTCCCATATCTTACATTTGTGACATTTATTTTTAAACCCAAATGAAAGTCTTTACATTTATCCCTATTGAATTTCATCCTATTAGATTCAGACCAAATTTTCTCACTCGTTAAGAGCCTTTCGGATCCTGCCTGTCTTTTACTATATTAGCTATCCCTCCCAGCTGTTGTCATTTGCTAATTTGATGAGAAAATCATCTGTGCCCCTGTCCATTTTATTAAATGTTAAACAACATGAGACCAAACACAGGTCCCTGGGGTATTCCCCTGAGACTTCCTGTTATGTTTATTTTTTTGTTTTTGTTTTTGGTTCAAGTTGAATTTAAATACAAAAAGACAAAAATTAAAAAGAGAGAACATTTCCATATACACACCATAGCATAAAAAGAGAATTCAATATAAAACCATGAATTTTCATTTCACACTGTTTGCTTTTTAAAAAAAAAATCTATGTAATAAATACTACACATCATTTTCAAAGCTACCTGACTTTTCTGTGCTTCCTTCTATGCTTTCTTTTATTCTCTACTCTGTATTTTTTCTCCCTCCCTCTTTACCTTGCCCTAGAAAAGGCTACCATCAGACCCAAAAATATATATGTAAAACCATCCTATATATACTTCTCTTTATCATTTCTTTCACTGGACATGGACAGCATCTTCCCTTATCAGTCCATTGTACTTGATTTGAGCATTTATAATACTCAAAACGATTTAGTCATTCAGAATTGTTCTTAAAACATCTGTCAATACTGCTGTCACAACGTACAACGTTCTTTTGGTTTTGCTCATTTCAATATTCATTATTTCATCCAAGTCTTTCCATGCTATTCTAAAATCATTCAGTTATCATTTCTTATAGCACAGTAATATTGCATCATAATCATATGCCACAGCTTGTTTAACCATTTGCAAATTGACAGGCATTCCCTCAATTTCCAGTCCTTTGCTACCACAAAGAGAGCTGCTATAAATATTTTAGAATATACATAACGTCTTCTTTTTCCCCAATCACACTGGGAAATAGACCCAATAGTAGTATTGCTGGGTCAAAGGGTATACACAGTTTTATAACCCTTTGGGCATGATTTCAGATTATTTGTGTGAGAAATTATTATTAATAACCAGTATCTTGGGGAGATTCAGAGGCTCTCCTAAATTCCTCATTTTAAGAAGTTCCCTTTTCTTAAAGGACATTACTGATAATGAGATTGCATTAACTCTCCTCCATCTTGGTCAGAGCCCTCCCAACCTTGCAAGAAATTTAATCTAGGGTGGGGAAGCCCATTGTGTTCCAATCAAGTTTAGGTGAAGATGGATCCTTTCATCTAGATAGCCCAGGACTGGGAGTGGTCTTGTATAGAGATATTTTCTCTGTCCAGAGATGACATGATGATCAGGTAACATCAGTCCCTATTAGAAGTATATATAAACTGTAAACCCACCACCATGATGGTCTTTGGTCTAAGAGAAATGGCCAAATGACTATCCTTTTGCTAATAACCTGCTGGCCGTATTAATAAAATGACTAAATTACCCAAAAACTATGTCTCTTGATCATTCACAGTTCTACCAACAATGAATTTGTGTCCTGATATTTCTATATTCCCTTTAATACTTGTTGCTTTCCCCTTCTATCATTTAATCAATTTGATACATATGAGATGATATCTCCAAGCTGTTTTAACTTGAATCTCTCTAATCAATAGTGACTTAGAGCACTTTTTATGTGACTATATATAGTTTTGATTTCTTCATTGAAAACTTGCCTATTCATATCCTTTGACCATTTACCAATTGCAGAATGAGTCGTATTCTTAATAAATTTATGAAATTCCTTATATATTTAAGATATGAGACTTTTATCTGAGAAACTGTATATAAAAAATTTCTCCCAATTTCTCTTTACCTTCTAACCTTGGCTACATTGGTTTTATTTATACAAAAACATTTTAATTTAATGTAATTGAAATTGATTGTTAATGGATAACATTGAACCATTAACAAAAACTCTTTGAGTCCAGATATTCCACCAGTTCTTTCCAGACCCAAGGTTGCAGTTTCTGAGGTCTAGATGATATGAATTTATCAAGGGCTAGTAGGTGTCCCCTCATCACCTTCTTAATCAGCTTGGGGCATCGATTCCCTGTTAGGTTTTTTTGTTCTGACATTTTCAGTATATTGTTTTATTTTATAGAGAATAAAAGAAGCAAAAATTATTACCTTAGCTCTCTCTTTTGTGTCAGTTGTTATCACTCCATCCACCCCCCAGCAAAGACCTTATCCCTCCTTTCATCTTTTTCTCCCAAAATAGCTTTTTTAATTGTCGTTATCCTTAGCTTACCTCTCAAGCCTCAGTTCATTCTAAGCTTTAACCTTCCTGATGCTTTTTTTTTCAATACTGTGCCATGCTCTTATTCATGTTCTATTGCTTGGTCTTGCTTCCATTTTCTTTGTATTTCTTTTTAAAAATAATTTGGTTAGTGAATTCATTGTGTGTTTGTGAAGAGACATCTATCCCTTCAGACAAATCCCATTTTTTCTCCTCATTGGAATTGTTTCCCTTTGTATCTTCATAATTTCATTCTTAAACATCCCTTCTGAGCTGACTTCCTCTGAAACATTTTATTTCATGGGATTCTATTTATTGTTATAAGTAATCTCTAAAATCTCATTTTCCAAAAATCTAAGGATGCATGTAAGACTACATTTCCTCTTCTCTTTCACAGACTCTACAATGAATAATTACTTCCCATCCCCTAGATTTTCCATCAGTTGCACCCAAAAACCAGTTCCTCCCTATTAGTGAGAAACAGGTCCCGAATAGAATTTATCACAAAAGCAAATCATAAAGCTACTATGGTTCTGGAAGATGGAGAAATCTAGCAGAGGTCTGGATAACAGAAGTCTCCCACTATTAGACTCTCATGCTTGTGTGTTCCAGGCTGTGATCTGTTTCCCAAGTACTTCATCTATTTACTCTTCCTTTCCATGTAGTCTGTAGTATTTTCCCATTGCAGAATCATTGTTGTTTCTTCCTCCTTTAGCATTTATCCAAATACTCTTCATCATGCTTACCTCCTCTAGGTCCTCCATAACATAAATACTTTCTGGAGGATTTCTAGAAGCAAAAATCTATATTTCTGTTAATCAAGGAGGGATGATCAAACTGAAGAGAAAACATGAGGGAGCCAATGATTTGAATATTCAATGACAGAACAGCATCTTGTATCTCATATATATGTCCTCTTTAACAATGAGACCACTTTCTAAACATTAAACAGAATCCATAGAAAGGCAGTAAACATATATGTAATGGCATCAAAGACCCAAGACCTGAGACTATTACTTTTATGGATGTATCTTTTAAAATGAACACATATTTAGACAA
Organism: Potorous gilbertii; assembly: GCA_028658325.1. Classification (NCBI taxonomy): domain Eukaryota; kingdom Metazoa; phylum Chordata; class Mammalia; order Diprotodontia; family Potoroidae; genus Potorous; species Potorous gilbertii. The sequence goes on along the minus strand of CM053769.1, from coordinate 297,876,328 downwards.
TTTAAACTTTGTTGGTAAACATCTTTCTTATCTGTGATGGAATCCACAATCCCCTGTGGACACACATTATTCTCCCACTTCCTTTTACTCCCCTGTTTGTTTTCAATAAGGTATTCTCTACCAGAACCATTCCAGTCATAGGTTTCATCCAAGAAATTCTGTTGCACTAATGAAGAATTTGTGTATAAACGTGAGACCATGGATTTTAAAAGTGAGTAGAGTAGGGCAGTAGATAATATAATGAACTGCCTGTGTGACCCTGAGCAAATCACATAATTTCTATCTGCCTCAATTTCCTCATGTACAAAATGTATATAATAACATATCCTGCCTCCCAGAGTTGTCATAAGGATAAAATAAAATAATACATAACAGCATTTTATAAATCTTAAAGGGCCCTGAAAATCTTATCTGTTATTATTCTTACTGTATCTGTCCTTGGATTTTTTTCTTTATGAATTTCTATGTTTCAGCAGCCTTTCTTCCCCCTTTATGGAGGTCACTATGGTTAAATCAAGGCAATTCAAAACAATAAACATTTGTTAAGCATTTACTATGTGCCAAACACCATGCTAAGTACTAAGAATTAAAAATATAATAAAAAATTTCCTGCCTTCAAAAAACTTACATTCCTTTTATTATTAATTTTTTCAATCAATAAAAATCCCTCTTACTTTCTCCTTACCCTGCCCAGAAAGAAAAAAGAAAAACCCATTTTAAACATATTTAGTCAAATAAAACAAATTGCTGAATAAGTCATGTCCAAAAAAAAAGTAAGGAAGAAAGAAATCTCATTCTGCACCGTAAGTCTTAAGGTGTTTAGCTTAATTTATCATGAATTCTCTGGAATCCTAGTTGATCATTGCATTGATCAGAGTTCCTATATCCTTCAAAGTTGTTTTTACATTATTACATAATGCATTACTATTGTATAAACTGTTCTCCTTGTTCCGCTCTCTTCACTCTGCATCAGTTCATTCAAGTCTTCTTAGGTTTCTCTAAATATATCCCCAACATCATTTCTTAAAGAACAATAGTATCCCATCACATTCATATACCTTAACTTGTTCAGTCATTCCCCAAATGATGGAGACTCATTCAGTTTCCAATTCTTTGACACTACAAAAAAAAAAGCTGCTAGAAATAGTTTTTTCATATATGCATCCTTTCTTCTTCTTTGAACTCATTGGACTATAGATCTATCAGTGGTATTGCTAGGTCAAAAGATATGGCTAGTTTAATTACATTGGGGACATAGGTCCTAATTGCTTTCCTGAATGGCTGGCCCATTTCATAGCAAGGAACTTACATTTTAATGGGGGAGAGGGGAGAGAGAGAGAGATGACATATGAAAGGAAGCTGGTCAGTTGTGGGAGGAGGGCAAGTATCCACAGTGGGGGTGGGTAAAGGAAAGTAGAGAAAAGTCCAGAAAGTTAAGGGTGAAAGTTGAAGCCCAAAGAGAAATGAAGACTTAAATGTGACTGATAAGAGCTCATTCTTTAAATCAGGGTTCTGAGAGGAACTGACCAATCAAAGAAAGGGGAAGAAGCATTTTCCAAAATGATAAGGTCACAGTAAGGCACAATGACAGAGGGATCTTCCAGGGTGAGATGACTGCTGGAACATGAAGGAGAAAGAAGTTCAAGGAGTCAAGAGTGGGACCCAGAGAGAAATGAAGATATAGTATCTAACTTGGGGCCATATACATAAGTAATCTCTCTCCCCTATTCTTTATAGTTTAAAGTCATGGTTTATACTTTTGATTAGATTTGAAAGCTACCTGGTAAATAACATTTTTATCAGTTTTTGTTAAGGGTATTCCATCTCTGTTATCAATCTTATATTATAAACAGTGGTCCAGAAAGCCAATTGCCATGTCAGATGCTATCTTTTTAGCCATCTGTTCACTTCTCAAATTAACTTATCTATATAACCTTCTTTTTTTAATGGACAGCAGTGAGAAAAATACAGCCTATGCCCCTATGGTCTTCAGTTTCTTGCCCAAGCCTTCTTAATTGCTGGCAATGCTTTTTTAGATTCCTTCTGGAAATTATATGTAGCTACATGAATTATCAGAAATGAGTGATTGTCAGTCAGCAAGTATTTATGAAGTGCCTGTTGTGTGTCAGGCATTATGCTAAAAGACTAGGGATACAAAGAAAGCCAGAAAAAATATTCCAAACAAAAGTACCTGCTAAGTAAGCATTATATAAAGATTAGCTACTGTTGTTATATTATTTTTATTGCCACAATACTTGCTTTCAGGGAGTTCATAATCTAATGGAGTAGACAACATGCAAACAGCTATGTACAAACAAAATATATACAATATAAATTGAAATTAATCACAAAGGGAAGGTCCTGCTACTAAGAGGGGATCAGGAAAGGTTTCTGGGATTTTAGCTGAGACTTGAAGTAAGCCAGGGAAGCCAAAAGGCAGAGATGATGAGAGAGAGCATTGTAGGCATAGGGTGTATTCATGAAAAGTGAAAGGAGATAAAGTGTCTTATGCAAGAAATAGAAGGGAGATCAGAGTTACTGAATCACAGAGAATATGGGAGGAGTAAGGTATAAAAAGACTGGAGAGATTGCAAGGGACCAGGTTATAAAGGGCTATAAAAGTCAGAAGACTTTATATTTCATTCCACAGGTAATAGGGAGTCACTGAAACTGATCAAACAGAAAAGTGATATGGTCAGATTTATGCTTTAGGAAGATCACTTTGCCAGCTGAGGGAAGGATGGATTGAAGTGGAGAGAGACTTGAGACAGGGAGAACGGTTCAGCAGCCTGTTGCAATAGTACAGGTGTGAGGTGATGAGGGTCTGCAGCAGGATGGTGGCAGTGTCAGTGGAGAGAAGGGGGAGTCTTGGGAGGGTCTCTTATAAATGGGATAAATGCCCAGAGAAACAACAGGTCTCCTATTGTTTCTATCAGGTTGACAAATAGCTACTTCAGTATCCCTGAGCAGTAATCACCAATTACTACTTCTCTTCTCCCTCCGTCTTTTTACTGGATGATTTCTCACCCGATAACGTTGTGGCATTCTTTGGAAGACAGTTTCTTCTCAGAGCATTCATCTCTCTTCTATTCAAAAATGAGCTCAATTCTGTTTTTAAGTTTTCCTAACTGTTTCTAACCATAACTCCATGTCTAACCCTTTTCTAACCCTATCTAACCCTAACCCTGCTTCTAACTCTAATTCTTCATCTGCCCTTAATTCAAATCCTGCTTCTATATTTTCCTTCCCTTTCTCCTGACTGTTATCTTTTTGCTTTTTCCATCATCTTGAAAAGGGTCAAGTTTCCCTTTTCTACTTCAGATCTTTTTTTGCCCCATTGAAGCCTTGCTTTGGTTTCCTTGAAGAATACTTTCGCTTCCCATATGACCTAGAATATGGAGAGATGTTTTTTAATTCTCTTCACCTTCTCCTCCAGGAGAGAGATCAGCCAACACACAGAACAGAGAAAAGTAATTTGGCTGTGGCCAAAATATCAACATAAACACAAACATTGAACACTTGATTTAAGTCACTGCACAATTACCCCTATTTTCCTTAATAGCTGAGGTGTATAGCCTTGTTACTATGAGTTATTTATGGGTGTTTACACCTCAGTCCTAAGCACCTTAAAAATTTTATAGCCAATTTTTGCCTTTTGATAACTTGTTAAACCACTCAGATCCCTTTCCTTTTTCTCAACAACTCTGCTGTGATATAGCTGTCTCTCAGCTATATCAGTTCATCAGCCTGGTTCATCAGTTTGACCCACCCACCAATCCTTCTATCAAAATGCTTAACCTAACTGTTCACTTCCTTTTTCTTACTTTCCTTGCTTGGTCTTGTTAACTACATTCTCCTTATCCTTGAGTCTACTTCTTCAGGTTGTACTCTATGTTCCTCATTGATCCTCAACCCTTTCACAACCACTTTATTTGCTCTTGATCCTGTTTCTCTCTTAACCAAGAAAAAGAATTTGGACCACCCTATGGGCCTGAACATTGTTTTTCCAATGTTCCATAACTTTGCTCACATGTTGCCAGTTTCTCCTCCTTAAATCCAACTTCTGAGCTATTTCACTAGTCCAAACCTCTCCAAGTCATCTACATGATTGTCTTCTCCTTATTTGAATCATTTCCTTCTCTCTTCTCCCCAGAAGCCAGAAGTCACAGGTGTGAGGAGAAACCCAATAGATAATCCCAAATAGCTGGAACCCAGAAAAGAGTAACAGAAGAAATATCAAGGACCTTGAGATGAGTAAAAATGTCCAGCAGAGTATAGGGACAAAACACCCAGCTGAAATGATCCAAAGAGAGACAGAAAAACACAGGAAGAGAGAGAAGGGGAGGGGAGAGGAGGGTAGGGGAGGGGAGGGAAGAGGAGGGAAGAGGAGGGAAGGGGAGGGAGAGAAAGTGGAGGGAGAGAGAGAAGAGAGGGAGAGAGAGAGAGAGAGGCAGGCATACCTGGCAGAGAATAGAGCACAGCATGATAATATCACCTGAGGGTACTAACCAACCTATACCCCAAAAGCATGAGATACCCTGCACATGAGTGAATCTTGATCCACTTGAATGTGTTTGGCTAAAGAGTTCCTGCTGTTTGTCTTTTCCATAAATATATGGCCTTTTCCACAGGTAATGTGATAACCTATGGGCAAGTGTCCCTCATGTGTTTATATTCTTTTTTCATCACTTCATTTATTTTGCTGTTTTACTAAATGTCTCTTATTTTTAATTAATATGTCTACTGGCTATTCAGCAGAAGGTATACACTTTAGCTTATGGCTTTTAACAGGTACTGACCCACACAGGACTTAAAACCCAAGAAAGATAGAGGATGTTTTAATGAGAGTACCCCAGATGCTAAAAGACATCTAGGTGGCAGTGGAGAAAGTGTGGGCCTGGCTGGAGTCAAGAAGACCTGAGTTCAAATTTGAACTCAGACATTTATTAGCTATATGACCTTAGATTTAGCCTCTGTTTGCCTTAAGCCACTGGAGAAGAAAATTTCAAATCACTCTAGTATCTTTGCCAAGAAAATCCAATAGACAGTATGTTCCACAGGGTCATGAAGATTCAGATACAATTCCAGACACTACATTTATAAATAACAACCCTAAGTTGAAAGTATGGATTAGTGATGAAGGAAAAAAAGCATTATCTTTTATTTTATCATTGTTCAAATTCCCAAAATATTTGACCAAAGGCATATACTTTCCTGAGTCTTTTTGTTTATGTAATTTTTCCCCTAGAAATCACAGACTCACATCTAGAAGGGATCTCAAGAGACAAAGCCCTTGCCTTCAGGCTAGTGAATGACTCATGCTAGAAATGGCATGATTTTTTTTTGTCAGGCTGACTCTCACAAGGTCCACAACCCAAATTGTATGCTCTGGTGGGAGAAGGTGACAATAAGATGGGGAAATACCTAAGTCACTCAGAACAGATGAGTGCCTGTATCTTTTTTAATGATGTCTAGAAAAGGAGACCCCACTCCGTACTCCCTCCCAAGGTCATTGTAGCAGGGGATTCAGCCAAATTAACATGACCAAATTGATTGGATCAGATTTTTTTTCCTCTCTGGCTACCTCTGCCTGCTATACTTTAGAAAATGTCAGGGGTGGAGCCAAGATGGCAGAGTAGAAAGACTCAGATATGCTAGCTCCAAACCCACAGCCCATAATTACCTATAAAAAGAACTCCCAACAAATTCTGGAACAGTAGAAGCCACGCAGCAATGGGATGAAGGAGATTTCCATTCCAGAGAGCCCTGAAAAACTGATCCCAAAGGTCCATCATGCACCGGACTAGAGCGGAGCCCAGCCCTGCCCTGGCCACACAGCACAGAGAGGAACAAATCTGAGCAGGCTTCAGGGATGGAATCTACAGTGGCCGCGAAGGTCCCTCCACCCACAGACACACAGGTCAGTGAGAAAGACGTCTGAATGGGCTGAGAGGGGAGCCGGGTGTCTCCATGATTTGGGCCCCTTCAGGAGGCAGCGGCAGAGGCAGCGGGTGGCCAGAGGCGCCCAGAGCAGGCAGGAGCTCCATTACAGAAGGTCTCTGCATAAAACCCCTGAGGGAACTGAGCCTGGGATGCGGCACTGCCCCACCTGAGCACTAGAACTTAAGCTCCCATTGAATAGCAGCCAGGACTGCCACTGAAAGCCCTGAGGCTGGGGAGCAGCATTTGAATCTTAGACCCCAAGCACTAGCTTGCCAGATCTAGGTGGGGGTGGACAGGAATCTCAGAAGTCAAGTAACTGGCTGGGAAAAGGGAAAAAAAATAAGACGATAGAAGGTCACTTTCTTGGGGACTAGATGAGTCTGCCCTTCCTTTCTGACAAGGAAGAACAATGCTTACCATCAGGGAAAGACATAAAAATCAAGGCTTCTGTATCCCAAACATCTGAAATAGATATCCAATGGACTCAGGCCATGGAAGAGCTCAAAAAGGATTTTGAAAATCAAGTTAGACAGGTGGAGGAAAAACTGGGAAGAGAAATGAGAGAGATGCAAGAAAAGCATGAAAAACGGGTCAATACCTTGATAAAGGAGACCCAAAAAAATGCTGAAGAAAATAATACCTTGAAAAATAGGCTAACTCAATTGGCAAAAGAGGTTCAAAA
>CM053769.1:297859024-297869203 GCA_028658325.1 Potorous gilbertii | reverse complement strand
AAAATTTGGAACCCAAAATTTTGTGAAAATGAATGTAAAAAGTTAAATAAATAAATTTATATACTAAAAAAAAAAAAAAAGAAAATGTCTATACTATAGACATTTTTTTTCCTTATTAGAAAAAAATGGATGTATGTGGTAGTTATTTAAAATGAATAGTTAAAATAGTTTGCATGAGCTTACACTAGACAGGCTAAAGTCAGAGCATCCACCATTTTTAAGAATTGCCTGAGCCAGATGTGGTCACACCTTCACTCTTCTCCCTGTTCTCCTAACTCTGCAAATTTCTCTCCATAACTTAGCAGCCTTCTCATCATGGAAGATCCTTCTGCCTCTTTAGCCCTTCCTCTAGTAAATTCCTCCAGGAACCTCCATTTTGAGAAAGTACCCAAGCTAGCTATGCTTGCTCCTTCACTGCTCTCTTAATTCCTCTCCTGATTCTTTGTGTTTTTCCTTCATCCCCCAACATGGGAACGTTCTCCCTCCATTCCTGTTTCTCAGTTCTCTTTTATGCATTGTCTTCCTGTGTTACAATGTAAGCTCCTTGAAGGTAAGCCTATCTTAATTTTTCTTATATTTGGGCTCTGAGTGCTTAGCACTCTGTCTGGCACATAGTAAGTACTTAATATATGTAAAACTTATTCATAAATGCTTAAAACATTCATAAATGCTTGTTAACTTCATTTGTTCTTGATGTCTTGTACTTCAGATCCTTGATCAATCTTGTTACTCCTTCCTACCTTGCTGAATTCCTAGGTTCCAGTCCTTCTGCTTGGTTCTGACAATAGTTAACCAGTAGGTGATCATCTCTGATCCTGGTCCCAAGAGCATGTGGAACCCTAGTAGAAGAACCAGAGGATCACAGAATTATACAATTTGGAGAAAAAGAGGCATCTAATGATGATGGTCCCTGTTTTATACACGAGGGAACTGAGGTTTGAGGAGGTTATGACTTTCCTAACGTCATGTCACTCTGACAAAGTAGAACTCACAGTCCCTGGTCCATCAGTTCTGGTACTTACTTCTCAAATCCCCTAATTAGATCCATTTTCACTGTTACTCATTCCCTAGCTATGAATAGGAACATGGAAACTGCCATCAGTAGAAAGAATGCCAACTCTGGTGCCCAAAGACCTGGCTTCCAATCTGATTTCTGATACTTACTATCAGTGACCTCAGGCAAGACTTCCTTGAGCTTAGGTTTCATCTGTAAAATGAAAAGTTCGTGCTAGGTGGCCTATTTGTACCTTTGAGCTCTAGTTTTTTAATCCTATGATCTCCTGAAAAACTCTTGAACCTTTTTCATTCTAATAGTTCTCCTACCCCTAAATCTTTTATGATTAAGTCAGGTTATCTTGAGGGCTTTCTGATGGAAACAGCCTTCCATGATGAACAAATTGTAAAATGACCTCTTTTCATGAAGCAGCTATCTGAGCAACAGTTGCTGTTATCATTCAATCAATTCAGATTCAATCAATCAGCAAGCAATTATTAAGCACCTACTGGGTGCCAAGTAATATGCTAGATGCTGGGGATACAAAGACAAAAAAAATTTAAGTAGTGCCTTTCCTGAAGAAGTTTACATTCTGCAAGAGGAAAACAATGTGTGTCACTATGTGAAAACATCTAGAAGGGTAATATTTGGGTTTTTTCAACATCTAAGAGGTTTCTTTGGGGCCATGATTAATTGTGACTTCAGCCTTTAAAAAAATATTAAAAGTAAATTGCTATTTTTCAAAAATGACAGTTCAGTTTGTGTTCTGAAATATAAAATATACAACCAAGTTCACAAGTATGCTATCTGAACCGCAACAGCATCACCTCCACACTGTGATTCAGAAGTGTTTTCTCTTCTAAAAAATCTGATCCACAACCAAATTTTCTTCAAAGAAACCTTCTGATAAACTCACTCCCACCAAAGTGTTAGTGACTTGGTGGAGGAGTAAGTATTTGTATTTTAGAAGTGGGAATTGAAAGGGGTTGATTTGCTTTCAGTGAAATTTTAGCATCACTGGGGGAAGGTACTTTGAAGCAGAGGAGATATCCTAGCTGCTCAGATCACAGCATGCAAGAAATGTCACATTTGGCCAGTGGAAAGGGGTATCTCTATCTCTAAACCTGCTTCTATGCACCACAGCGTTTGCTTTAAAAAAAAAAAAAACATTGACTATGGCTAGTGCTTTCAGTGAAGACGGGAGGGAAACACATAGAATCCAGAAAACGCCAAGGAAATGAAAGCTCTGCTTAAAGTGTATTCCCCCCAGACCTTTGATATCACTGTGTAGTCAACTCTCCAAATGGAAACCACCTCTACCAATGCAAAATGACAACTCATTTGTAAATTATAGTTTTGGAACAAGGGTTCTTAACCTGAACACTTAAAATTATTTTTTATAAATATATTTCAGTATAATTGTTTTCTTTTGTAATATACATTTCCTTTTATGTATTCAAAAGCATTCTAAAAAAGGGTCCATAGGCTGCCAAAGAGGTTCCTGACACACAAAAGGCTTCCCCTGTTTTATATTTTGCCCGGGGGTATTGAGAGGTTATGACTTGCCCTTGGTTACGCAGCAAGTTTGTGTCAAAGGCAAGACTCAAATCTAAACCTTTCTGACCCCAATTCCAACCTTCTACCTACTATGCTATGCTCCCTCTCCCCTTAGACTCATAGACTTAGAGAACATCAGATCTGGAAAGGACCTCAGAGATTATCTAGCCTAATGGTCTCAGTTTTATATATGAAAAAACTGAGACACAGAAAAAAAAAAACTTGTTCCTTACAACTAGCTGGTATTAGAGAAAGCCAGTATGACCTTCAACCATTTTCAGCTTAGAGATAACATGGGGAATGAACAAAAACCAAGGATGAGTAATCAGGTGGACTGGGTTCTTGCCTCAATTGTACCATTAATTCTCTGTTTCCTTGGGCAAGTCATTCCTTTCTAGGGGTATCAGTTTCCTCATCTGTAAAATGATCTGGAGAAAGAAATGTCAAACCGCTTCAATATCTTTATCAAGAAAACTCCAAATGGGGTCACAAAGAGTCGGACATGACTAAACAACAAAATTAGGTAAGTTCTAAGAATCTTTATTGCTCTAAAGTTCTATGACCCTAGGATTACATATTTTATTGTGACAGATTCAAAGATGGGGAGCAATTATAGAATCATAGGCAAACAGTTGCCATCTGTTGGACTCTAGTACTAAAATTTAGGTACTCTCAAGAAAACTAGATTGAGAATTAAGCAAGTTCACTTTTATATTCAGCTACTATTTAATAGGACTATGCGCAGAAATGACTAACAAACAAGCACCTATGTCACTTGTATATAAATAAACACTGGACTGATGATCTTCATTGATCCCATGATATTAATTTTGTGATGACATATTAACAGTTGAGTTGATGCTGTAGTTAAATAATCCTTATCACTAACACAATGTTTTCCCAAAAATAGATCATTTGGAATCCTGAGAGACCCATGTTGTCATCAGTGTGGGAGTTCTCTCCCCTAGTAGAGATCACAACTCCTCAACACCTCCCTATTGTTCCAGAAATTTTCCATGGAAAGTTCACCTAGAACACTGGAGACCCTCCTCTGGTTCTTATATCATCTTAGAGGCACAAACGCAGCACTTTAGCAATTCACCTGCTGAATGCTAAAAAAAAATTTTTTTTTAATGTTAGTCATTTGAAGCAGTCAGTGTCTGCAAATCATCAGGTAACATCCAATTCCACATGGAGTCAATATTTGACCAACGTCTCATCTCCTATATGGTCATCCCTGTTTGTTCCATAAGAAACACAATAGAAGAGAATTATAAAGAACAAAAGAAGGAAAAGAGACTGAACTGGATATCTTTTTTTTTACCACACCTCAAATTCAATGAAATCTTTGAAATTTTAAATATATCCCTAGGTTTTCCAAGAATGATGCTTGGAAACAAAGAACAGGAAATGTCTCTTGGATGGAGGGCCAGTGAAAGACAAATGAAGGGAAAGACTTGGGTTGACAGGACAGAAAGGACTTAGATGAGTTACTTATTTTACTAACAGGTTATCCTCCATATGAAATGCTCAGGGCTTAAGATGGATTCTTTTATTGTGGCTATTTTCTTCTTTTTTTTTTTTTTGGTCTTATCTCCCCCATTCCAAAGCCAACTAAAATTTTCTATCCTAGAAGGCATCTCAGTCAGCCAAGCAGCAAATTTTTATTTCTTATTCAGAAAGCAGTGAGCTGGCTTACCTCTTTGAGGGTCTCACACTTTCAATATTTCATATGTAAATCTCCGGTTCCTGTATTTGTTTAATTTGCTCTACTGAGCACAGTCTCCAGTGATAAAAACAACTCAGCTTTGAGGTTCCTGTTTCACTCCAGAAAAAACAGAATTTTCCATTTGCTAAAAAAATAAAAAAAAATTATTCCTTCAGTGTTTCTTGGTTTTCTTGGTACCTTTTTCTTTTCTTGCATTTCTAGGAATGGCTTCTCCCCCTCCCCAAAAGGGGACTTAGAGTCATAGGATGTTGGGGGAGGAGAGAGGGGAAAAGGAAAGAAGGAAGGAAGGAAGAAAGGAAGGAAGAAAGGAAGGAAGGAAGGAAGGAAGGAAGGAAGGAAGGATTTGTTAAGCACCTATTATGTACAGGTATGATAATGAAAATTAATAACAATTAATACTTATATAGTACTTACTCTATGCCAAGCACTTTACAATTACTATCTCATTTGAGCCTCACATGGAAGGTAAATGTTATTTTATCCCTATTTTACAATTAAGAAAACTGTGAAAAATAGAGGTTATGTGACTTGACCAAGGTCACACAGCTAGCTATAAGTGTCCATGATCCTATTTGAACTCAGATATTTTATACTTCAAGCCTAGCATTCAATGAACTGTGTTATCTAGCTACAGGGAGAGATCTTACCTATTGTCTAATTCAACTGCACTTTTTTACAGGAAACTGAGGTCCAGAGAGGAGAAGAGACTCACCCAAGGCTACATAGTATAAAGAGCCATGTACTGTGAATTAGGAGACATGGGTTATGACTCAGGTTAGGAAGTAAGGGAATGTCAATCCCCGAAATCTGCTGAACACAAATCAGAGATGGAAATGCACAAGGTATATTAGAGAATAGCAAAGAGACCTGTCTGGTTAAGGTAGGGCTTAAGTAAAGAGCAGAGAAAGATAAATTTGGATGGTAGCGTGGTGTCAGATCCATCACTACATCTAGTGATAGTCCTTGAGTAGACAAGGCTTGAATGTAAAGATCAGGAGCTCGGACTGTTTTGTAGGTAATAGGGAGTTATTACAGGTTTCATCAAGAATCCCTGATGAAAGCCATGTTAATTCTAGAAAGCATAATGAGGTCTAAATTTCTAGTTGGTCCTACTTTGAAATTGATATTATTTGTAAAGAAAAGTGACTAGTCTTTCCATGCCTTTTGATTCAACAATTCCACCAGAAGGCATATACCCCCAAGAAAATGCTAAATAGAAATAAAAGTCTAATACCTGCCAAAATATTCCTAGTCACACTCTTTGGGGAAACAAAGAACCAGAAACAACGTAGATGCCCAAAGATTGGGGAATGACTGGAAATAATATGTATAAAAGTATTGGAATGTTACTAAACCACTAGAAATATCAGATAAGAATTTAGAGTAAACACAGGAAGACTTCTATGAACTGATGTAGGGTGAAATAAGCAGAACCAAAAGAACAATATACATGATGATTATAACAATGTAAATGAAGCCCGATTCTGAGGAACTGAAAAATCAAGAAAATTCCAGAGAATAAATAATGAAAAATACTTCTCCCTTCCCTATGGCTTGGAGACAAAGGACTATGTAGGGATGGGGAACCTGCCACAAGTTCCCTACCCCTGGACTACAGGGACAGAACATTCTAGCCATTGTCAGATGGTTTTATTGTAGCACCTTTTTGTTTAATTGCTTTCCTTCATCAAAAAGGGGGAGGGGGGAAGGACCTTAATTGTCACAGGTAGAAGAGGCTGTTAAATTGATTGTCATTAGGACAAAAGACATCAATAAAATGATGTTCTTTTTAAGAGAAAGAGGGGAGATTATGATATTATCTATCAGAATTATCAACAATTATATTTTAATGGAGTGGAGTTTAACTGTCCAGGGCTTCAGTAGGGGGATGGTAATGAAAGGGTGTGTTTGTATTTGTGGAGGGACTGAAGAAGTTAATATGAATATAAGAGAAAGAGGTAAATGTCTGGGTATTCCTTTATTACCACTTGGGTTCCACTATTTGAATCATCTCCCTATCGCAAAGGTTATCTAGTTGCCATAGCAACAATACTACTTTAAAATAAAGCAAAATCCTCCCTCCCTATCCCTGTTCTTTGCTACCTCTTCTGTCTCCTTGGGAGGGCTGGCTCACAGTTCAATCATATACCTGTCACTAGGTTCAAAGGACTTAGAAGTACCCAAGTAACCTGCAACCTCCACACCACCCCCACACCCATAACAAGAAAGCAGGAGTACAAAAAACTAAGTTTTTAAAACAATCCATCTCCTCTAAGGATGAGCACTATGAGGCAAAGCTTGGTTAGATCAGTCCCCAGAGGAGAAGAGGGGAGAATAAGTGTCATAAACATTGTTTTTTCAGTCACATCCTCAACCAACCTATGTGCAGCAAAGAGAGGCAGAGGAGAGGGAGGTGGTGGTTTTCCCAGTACTCCTTGTAAAGGAACAGAGACACTATGTGGAATGGCAAGTCAACTGTAACCAAGTGTGTGCAACACTGACAAACTAGAATATATACAGAGGAGACCAACTGAGATAGCGAGGAGTTTAGACACCATATCAGATGAGGAGAAATTGGAAGAACTGGGGATATTTAGCCAGGAGAGGGAAAATTTTAAGGGAAAAATGATACCTTTTTTCTAACATCTGAAGGGTTTTCATGAGGAAGAGGGAGCAGATATGTGATGCCATGTTCCATAAATCAGAATGAAAACCAAAGGATGGATATTATAAGAAGGAAGACTAGAGTTTATTTAATATAAAGAAGAACCTAAGCTAAGGAGCAGAAATGCTTGGCTGCCCTTAAATGGGGTTGGAATGTGATCAAATGGACCTTAGAATATAGATTATCAGAACTGGAGGAATTTTAGGACAATATGCTAGAACATAAGAATTTCTAAATTAGGAAAGACCTTAGAACACAGAATGTTAGTACACAGAATCCTGGAGCTAGCAGTAACCCTAGAGATAAGTGAACAGTGTACAATTACATCTAAAAAAAATCTAATAGAATTTGAGGCTGCATTAACAGAGGTATGGTGTAAAAAGGGTTCTTAACCTTGGATTCATGAACTATAGATACATACATACATACATACATACATACATACACAGTCATAGTTTTATATACATATTGTTATATAGTCATATTATACTTAAGTATATTTATACAGTTTTATATATAAATATATATAACTACAATATAATTGTTTTCCTTTAAAATCTATGTATTTAATTTTATTCACTAAAAAACAGTATTCTACAAAGGGTCTGTAGGCTTCAGCAAACTACCAAAAGGATCCACATGAAACACAAAAAGTGAGGAACCCTTGGGTAAAGAATGCTAGAGGTGATGGTGCCTCTCCTCTGCTCTAACAAGATCTCATTTCTGGTATTTGATTCAGCAGTGGGGAATCACATTTAAAAAGGATACTAACAAACCAAAGTAAACCCAAAGATGAATAGCACGCTTAGAGGATTGGAAGCTACACCACATGCCATCACACCTTGCAACACCAACAAATGCTGCCAGAAACACCTCGGCTCACATTTGAGACTATTGTATAAATTACACTGCTTTGTATTGTACGTACAAAGTTTTCTAGTCTTACAGAAACATAAGTTTAATTATGGAAAATAAAGACTGAATATTTTCCTACCATCAGTCTTTAGCACATAAATCTCAAATTAATATATCTTTGGATTGTATTGTGCTAGAATGTTTGACTTTTAAAATAGCTGTTATCTCCTTCTTTTACAGAAGTATTAGTGTTTAATTGCACCAAGTAAAGACAAAATTCCTTTACTAATATTTCTCCACCATCACTGCTGTAGGTATATGTGTGAACAACAATTTTTTTTTAAATTAAGCACAAACAACTGTAATTTTATGAACTAAAGCTAGTATTTGTTTGAGAAATTATTAGCAATATTTATTTATGTTTTAGGACAAAAATATTTTTTGGTTAAGGATAAGTGGTTAAATTTAGACAGAAGAGGTAAAAATACTGATGACAATGCAGCAAAGTCCTTGCTACCAGGCTGTAGTACACCTAAATTGACAAAAAAAAAAGAAAATATGCCAAATCATTTTTTTCAATATGGACTTACTTCTAATAATGATGATGGTGTGGAAAAACCTCTTTGCTTAATTTGTAATGAAGTTTTGGCTGCAGAGAGCATGAAACCAGCCAAACTAAAATGATATCTTAATGTTAAGTATGCAGCATATTGCAGTAAACCAAAGGAATATTTTGAACCACTTTTAAAATCTTCAAATAAAGAAAAACCCTGTGTAGAGGCCCTGAGGGAGTTGAACTTTATCTCACACTGAATAATGGTGGAACTGGAGGCCAGGTGGCTGTGGAGAGGAAATTCTGCTAAGATTCTGGGCCCAAAAATCTCTCTCTCCTCCAAGACCAGTGCACATGCTTATTTGTGCCACCTTGGAGGAACTAAGATCTTACAGATTCCCAGAGTATACCCTGCTCTTGACAAAGGACCCAAAAGTCAAGTAACTGCTTGGGAAAATGTCCAAAAAAGGGAAAAAAAATAACACTATAAAAGGTTACTTTCTTGGCAAACAGATATCTTCTCCCATCCTTTCAGATGAAGAAGAACAATGCTTACCATAAAAATCAAGGATTCTGTATCCCAAACATCCAAAATAAATATTCAATGGTCTCAGGCCATGGAAGAGCTCAAAAAGGATTTTGAAAATCAAGTAAGAGGTGCAGGAAAAACTGGGAAGAGAAATGAGAGAGATGCAAGAAAAGCATGAAAAGCAGGTCAACACCCTGCTAAAGGAGACCCAAAAAAAATCCTAAAGAAAATAATACCTTGAAAAATAGGCTAACTCAATTGGCAAAAGATGTTCAAAAAGCCAATGAGGAGAAGAATGTTTTCAAAAGTAGAATTAGCCAAATGGAAAAGGAAGTTCAAAAGCTCACTGAAGAAAATAGTTCTTTAAAAATTAGAATGGAACAGATGGAGGTTAATGACTTTAGGAGGAACCAAGAAATCACAAAACAAAACCAAAAGAACAAAAAAAAATGGAAGATCATGTGAAATATGTCATTGGAAAAACAAGTGACTTGGAAAATTGATCCAGGAGAGACAATTTTAAAATTATGGGACTACCTGAAAGCCATGTTCAAAAAAAAAAGAATCTAGACATCATCTTTCATGAAATTATCAAGGAAAACTGCCCTGATAGTCTAGAACCAGAGGGTAAAATAAATATTGAAAGAATCCAACAATCACCTCCTGAAAGAGACCCAAAAAGAGACACTCTTAAGAATATTGTGGCCAAATTTCAGAGTTCCCAGGTCAAGGAGAAAATACTGCAAGTAGCTAGAAAGAAACAATTTGAGTATTGTGGAAATACAATCAGGATAGTACAGGATCTGGCAGCTTCTATATTAAGGGATCGAAGGGCTTGGAATAAGATATTCCAGAACTCAAAGGAACTGGGATTAAAACGAAGAATCACCTACCCAGCAAAACTAAGTATAATACTTCAGGTGGAAAAATGGTCTTTCAGTCAAATAGAGGACTTCAAACATTCTTGATGAAAAGATCAGAGCTGAAAAGAAAATTTGACCTTCCAACACAAGAATCAAGAGAAGCATGAAAAGGTAAACAGCAAAGAGAAATCGTAAGGGACTTACTAAAGTTGAACTGTTTACATTCCTACATGGAAAGACAATATTTGTAACTCTTGAAACTTTTTTCAGTATCTGGGTATTTGGTGGGATTAAACACACAGAGAGAGAGAGAGAGAGAGAGCGCACAGGGTGAATTGAATAGGATAGGATCATACCTTTAAAAAATGAAATTGAGCAATGAGAGAAAAATATATTGGAAGGAGAAAGGGAGAAATGGAATAGGGCAAATTATC